>JARHVA010001842.1:730000-812500 GCA_037957365.1 Torreya grandis
AGGATTTTCACAATATCATCATACTTATTTCACTAAGAAACAAGACTTAAAAACTAGCTTCTTAGTCCTAAGAGGCTCTAACATAAGTGCTTCAATATAGAGGTGATATGCATGAGACAACATAAGGTAAATAAATTGAAGGGTAGATTTCACACTCTAAGGAAAAATTTACACTTTAAATTATCCTAACACACTAGCTACACTCTATATCACCTATTAGAATATGATATCTTGCATAAACGTGAAAGGATAAGAAGAAACAAGGATAGAAGGTTATCACTTAACATCACCATACATAACATTGTACACTTAGAAAAATAATTCATCAACTCAAAATTAGATTTTATGTTATTGTTAAAAGGAAAAATAAAACATCAATATAGTAGGGATTCACCATAAATGGATTGAAATTAGTCTATAAGAGCCAAAATGGCTACTATTTAAAGAATTTGAGAGAAGAGAGAAGATAATGAAGTCTAAGAGTAACTATAATATGTGTTAAGATAATAAAATGAGTTAAATATATAAGAGTATAAATTATGAGACATACCATGTATGGTATACTTGTAAAAATGTTCCTCAAAGCATAAAACTCTAGAAATGTGGCATAATACTCTTCTCTTACTTGCCTAAAAATTGCCTTCATCATTTGACCCTCTATGAGTGCTCCAATGTAGACTAGGGATAGATGATATGATTTAATTGTGAGGGAGGGGTTATAAATAATCTCTAAAATAAATTGGAGGTGTCCCTAATCATCATGATTCTTATTGACATGAGTTATCATTGCTTGCAGTCATAATCACTCCTCTTTCACTCAATCCTCATACTCGGCACCAAATTGTCTTCAATTTTTTAATCCAATCCATACAGAAGAATGTACGACACATATCAAGAACCTCACGGACATAGATTCATTAGGTAGACCTTAAAATTCCTCCACTTAGAAATTTTACCTTCACACTTGGTGGCCATTTATTATTAACTATGCTAATTTGGATTGACTGAGATGAAGGTACTTACAGAGGCATATGTGAGCCTAGTTGAAGCATGAAATGGAAATTAGGAGTTATGACAAGTCCAATATCTCTCCCAAAGTGATTTTCATATTTTAAAACCCTTCCATACCTATAACATACACAAAACTATTAAAAAAATCCATTTTACACCATGTATGTACAAGTAAGGTACAACTTAGTATGATGGGAAGGAGCCATGGGGAGTCTTATACAATCATAAAGTCATTTATAAGTCAAAATATCCCTCCTAGATGCCATTCTTTCTTCATTTTCCTCTTCAGGTCATTACCAAAGGTTTTAGAGGGTTTACAATAGTTTTAGACCTTAGCATTTGTTCATAAAGGTCTGATGTTGAAAACCTAAAAAAATCCACAAGAACATTCTATGGGACCATCTCTAACATCCTCTCTCTCTCCTTAATATCCCATACTAAGCGTCCATGTGAGTGTGACCTCTCAAACTTGCCTTCTCAAGCTCCCTCCATTTTGTGCAAGCTTGAATTGGTTTGAGCCAAAGTTGATAATTATGTGGGGTTTATCTACAAACCAAAGGTTGTTTCCCACTTCATATCTATGCATAAATATGTTTAAATTCCATAAAATTGTCATATGATGTTAGAAGTGATGACCACACCTCTTTAGTGTTTTAGGCTTAGTCATGACCTAAAGGATTGACTATGTTTAGCCCCTTACCAACACCTCCAAGTGGTTGGTCATTACTATGGATGAGTTTTTAGGTTTTTCCATGTCTAATACCACTATTTAAACCATCACCCATCATTATTGAGATCCTTATTACATATTTTCATCACATTCTCACCCAATTTACAATTTTCCTATTTCTTGGAGACCCTCTGTGTGAGATAAAACAAAGGTTATCCCCCCTATTTGTCTAGGCAAGACAATGATAAGGGAGGATCAGGGAGGTTATGAGGGTACTATATACCAATTTTCATATTTTCATTATCTTCATAGATCCTCTAACCCTTCAAAATCATTGAAATGGGATCCTAAATTGTTGACTATGTAGTATCATGATAATGACTATGTGTTGAATCTTGAATATTAGTCCCTGATCTATTTACTTGGTCTAAGCATACCGTAAAGTGGAAATAGTCATAGTTTAATTTTTATAATCATCATAACATTCCAAACCTATGCTACTTCTTCTCATTTCTCTAAACTACACTCACCTCAACGTGACTGTAGTCAACTGTATGATGTGTTCTTGCTCAAAAAACATGTATGTAGGTGAGAGATTGTATGTACTAGGTGATTTTAATTTCTCTAAGTCCTTCTTGAAAACATATAATCTTATATCATATTGGTTTGAATATAATTATAATGTGCCTTTGGATTGCTAATACTCAACTTGTTTGTTTTCACCTACTGCCACACTACATTTAAATTGTAGGTGACTACTTTGGGACCAAAGGAAAAATGTAGGCAAGTATTTACACCAAATAGTAAATGATAACCCCTTTTTATTGTCCTTTGATAATCATAGTGTCATTTTTAATCATAAATAATCATATATATGCAGATTATACCTCCACTAGGTGTTATAGCATGATAAGGTCATTTAGACTGCATCACTGTAGAGAACATTAGAATTCTATAATGGAAAGATGAATATAATGAGAGGTCTTTAAAACTATGTTTTCTTTACCGACTAAACCATTTCAATTACTAAATGTTTACCTTGCACCTGAACTGGACTTTAGATGCATTATACAATTTAACACTTCAAAGAGTTTCATCATGAAAAATATCAATGTAAGGACTAGGTCTCTATTTAGAGGGATTAAGGTAACTTGTACTTCAATTATTTTATCATCAAATGCATATAACTCTAAAGTTTTATTTTCAATCCATGACCTCATTATTTATTATTATGTCATCCTCAATCATTACATGCCTTAATGAAGGTATTTTCATGCTCGCAGACTTTTATGCACACTTTCAGGTCTCTATCAGTGCCACCTATAGGTGGACATTTGTAGATGGGATTATAAAGGTATGGCATGTCAAGGTGTATGAATCATGAACTAATTTAAAATTTGATATTAGACCTAAATTATTGATTTTATGAAGCTCCTCCATGTATCTAAACTTGGTGAAGTCCATAGCCCAGTTCAAACACTCACCTTACAACCTTAAAGACCTCTATGGAGAATTGTGGATGCACATGAAGGTGTGATATAGGGTAGTGAGAAGGAAATATGGATATGTGCATAGTGAATGATATTATAGCTCATATTATAGCCTATTTACTTATATAAATGGATCTTCTCCACCTTTATTTTCTTCAAACAATATCAAATGTCCTCACTTCATGTGTTTATCTCTTGTATGGCACTTGAAGATGCACATTAGTGTTGCAGACCTAAGTATGTTGGATAACAAGCTATCACATGAAAACACTTGGAATTTGAATGGATTGGATTGATTGTTCATATTAAAATAATTTTCTCAACATGTTATAATTCCTCATTACCTATCCATATATGTTTTCAAATCTTCGTACATCTCCCTCAGTTGACTATATATGACAACCATGCAAAGATTTGATTATAATATATGTTTCTTGACTATAGGTCCATGTGAGAACCTTTATAACTGAGATTGGAAGGAATTGGGTTAAAATATTCATGGGAAACATGATATATAAAACATCACCATCCTCTAGATCCATCATAAAGCATGAGAACTCTGCCGATGGTAAAAACTTGTATGTAATATAGTAAGGAGCCCTTACCTCCAAATTGAAATGTTTGATTTATAAAATCAAATCCAAACATGAAAATAAATATGGAAACTATGAGATAAGTATGCCTACCTCTTTTAAAATCAGTTTGACTAATTAGATTGTATGAAGTTACCCATATAAGAGGAAAAACTATAAGGTGTGGGAAATAACATGCAGAAATAGATAGTCAACCTCTTAAGCATGGTTTATAAATAAAAAGTTACCAATACTATAAATCCTACCATGAAATGTAATTTTACTAAGTTTAATATCACTCCAAAATATAGTTTTAGCTAAAACCTCTCCTACTTGCCATACCAAAGAGAAACTTGTTGGCTAGTTTTGTATGTCTAGTGGAGAAATTGAAGAGTAGAATGATTTTTGAAAAATTTAGGGAATTTTAGATATGATAAAGAATTAAAGTGATTATATGGGAGTTGAAGAGTCATCCCACAATACTTACACATGTGTCACACTCCTCTAGAGGTTGTACAACCTATGAAACTATCCAAACTAACAATTCTCATCTTGTTTCAATGTAGTACCTACAAATTTCAGTTAGGGACTGACATTATTTAAAATTATCTAACATAATGGACATTGAAAAATATTTTTAAATACTTTTATTTATTAGAAAACCACACAACCTTCACAAGTAGCTTTAAAATGCACTTTAAGTGACACATAATGACTTAAGATTTAAAATGACTATGATCAAGGTTATGACACATTAAATTACATAAAATAAGACCATGAAACACTATATAAGACCCTAATATATCCCAATAATTTTTTTTTCTATATGGGGTTGACCTATTTTGACTTGTGGTCAAAATAGTCAACATTCTTTGATGATTTTTAGGGGTGGTGTGCTTGTTATGCCCAAGACCCATAGCCTTCTTGTCATGTCCCCTTTTTAATTGACATGTATGCGACCTTCATAGGCTAATAGGATGGATAGAGGGTCATAATGGAGCTTGGCTTGACTTTGATTCACAAGATTTCTACATTTGATTTTCATTCAGGTTATTTCAGACATATTTGGCCAGGGCTCCTACTTTTTAGGGATATTTGATATGCAGTGGAGCACCTTTATTATGGTATGGTTATGTGCGGAATCACTCCCTGATTCACTAGCTTCGATCGGTTCATGGATCCGACATGTATTGAGGGAGATATTAATATTTGATTGATTTAATCAAATATTAATTATTTAGCCTATTTTTCATTAGAAACCCTAATTTTAATTTAAGAAACCCTAATTAGGGCAAGCATATCTTTTTGAGGGTATAAG
Source organism: Torreya grandis (assembly GCA_037957365.1). NCBI lineage: Eukaryota > Viridiplantae > Streptophyta > Pinopsida > Cupressales > Taxaceae > Torreya > Torreya grandis. The sequence continues at coordinate 735,062 of JARHVA010001842.1, forward strand.
GGTTTCTCATGGAGGCCATTGTTCATTAGCCATTGATTATTGATATTGATTTTGAGAATTTCTTCTGTGAAGACTGAGCCTAGGGTTCAAGGATTCCATTTGCATTGGAGAACGTTCCCTCTTCAGTGTGTGCAATTAAGAGGCTGTGGAATATCAGCTGATCTATTGCCAAAGTGTGAGATAGCTTCATCCAGAAGTTATCACAGAATTTCAGGTTTGAGAGATAACTTCACACAGAAGTTATTATAGATATCCTAGGTATTTCTTTATTCTTGTTTTGATTCAATAAATTATATAGCTAGAGATCGTCTGTGCTAGAAACGTATATTTCAGATCAGGGGTTGAAAATAGGGAAGTTGTGCTTAATTGGCGGCCGTACAAAGTTCGTACAGGTCCGTACTGATCAGCTCAGGAACCGACCTCGACAGACAGAGGGTTTTCAGTGACCGACATCGGTCGACTGAAGACCGACGTTGGTAGAAAGCCGACCGACAGAGACCGACGTCGGTGAGATATCGACCGACGATGGCGACTGTGTGTCGACACAGAAGGGCCGAGACCTTCCAGAATTTAATTTTCACTTCCAGTTTTGATAAGCCATGGTTTTTAAGACTGTATTTCATATTTATATGCATGAGAAAGGACTGCAATTTTAATAGTTTAAAAGGACAAGTGATAAGATTTGTAATTTGCTATTCAGAGACTATATTATTGTGATCATTCTGAATTTATTCAACCGAAGTTATATCTTGTTCAAATTTTTTTGTGTTGCTATATTTCCTATTTTAGAGGGGATATTACACTTCTCCTATCCATTAGGATATGGAGTCACATATGTAAATATATGACATTGAAATTACCTTTGAAATATAAAAAAACACAAGAAACAACAATAACAAGACATAAAACAACACACCACACACATGTGATTCATGAGCACTTATGGAACACACACAAAAACCAAACTAACTCAAACACTAAATAGCCTAAAATAAACACTTCCTCTTGGATCAAAGGGGAAATTTAAAACTAATCTTTCTCCATGAAATTAAGGAATGAAAGAGGCATGCTGCCTTTTTACCCTTGATATTAATACGTCCATCTTTTTCATAGTAATGACCAACCTTATTGGCATGATGTTCAATGAAATCAAAGTAGCTAAAACTAGATCAGCTATGGAAATGAAATATTCTTGAATCCAAACATACTTAACTTTATTATATGATTATTTAACTACAAACTTTAATGGTTTTTGATCGAAACATACATTCTTAGTTTCCATGGTTCTCTCAATAATTTCATGTTTCTTTCTAACTGCAAGTTTTTGAAGCTAATCAAGGAACTCTGCATAGTCCACCCAATCTTGGTCATTATTCTACATGGAAATTTTTTTCTCCACCTTATCATGTACATGGCCTTCAAATTATAAAATTTATTCAATATCTTGAAAGATTTTCATTTGTAGTTTCCAATCATCTTTACTCTCCTTGTAATTGAAAACCACTACCTCTTCAACATCCTCTTGTTGATATATGAGGTCAGCAAGTTAATCCTCTTTATGCTCCAAGGAATCTAAGACTAGTTCAACATCAAGATGTGGTATGGAGTACTCTTCAAGGACTACATCTTTTACCTTAATCCCATGAGACTCTCTTACGATTGTAACTTCTTGAGGAATGACTTGAAGTTAACCTTCATGGTTGTTATGGTCATCAAAAGACTTATGATTAGGTGTATACTTCTTAGTGGAATAAATTTAATCACTTAGTTTCTCAAACTCTTGGTTTATATCATGAATTTTTTTTCCATAGGTCTTCTCCTTCATGACTGTCATGTTTAAGAGTTTCTTCATCATGGTCTATAGGTATGAGGTCCTTATCAAGCTCATCTTCCTTCATGATTTCATAAAATTCTATATGATAATATAATTATCCTCACTCAATAAGATGGGATTAAACTTTTTTTTGCTAATGGGAGTCCATATGGTTATTTCCTCTTCATAGTTACTCGTGATATCTTCTTGATCATCTATGACTTGAGCTCTTTCCTCTTAATTTTATTCCCTCCAAATTGTCTCCTTTTCAAGAAGGGGTGAGGTGATAAGTTGATGTATAGGATCATGTGTTGGATCTAAATTATTAGATGTAGTGTGGGGATTGTTAATGGATTTAGTAAATATGACATCACTAGTAAGCTCATGGGGAAGAGACAATTTGGGTTTGCTAAAAGGAAAAACATGTAGCAACAAAAATTTCTCCTTGACAATAAATTCCTTGATGATATTCAACAAAAACATGTTCATTTTTAATTTATTTGTCCTCTCACATCCTTTCCTATCTATTTATAATTGAAGACACTTATTTATTGAGTACAACTACTCTTGGATACACCACTAAGTTTCATCTTCCTCTTCAACCATCCTGAATACATGTATACAACATTGGAAAATACCTATTAATTGTTCCATAATATGGTTAGGGATCACATAAAACTCATTATCTATCATCAACATATTATATTCATTATCCATCAGCTCTGGTAGGAGTGCTAAGAAGGATTTGATATGAGATGGGGCCGATGGAGGAGGAGGAGGAGGAGGGTAATGTTAGGCATTGAGGTCAACTCTATGTTGTTGGATTTAAGTTTCTAATAATTCATACCTTGTCTTGTAGTATATTTATGTATAATCAATGGAATAATTTTATTCCTCATGGAAAGACTCATATTAATCTTCTTGAGGTTGATATGTATCATGGTATGATTGGTAAGGGTCATATTGAGATTGATAAGAAGGAATTTATTGATAAGATTCATGATAAGCTTCTTGATAGCCTTCCTCATAGGGTTGTACAACAACATGATTTTTATATGGAGAGGGAAATAGATAACCATGGGGTTTCCATGGCTCATAGGATTGGTAGTCATTTTGTAAGTATTGTTACAGGGTATAATATAGTTCATAAAAAGGTTGATAGGGAGGTTCATAGTAGGGATATTTACCATAACTATTCATATCAACTTCATAGATAAAATAAGATATAATAAATTATCAAAAACTTCAATAAAATATACCTAGGTTTTTTACAACCATAATATTTCATTTAGAATTTCCATTGGTGTTATATTGATTTCTTCCAAAATATGATTAGAGGAAAGACACACCAACAAGCTTTCTACTCTCCTATACTTTGGCCCCACTGGGCATGCCAGAATTTTTGTCACCAAATATTACACCTAGAGGATGGTATTTTACCCTCTAATATATTTGGGTAGCATGGGTATACTTCTAGGTATGTGGGTTTAACTATAGTATAATTATACCTCTAAGTTGAAGGGCTTGCTCCTTGAATTTGCCTTTAAGTGTTTGTCACCTACTTGATTGATTGATTATGGGAAAAGAGATAGAATTTTACATGAAATGAAACTAATCTAAGGGGTTGATACACCATAAGTATTTACACAAGATAGTTGTTATTATTTCACCAAGAAACAATACCTACAAACTAACTTCAAAGTCTAAGGATGCTTTAACATAAGTGATTCAATATAGAGGTGATATGCATGACAAAACACAAGGTACATGAATTAGAGGGCATATTTCACACTCCAAGAACAATTGTACACTTGAAAGGAACCTAACACACTAGCCACACTCTAAATGACTAGTTATAATAGGAAATTTTTCATAAACATGAGAGGATAAGGAGAAGTAGGTATATAAGTTTATCACTTAACATCACCATACATCACTTTGCACACTTAGAAAAAATGTGCATGGACATAAAAATAGATTGAATTTTATTGTTCAAAGGTAAAATACAACATAAATCTTGTAGGTTTTCCCATACATGAAGTGTAATTAGTATACAAGAGCCAAAATGGCTACTACTTTTAGAATTTGAGAGAAGAGAGAAGAAAACGAAGTCCAAGAGTTACTAGAAGATGTGTAAAGATAAAAAAGGGAGTTAAATATGTAAGAGGATGAAGTATGAGACATAAAATTTAAGTTATACATGGATTAATGTCCCTAAAATCATGAAAATCCTAAAATGTGGCATAAGACTCTTCATTTGCTTGCTTAGAAACTGCATTCATCATTTGATCCTCCATGAGTTCTCCACAACAGACTAGGGATAGATTACATGATTGTAATTTGAGTTAGGGGTTATAAAAAATCTCCAAAATTCATTAGGGGTGTCCCTAACCATCATCATTATTTTATAGATGAGTTATCACTACATGTAATCATAATCACTCCTTTTTCACTCACCCCTCACACATGGCACCAAATTTGTCTTTAGTTTTCTAATTGAATCCATACAAAGAAGTGTATGAAACTTGTCAAGAACCCTCATGGCCTTATATTTATTATGAAGACCTTAAAATGCCTCCACTTATAGCTTTCACCTTCTCACATGGTGGCCATTCCTTGCTATGCCAGTTTAGATTGGCTAAGATGAAGGTACATATATAGGCACTTATGAGCTTAGTTGAAGCATGAAATGGAAATTATAAGCTATGATATGTACCAATATCTCTCCCAATTTTATTTTCATCTTTTGAAACCCTTTCATACCTTCAAAAACACAAAACTATCAAGAAAAGAATTTGTCCACCCTATTCATACAAGTAAGGTACAACTCAGTATGATGGGAAGGATCCCTAAGGAGTCCTATAAAATATAAAATTCATTTCCCAATCATAATATCCCTCCTAGATGTCATTTCTTCTTCATTTTCATCATCAGGTCATTACTAGGGATTTTAGAGGGTTTAGAGTAGTTTTATCCCTTAGCATTTGTGCATAAAGGTCTGGCATTTAAAACCTAAATAACTCTATAAAATCACTATTTGAGACCCTTTATAACATCCCATATCTCCTTGATCTCCCATGCTAATCCTCCATGTGAGTGTGAGCTCTAAAACTTGCCTTATCGAGCTTTTTCCTTCATTCTGTGTAGGCTTGAGTTGGTTTGAGATAAAGATGACCATTCTGTGGAGTTTATATGCAAACCAAATGTTATTTACCACTTCATATCTCCCCATAAAATTGTTTCAATTCCCTAAAATATTCATATGATGTTAGAAGTGATGACTACACCTTTTTAGGGTTTTAGGCTTAGTCAAAGCCTAAAACCCTGACTATGTTTAGCACCTCACCACCACCTCTAAATGGTTGGTCATGATTGTGGGGGATTTTTGAATTTTTTCATGTTTAATACCACTATATAAACCATCATCCATCATACTTAAGACACTTAGTAAATATTTTCATCACATACACACCCAATTTGCAATTTTCCTATTTCTTGTAGTACCTTCTATCTTAGATATAAAAAAGGGTATAGCCCCTATTTATATAGGCCAAAAAATGATATGGGAAGTTGAGGTAGGATATTAAAGGTACTATGTATTAAATTTTATAGATGGACTATGTTCATAGATCATTTAACCCTTCAAAATGTTCAGAATAAGATCTTAATTTACTAATTGTGCAGATCATGATCATGACTATATGTTAAATATTTAATATTGGTCTTTGCTCTATTTACATAGTATGTGGATAACATGAAGTGTACATAGTCATATTTTAAGTTTTAAAATCATGATAACATTCCCAACATATTTTATTTATTCTCATCTCTCTAAACTACACTCACCTCAACTTGAATGCATTCAATTATATGTTGTGTTCTTGCATAAAAAACATGCTTGTAAGTGAGAACTTGTATGTCCTAGGCATTTTTCATTTCCATAAGACCTTGTTGAATCTCTTTAATATCATATCATATTGGTTTTAATATAATTCCAATGTGCCTTTGGCTTGATAATGTTCAACTTGTTTGTTTTCACCTACTATCACACTACAGTTAGACTGTAGGTGAGTATTTACACCAAATATCAAATGAGAATGCATTTGTTTTATCATTTAATAATAATAGTTTCGTTTATATTCACAAGGAATCATCTATATGTAGATTATACTTCCACTAGGTGTTATATCATGATAATGTCATTTGGACTCCATCACTATAGAGCACATTAGCATTCTACAGTAGAAAGATGAATATAATAAGAGGTTTATAACATCATGTTCTCTTGACAAACTAACCCTTTGTCATGCCTAAATATTGATCTTGAACCTAAAATTAATGATGGAGGAATTATAATAGTTATCACCTCAAAGATTTTCATCATGATAAAGATCAAAATAAGGACTATGTCCTTATTTTGAGGGATTAAGGTAACTTGTCCCTGAATTCATTTTTCAATAAGTCCATATAAACCTCAAGTCTGTATTTCACTCCATGACCTCATTATTGATTATTATGGAATCTTCAATTCTTATATACCTTAAGGAATATCTTCTCATTTACACACACTTTTATGCACACTTTTAGGTCTCTATTAGTGCCACCTGTAGGTGGGCATTTATAGATGGGATTATAAAGGTATGGCATGAGGTGTCTGCATGATGAACAAATTTCACAATAAATATTATACTTGTTATTCCTAAAATCTGTCACTTGTTTTTGGGGATAACATATCAACTATTTTGGTCCTATAGGCCAAAATAGTCTCTTCCCTTCTCAAAAATGTTCCGAGCACTCAAGTTCTTCAATTATTCAAGTGTTTTTAGTTAAGGGACTCACAGGTTCAACTGGCAGGCTTTCATAAAGAAAGAAGTTTCAACACTTGGGCAATTTCAAGGCTGGTTCAACATTGAGGTTCAATCATAAGACTTAAGAGCGGGCTTCAAACAAATGGAATGAATAATTAAACTAATGAACCATTAAACCAATGAACCATTAAACCCTTCCTCTCAAAGATTCAAAGGTTCAACGAGTTCAAGGTTCAACAACATTGGCAGACTTAAAGATTTGAGTGCTTTCAAAGAGTTCAAAGAAGTACAAACTACTTCAAGGTTCAATGACTTCGATGAACTTAAGGAAAAAGAAGACTTTGAAGAGTAAATATTGAACCATTGAACTAATGAACCTTGACCCAAAAGAGTTCAAAGTTCAAAGGTTTAAGAAGTTCAATAAGTTTGACATACTTAGAAGATAAAAGGATTCGAAGAGTTAAGATTGAACCAATGAACCATTGAACCTTGAACTTCTCAAGGTTCAAAGTTCAAGGGTTTAATGAGTTCAACAAAAAAGAAAACGATCTATAAAGTTTGAAGCTTCAAAGGATTCAAAGAAAGAGAATGAACGTTAAACTTTGAACCAAAATGGTTCAAAAGTTCAAAGGTTCAAAGGTTCAAAGAAGTTCAAAGTTTGAACGGAATCTTCGAGCGAAGGAAGGAAATAGAAGATTCCAAAAATAAGTTCGAAGAAATGGTTCAACCGAAGAGGAAAAGAAAGTGAACGCGGCCCTTCCCAAAGAGGTGATTGAACCAAAGAGACAATTAAACCAAAGAGCTTATTGAACCACCCAAACCATTGAACCATTGAACTGATGCACTTTGAAGGTTAAAAGGTTCAAGGTTCAAAGTGGTTCAAGTGACCAGAGACTAGTGACGTCTACATGGATGTCAAATTCAAGGTAATGAAATATCTGTTACTTTTTAAATATGGCACAAACATGAGAATAAACTCAGTGACAGGCCAAAGATGAAGCCAAAGTAGCCAACTGAATGTGAGAAGATAGCCTGAGGGCTAAAATCACCAAGGAATGACAAAACATGGCAAGGAAGAGAGAAAATGCTACAAAAAGACTAGAAATATCTATAAGAGTTATTTCAATAGGTGGAACAGTCCATCAATGAACATTAGAGAGTGCAAGCACTTAAAGGCATGGCCTATTTTTATTCATCAAGTAAAGACTAAGTGGATAGCTAAGCAAATATCTTGAAGAGGACTAGGCAACCCATATTTTGGAGAGGACATTTGAGAAGAATTAACATGCCAAAGTTAAGGCCGATACCCTGTTCTAGCATGGCCCCTTCACAAAATTTCAAACTCATTCAAGGCATTGAATGTAACATGGGCCATTTTGTGAAACAAAGTGCCAAGTATTTTCTTGGTTGATATATATTTTAATCTCTCATTTTTTAGAAAGGAGATATCTCTATTATAGAAACAAAACTTTGCAAAAATTGAAAGGCATTATTGAGACTTTGAGCTCAGATTTTTAATCATATTTTTTTATTTGAATGAGAAAGCAAGTGACCTTTTAGATTTTGTGCTGAGATAGTTTGTGTTGTTTACGAGATTATTCTTATGTTTGTTTCCTGAATACCATCTTGTCTATTTAATTAAATAAGCAGAATTAGTGGAAGTAATTTAGAAAGTGTCCTGAAGCCAACTGTGGGAAGACTTTATGCTACCATAGTTATCTTTAGTGTGTGTTTTTTATTTCTATGTAAAGTATCTTGGGAAGACTTTATGCCCCCCCATTATCCTTAGTAATATTTCACTCTTTTGTAGTTGAGGTGGAGATTTTGTGCTACACTTCACTCTATTGTGCGATTATGCCTTATTTTAGTGAGGGAAACAATGAAAGACTTTGTGCTTTTATGGATTTCTCATGGTTACAATTACTACCTAAAAGGAATTTGGCTATTGACTGAACATTACTTTTGAAAGAAGATGAGTACCTTCAATAATCACCCAAGATTTCTCCTTTTTATTGTGAACATCATCTCTAAAAAAAGAGAGATGGATGGTGTTATCCTACCCCTGAGTGTATTTTTAGCATATCTATATTAGCCATAGTTAGTAGGGAACCTCCCCTATAGTATAGGGAACTTCCCTTTGATGAGAGGAGAAATTTATCCCATTTTGATGTGGTAAACCTACACATTCTACCATATAAATCTCCTTATGTTGTGGTTGAAACACCTATTTTGTTGTCAGTCAACTGGTGACAAAATATTCACCCAATAATTTTTGGTGACTCTACCAGGGATAAAACATGCATTTTGAAGCCTCCAGCTTCAAATTGAAGTAGTTCTAGTTCTTTCCATTTTTATTTTACACTCTGGCAGATCCACAATATACAAGAAGCTAGATAGCCCAAGGTATTGTTGACCCTATTTTCAAGCTTGTGTAGTGAAATAGTTTTGATCTTTCTCCTCTACAAACTCACCTTCAACAAACTAAGAGTTTTCCTCCTACAAAAGTCAGGTCTCCATTACCAGGGAAAGCTTCTATTTCCTCTACTAGTAGAGATTTGTCCATACATACCCCTCCAAGATTTGTTATCCCTCCCTTCAATAGTCACATCATGGCACCTCAAGGCCCCTACGGTAACTCTTTTGGTTCACTTAATTTAACTCCACCTCTACATGAATTGCCTCTCAGTTCTAGAAAGAATTTCCCTAAGTTCTTTGATGATGGGAGAGTTTATCCTAATGAACATATTTCAGCCTTTTGCATAACCTATGGTGTAATAGGTGTGGAGTATGAGGACGTAGTAGTCAGGCTATTTGTGGAAACATTGTAAGGCACTGCTGTAGACTAGTTCTATCACCTACACGCACAAATAGTGATTGACTGGAACACCCTCAAAGCCAAGTTTGAAGAAAGGTTCAAGCATGCAGAAGATGCACATGCCCTACTAGCACAGCTCATACAAATGAAGAAGGAGCCTCATGAACCTATGAGAAACTTCACAGCCAAGTTTAACAAGCTGAGGAACATAATCCCCATAATTGCTCAATCAATAGCTGAGAATCTCAAATTTTTTTCATCAATTCTCAGCTTCTAGAAGTGAGTTTCTTATTGAGATGGGTTGGCCACATAGACCTTGTAGCAGTTTAGGATTTGGCCAATAAGGTCAAAGATGATCTTATCTTGGTAGAAAATATAAGAAGGGATCCTAACAAAAGTAAACCTTCTTCATCTTCTATGAATTTTTCTACAGACACCACTGATCCTATGGTGCACAAGCTAGCAAATGAGTTGCTAGCTCTCAGAAAGAAAATGGCACAAGAGATGTCTACTCCTCCTTCATACTAGGATATACCAAGGAAGATGTTTCCCAGTCAGTCATACCAAGGCAATGCTGCCAGGAATCAAGGGTAGCCAAATCATCTTCCTCCCGCATAGTGGAAGCTTAACATTGAAGCAACTGTAGCCAAATTGGTAGTTATATATCTCAAAACTAAATTCAATTTTTCATTCCAGCCTGAGTTGAACCAAGAAAATGAAACCGATCTCTTTGTAAAATACCAAGAAGAATCAGTTGATGACTCCAACATTGGTTTCCTGAATTACCAGGATGAACCCAAAAGTAAAGGTGAAGCATTTTATGGATCTTATGTAGTGTTTACCAGGTCATAGAACCAGTCAGATCAACAAGATGATAAGGTAAAAATAAGGGAAGGAGTTCAGCCAACAATTTCAATTGCTAAATGGGGGACTTCCCTACCTTTTCAATCAAAGGACCTGGTGAGCAGTAAAAAAGTAAGTACTCTAAGTATTCCTTCATCTTCTGCTTCAAATTCATAGATCAGTCCTACACCCCCAAAAAATTAGAAGGATGAACTTCCTTTGTCATAAGTCATTTATAGTCATTTGACATAATTGACCATGTTAAGAAGACCAAAATTCAAATGACTGAATTTGAATTCTTATAATCTAACCCTGAGTAGTTGGATAGACTAGTTGAATATGTGAAGAGTAAAACCATTCTTGCAGGACAAGAAATTCCAAAGGTAACTCCCACATCCACTCATAATAACTTTGTGAGTACTCCTCTGACTACCCCTAAGAAGATAGAACCATTTTATGTCTCCTTGTTGATAAATGGTCATCAGCTGAACAACTGCATAATTAACTCAAGCGCATTTGACAATGTCATACCTGCCAAGGTAGCAGACTCTATTGGTCTCACACTGACCAAGACCTTTAGGAAATTCTTTTCTATGGAAAACAAAAAAGTCCTTTGTTGGGATAAATTAAGGATGCCCAGTTTCCATTTACAACATTCCCAAATAAGAGGATGAAAATGACAGTCCTGGTGGCAGACGTCCCAGCCTCATACAACATCCTTATTAGTCAAAATTTATGCAAAGATGCTGGTGGTGAGTTAAGCATGGAACTTTTTGAGGAAAGGATCCCAGTCAAAGGCATCATACAGAGACTGCTCCCTAACTAGGAGTCAAAGTACATTGTCACCCTAACATTAGCCCCTGAAGCTCAAACTCTGTTTGAGTCTTCAGGAATGGGTAATTACTTCTGGTCCATGGAGGATGTTCCTATCTTATCTGACAATTTTTTTGAATCTAAAAATCTAAAAATTGATTTAGACAAAATAATAGAAGAATTAATAGATCACAATTTAGATGTAAAAGGATCTCCCCTTCTAAATGAAGAAAAATCTAAGGAAAGAGCAATCTCTGATGATGTATGGATACTGGAATTTGATGGTAGTGATTCTTTTACTAGCTCAAGATTTTAGATTGTGTTCATATCTCCTCAAGGAGACATTTTTCCTTATTCATATAAGTTGTAGTTCAACAACACCAACAACACTGCTGAATATGAATCACTACTACTCAGATTAAAGGCTACTCATGACAGAGGTGTTAAACTCCTTCATGCCAAAGGAGATGTTGAATTGGTGGTTTGCTAGGTGAAGAACCTGTATCAAACCAAAAATGAGAGATTGTGCCATTATCACAATCTAGTTTAGGATCAAATTAAAAGATTTGATGCTTTCAGTATCTCTATAGTGCCTAGAGAGTTCAATAATCGAGCTAATGCATTAGCTATTTCTGTGACCCTCATGGTTTCTCACCTAGATTTTAAAGGAGATAGGTACACTATCGAGTTGGTCTTTTGACCAAGTGTGCCTAATAATACTAGTCATTGGCAAGTGTTTAATAGCGACAACTAAATCATTGCCTTTTTAGAACAAAAAGATAGATTTAAACATCTTCATTTCAAAGGCAGTGAGCTTCTACCATGGGAATCAGCTCTTAAAACAAGCTCAGATGCAGGTGAAGAATTCTTGCAGCTAAAAAGGAATAAAATTCCCAAAGGATTGGTTTCCCTTGAGAAATTGTTTGATAAGAAAGATAGGCTCATCAAGTAGCAACAAAAATATTCAAGATCCTCCCAGGAGTTTGATCAAATTAATTTGAATATTAAGGAAAATTCCAAGATGGTAAACATTGAGGAGTGTTGTACTCCTGAGGAGAAGCTCAAATTTACTACCTTACTTTGCCATTACATAGATGTCTTGGTGTACTCTTATGATGATCTGAAGTTGCTTAGGCTTGAAGAAATTCACCATGAAATTCCTATCAAAAGTGATTCATTGCCTCATAAATAGAAATCCAAGAAGTACAACCCCAAGATATCAGGTACTATTCTATCTAAAATACAAAAAATGCTAAGTGCAAGGATAATTTTATCCAATCTATCATTCCACATGGATTGTGAACATAGTCCCTATGAGAAAAAGGAACGGAAAAATTTGCCTCTACGTGGATTTTAGAAACCTAAATCAATCCTCTCTAAAGGATGACTACCCTCTACCCATCATGGATCAAGTCCTTTAGATGGCGATTGGTTTAGAGATGTTATCAATGTTAGATGGTTTCTTAGGGTATAATCAAGTAGAAGTTGGTGAAGCAGACCAATATAAGACTGCTTTCACTACACCTTAGGGCACTTTTACATATCGAAGAATGTCTTTTGGCTTGATAAATGCTGGAATCACCTTCCAAAAAGAAATGGACCTTGCTTTCAAAGATGAAATGGGTAAGTTCATTATGGTATACCTTGATGACTTGACTATCTTTTCTAAGCATCATCTGCAACAAGTGATAGAATGATGTCACCAAAATGGCATTTTTCTAAATCCCAAGAAGTCAATTTTTGGGGTTACAAAAGGGAAACTTGTCAATCATGATGTATCTCTAGAAGTCATACAAATTGACTCAAAAAGAGTCAATTCCATCCAAGAGCTTTCTTTGCCCACTAGTAAGACTGTAGTTCACTTTTTCTTTAGAAAGGTGAGTTTTCTAGGAAGGTTCATTCCTGAGTTTGTCAAGAAGACTCACCACATTGTGGACATGATGAAGGGAAAGGCCACTTTTAGTTGGACTAAAGAAGTAAAATTGGCATTTTGAGGCATCAAAATAGCTATCACCCATGCCCCAATTCTGGTTTGTCCATATTACACCAAAGGCTTCATAATATACAGTTATGCTTCTGAACACACACTTTCAACAATTTTGGTTCAGCAAAATAAAGAAGGTGTGGAATCTCCCATATCCTTCATGAGCTATCCTTTTAAAGCTCATGAGTTGAAGTATTCAAACATGGAGAAGCATACTTATGTGGTGGCAAAGGTGGTAAAGCACTTCCATTTTTACATCCTAAACTCACACATTGTTGCCCTGGTTCTTGATACAACAATTAAGTCCATATTAACTCAGTAGGAGTTTAGAAAATAAATGGGCAATTGGATTTCTAAAATCCAAGAGTTTGAGCTAGTTATCAAACTAATGAATCTAGTGTGGGGAAGAGGCCTATGGCAATTAATTGCTGATAACATACCAGAAGAAACATGGCATGAAGAAATAGAAGTTGAAGACACATCAATAGTTCTCTTTGTCACTACTATAAATGAGTGGTATTCAAATATTGCTCATTTCCTTACCTATGGTGAGTGTCCTACTCACTTATCTCATAAAGAATAGAGGACTATTAATTTAAAATCTATCACTTTTGTCTTGTGGGACAACGGTCTATATAAGAGGAACCTTGATGGGGTGTTCCTTCACTGTGTGGATAAAGAGCAGCAAAATAAACTTTTGGAATCCTTCTACAATCTATCCTGTGAAAGATATTTTTTTGCTCTTGTGACTACTCATAAGATTCTAAGAGCTAGGTACTATTGGCCTACTCTATTTCAAGATGCATATAAATGGGAAATTGATTTTATTGGCCTCTCAAACTAGTAGTAATTGAAGAGCCATTTCAGCAATGGGGAATTGATTTTATTGGCATTGTGAACCTGTTTTTAAGTGCTAGACATGATTATGTTCTCATAGCCATAGACTACTTCACCAAGTGGGTGGAAGCCATTCTAGTTAAGCATGCTACTTTAGAAGTAGTATGTAATTTCCTTAAAGAAAAAATCATTTCTAGGTTTGGGGTCCCAACCAAGATTGTAACAAAAAATGTAGCCTATTTCTCTTCTCATGAGATTACCCATTTCTATTTTTTTTATGGGATTACCCTCTCCCACTCTTTTGGCTATTTTCTGCAAGGAAATGGTTAAGCAAAATCAAGCAACAAGAACCTGGTGACCATTATCAGAAAGCTAGTAGTTGACAATCAAAGAACATGGCATAAAGTATTGTTTGATGCTTTATGGGTAGATAGAATTATGCCCAAGAGGGTGATAGGTATGTCAACTTTACAAATTATGTATGGTCTCAATCCCGAGATACCAATCACCCTAGAATTACCAACATTAAATTTGGTGAAGGCAGTAGAAGATTCAACTTTTGAAAATGCCATCGACAAGAGGATCATGTGCTTGACTGAACTTGATGAGCAGTGAACTATGGTGGTGGACTGAATTGCTGCACATTAAAGCCTGGTGAAGAAGCTCTTTGACCAAAAAGCAAAAACCTATGATTTTTAGATTGGAGATCAAGTTATGTTGTGGGACAAGAGGAGAGAACCAAAATGAATGCATGGAAAATTTGATTCCTTATGGAGAGGCCCATTTGCTATTCATCAGCTCAATAGTGAAAATAGTTTCCTATTGAAGTATCAAAATAACATGCCACTTTCTCTGCCTCATAATGGGCAGCATTCGAAGCACTTCAATTCGTGAAGTATTAGATTAGTCTAGTTGTACATATGTATAGTTTTTGTATAGTCTTGAGTTTTTGTTTTGAATTGTTCCTTTTTGTTCTTGGCACCTTTATTTTTGGTTAGCATGAATCCATAGCCCAATGGAATACATGAAGGCACTGAGATTCTACTTTTTACTCCCCTTAACTATTTCAAAATTTCAACCGAAGGAAGTTTCTCAACTGAAGCCAACTATTGTTCCCGAAATTTGTCACTTGTTTTTGGGGACAACATATCAACTATTTTGGTCTTGTAGGCCAAAATAGTCTCTTCCCTTCTCAAAAAATGTTCTGAGTGCTCAAGTTCTTCAATTATTCAAGAATTTTTAGTTAAGGGACTCACAGGTTCAATAGATTTCATAGGTTCAACTGACGGGCTTTCATAAAGAAAGAAGTTCCAACATTTAGGTAATTTCAAGGCTAGTTCAATGCTAAGGTTCAATCAAAAGACTTAATAGTGGGCTTCAAACAAATAGAATGAACCATTGAAATAATAAACCATTGAACCCCACCTCTCAAAGGTTTAAAGCTTCAATGAGTTCAAGGTTCAATGACATTGGCAGACTTAAAGAGTTGAGCACTTCAAAGAGTTTAAATAAGTTCAAACCACTTCAAGGTTCAACGGCTTCGATAGACTTAAGAAAAAAGAAGGCTTTAAAGATTAAAGATTGAACTGTTGAACCAATGAACCTTAAACCAAAAGAGTTCAAAGTTCAAAGGTTTAACAAGTTCAATAAGTTCAATGGACTTAGAAGATAAAAGAATTCAAAGAGTTAAGATTGAACCAATGAACCATTGAACCTTGAACTTCTCAAGGTTAAAATTTCAATAGTTCAACGAGTTCAATAAAAAAGCAAAGGATCCAAAAAGTTTAAAGCTTCAAAGGATTCAAAGAAAGAGAATGAACCATTGAACTTTGAACTGAAATGGTTCAAAAGTTCAAAGGTTTGAAGAAGTTTAAAGTTTGAAAGGAAGCTTCAAGCGAAGGAATGATCCAGAAGATTTCAAAAACAAGTTCAGAGAGATGGTTCAAACAAAGAGGAAAAGAAAGTGAATGCAGCCTTATTAAAGAGTCAATTGAACCAAAGAGCTAATTGAACCAAAGAGTTGATTGAACCGCCTGAACCGTTGAACCATTGAACTGATGCACTCTGAAGTCTCAAAGGTTCAAGTTTCAAAGTGGTTCAAGTGACTAGGGACTAGTGACATCCCCATAGACATCAAATTTAGGGTAATGAAATATCTGTTACTTTTCAAATATGGCACAACCATGAGAATAAACATAACGATTGATCAGAGAAGAAGCTGAAAGAGCCAACTAAAATCGAGAAGATAGCCTGAGAGCTCAGATCACCAAGGAAGGACAAAACATGGCAAAGAAGAGAGAAAATACTACAGGAATACCAAAAATATCTGTAGGAGTTATTCCATTACATGGAATAGTCGATCAAGTGAATATCTGAGAGCGCAAGCACTTAAAGGAACAACTTATTTCTCTTCATCGAGTAAAGATAAAGTGGATAGCTACGCAAATATCTCGAAGAGGACTAGGCGGCCCATACTTTGGAGAGGAAATTTGAGAAGAATTAACATGCCAAAGTTAAGGCCGATACCCTATTCCAGCATGGCCCCTTTACAAAATTTCAAATGCATTCAAGGAATTGAATGCATCATTGGCCATTTTGTGAAACAAAGTGTCAAGTATTTTCTTGGCTACTATATATTGTAATCTCTCATTTTTTATAAGGGAGATCTCTTTGTTATAAAAATAAAACTCTGCCCAAATTGAAAGGCATTACTGAGACTTTGAGCTCAGATTGTTAATCGTATTTTGTTATTTGAATGAGAAATCAAGTGACCTTTTAGAATTTGTGCTAAGATAGCTTGTGTTGTTTAGGAGATTGTTCTTATGTCTATTTCAAGAATACCATCTTGTCCATTTAATTAAATAAGTAGAACTAGTGAATGTAATTTAGAAGGTGTCCTGAAGCCAACTATGGGAAGACATTGTGCTACCATAGTTATCTTTAGTGTGTGTTTTCTATTTTTGCGTAAAGGATCTTGGGAAGACTTTATGCCCCCCCCCCATTATCCTTCATAATATTTCACTCTTTTGTAGTTGAGGTGGAGAATTTGTGCTACACTTCACTCTGTTGTGTTCCTATGCCTTCTTTCAGTGCAAGAAGCAATGAAAGACTTTGTGCTTTTATGGGTTTCTCATGGTTAAAATTACTACCTGAAAGGAATCTAGATGTTGATTGAACATTACTTCTAAAAGAAGAGGAATACCTTTAGCAATCACCCAGGATTTCTCCTTTGTCTTGTGAACATCATCTCTAAAAAAGAGAGATGGATGGTGTTATCCTACCCCTGAGTGTATTTTTAGCATATATATTAGCCATAGTTATCAGGGAACCTCCCCTTGATGAGAGGAGAGAATTATCTCATTTTGATGTGGTAGACTTGCACATTCTACCATATAAATCTCATTATGTTGTGGTTGAAACACCTATTTTGCCATCAGTCAGCTGATGACAAAATATTCACTCAACAAGACCTACATTACTAATGTTATGGAGCTATTCCATGTCTCCAAACATGGTGAATTTCATATAATAGATCAAATACTTACCTTAAAATCTTACAAACCTCTATGGAGACTTGTTACACATGAAGGTATGATACATGGCAGTGAGAAGAAAATATGGATATATGAATAGTGAATGATCTTATTTCTCATGTTAAAACTTATTTACTTCTGTAAATGGATCATATACACCTTTATTTACTTCAATAAATATAAATTGTCCTCACTTCACTTGGTTATCTCTTGTATGGCACCTATAGGTGCACATTAATGTTGCGAACCTAAGTATGTTGGAGAACTAGCTATCACATGCAAAAAAAATTGATATGAATGGATTGGATTGTTTTTTCAAATTGAAATAATGTGATAAACAAATTCAAACACCTCATTATCATTCCATGGGTATTTTTAAATCTTCATACATATCACTCAGTTGACTATATATGACAATCATGTAAAGAGTTGATTGCATTCTGTGTTTCTTGACTTTAACTCCATGTGATAACATTTAGATCTGAGATTGGAAGTAAGGGGGTGAAATAATTCATATAAATCATGAGATAAAACATATCACCATTCTCTAGATCCACCACAAGGGCATGAAAAGTATGTTAATGGTAAAAAATTATCTACAACACAACAAGGTGCCCTTACCTAAAACTTGGGATGTTTGAATTATAAATATAACTCTAAACATGAAACCAAAGCTTGAAAATATAAGATAAGTATATCTACCTCTTGTAGAATTAATTTAACCAACTAGATTGTATTGACGTACCCATGCAATAGGAAAACCTATAGGGTGTGGCAAATAACATGTAGAAATAGACAATCAAACTCTTATGCATGGTTAATAAAGAATAGGTGACCAATATTAGAAATCCTTCCATTAAATTGAGGTTTATAAATTTTAATATCAACCCACAAGATCATTTCACCTGAAACCTCTCTTACTAGTTGAACCAAAGAGAACCTATTGATGATTTTTGTATGTCTATTGGAGAGATACAAGATTAGAATGGTGTTTGACCAATATAGGGACTTTCATAGATGATAAATCATGTAATTAAGTCTAGGGGAGTTTAATATTCATCCCATAATCCTTCTACATGTGTCACACTCCTCTAGACATTATACAACCTCAAAAACTACCCAAACTACCACTTTTCTTCTTATTTCAATGTAGTAGGTACATGTTTCAGTTAGTAACTAACATTGTTGACATGTATATGAAATTATGGACGTTGGGAGAGAGTTTATAACACTTGTCTTTCTTATAAAATTGTAAAACCTTCAAAATTAGCTCTAAAATGCACTTTAAGTTACATATAATGACGTAGGAAAGAAAATGACTATGATCAAGGTGATGACACATTAAATGAATTCAAATAAGACCAGAGACATCATATAATACATTGATATATACCTATACAAGTTTTGGAATATAGGGAGTTGACCTATTTTGACATGTGGTTAAAATAGTCAACACTAAACATTTTGACATGTGTCTAACATGTGCTACGTTTTGTGGTGTGTGGAGAGTTTTAGCAGGTTTCTTTATAATCCCCCAACATTTCAATCTATGTCACCATATTTGATTATTCTCTCCCTCCTTAACACTCTCAAGTATGAGTTATCGTACATCAACCTCGCAACAAGCATGTAGTTAAATAATAACATTAGGTTATAAATACATCACAAAATATAGTTCAAATAATAAATCAACATGTTCATAATGTAAACATATACACTACAAATAAATCATAGTAATGCAATAATGTAACCTAATTAATATCCTATTGTCCCATAATATCATATATCTCAAAGCTTAGTTAAAAATGACTAAATCAAATTTGTCAACTATAAATATCCACAAACAATCAAGTAATTTTGCTTAGTGAGAAATCAGCTTGTAATAACATCATCATGCACATTATACAAGTACTAGAATTTTATGTTAGGAATTCTATGGGTATCCACAATTATTTTGATAGTATCTTGGGATATAATATTAGGTTGATGTGATGATAGATGAGTATTCTTTATTGATGAATAATCACACTTGTGATTTGGTCACTCTTCCTAAGGGAAGAATGCTAGTTAGGTGCACATGGATTTACTACACCAAGTATGTAGGTTATGGGTACATTGATAAATATAAGAAATATTTTGTTGCAAAGGGGTTATTTTAAGTCTAAGGTATTGAATACTCTGAGCCTTTTGTGCCCATTGCCAAGATGTATTATGTTTTCCTTGTCTTTACTCTTACTGCATCATAGGGTTGGATAGTATCTCAAATGGATGTTAAGAGTGGTTTTTTGTATGGAGACTTGCATGATAAAATCTATATGGAGTAGCCTTATTGGTTTGTGCACAATTATTCTCTTGTTTGTCAACATAAGAGGTGTCTTTATGGTCTCAAATAGGCCTCTCTATCTTGGTATGAGAAGATAGATTCATTTCTTCTCTCAACTGGTTTCCTTTGTTACCACATATATCCTATAATGTATACTCAACATATTTGGGAACACATTGTTATTATTCTCTTTTATGTTGATGATCTAATTCTCATAGGTAGCTCCTCATCTCAGATTTAGACTATTCACTAGGCACTTTCAACATAGTTTGACATGAAAAATCTTGGTATTTTAGATTTCTTCCTTGGTTGATAGATTTCAAAGTTAGATACAAGGATATATTTGAGTCAAAAAAAGTATAACCTTTATATTATTTATCATTTTGACATGTTTGATTGCAATAAAAGTTCTCTTTCCATTCTGAAGTGACTCTCACTATCTCTTGTACTACTCCACTTTGTGATCGTACATTATATAGGTAGATGGTTGGGAGTCTTATGTATTTTACCCATACTCACCCCATCTTTAAGTTTACATTTGGACTTGTATCTAGGTTTGTACATGACCCTCGTGATAGTTATTGGTAGGCTACCAAGAGGATTTTATGATATTTGTGAGGCAATACTCATTTTAAATTAGACTACACTGGGGATTATATTCAATTGGTTGGATACATTGATTCAGATTGGATAGATTCTCTTGATGATAGGAATTCTAATTTTGGGTACATATTTTGTCTTTGTTTTTCACCTATTGGGTAAGTGCATGGAATTGGGGGACAATTTCATGGACATTTTTGGTAACATGATCACATTAATAAATAAAGTGATCATGTTATTTAATTAACATGATTGTGTTATTCAAATAATGGATTGATAATTAATGAGACATAATGAAATTTCATTATTAAATAATAAGATCACATTATTTTAAATAAAAACATGATCTCATTATTCTTGTTTTCAATAATGTGATCATGTTAACTATGTTATTAAAAAAATGAAATCTGGATGTAAATTCATCATTTTACATTCAAGTTGCATTTGTTATACTTGTCTTCTACGATTGTGTCTTATGTGAGAGACATAAAATATTGACATGAATCTACCAAATTTTTCCCATAAATCCATTAATCTATGATGTCATCATGTAGAAGAGGTAAGTGCTAAAAATCTACACTTGTCAACCCTAATTTTCATTATTTTCATTATTTAACCCTAATTTTTAGTAATTTTCATAATTTCTCATTGCAATTTAATCTTTTTGAACAACCCATCCTACTAACCCTCCACATAACCCTCTTTTTCCTCCTCCTAACCCTCCACCTAACCTTGCATAAAACCATCTTGTTTCCCATCCTATCCCTCCACCTAACCCTTCTATAATTCTACAAAATCCCTCAAGCAGTTAGGAGATTCTAATAAACAACATATGTGAAATAAAATTGAAATTTAATAATTAATTGGGAAAATGATAAGTATCCCACTTCCCCCAACCCCCACCATGCCCATCTAACCAACTCCTTAGAGACATTATTATGTTAAATTGACTGTATAATGAGTCAAGTTCATAATGGACTTCATATTGGGAGAGTTTATAGCTTATTATGTTAAAAATTTATAAACATTTGAGGTCAAGAACAAAGAAGTATCAAAATCCTCCATTTTCACCTTATTCATTGATCCAACCACCATTGTCCCATTTCCCATAACCTCTAAACATTTTCCAATCCATCGGTGCTAACATGACTTAATCATAGCCAATTTATAGTATCGATGGTGGATGGTGATTGATTATCCACCTTGTAATAACTAAAATGTTCCATTATATTTTTAAAAAAAAATATAATGTGATTTTTTCCTTAATGATATTTTGAACTATTTTAATTTTATTGAGTTTCAAGGCTAAGGAAAAGGCTCTACAGAAGATCAACCAGGTGCACATCATCTACCTAATCAACCTCCAAAGATATGTATCAAAAATCCACTTGATCTCAAGATCCCCTTTGTAGTCTAAAATTTTATGGAGATAGACACTCTATATGATCTTTTCTCACTCACTCATACACTTGTTCAACATACAAGTAGGTTGGCATAGACTGATGCTAGAGATACACTACCTAGTGTGCATAATTGACCCCACCCTTGTAGTTTTTGTGGAATTATGTGCATTGGACCTTTTGATGATGGTAGCACCAATAGTTCAGAGGGCTTAGATAATATTCTTATGAGTGATGAGTTTTTGGCATGCATATTTAGTGTGCAAACATCAGCCACTACACATATACAAGTATATTTTATATAAATGTCATGTTAAATTTAAGTTATATTTGAAAATTTAATTTAGCTAAAAATTAATTTACATAATAATTCAATAATATATATGTCATATTCTATATTGTAAGAGGTGACGTTTCTTTCATCATCATATTAAACATTTCTAGCATTTTATTTGATGCAGCTATTATTTATATATTCAAATCCAACTATTGCCCCATCCACTACTACATTTGTTTCTATTAGGATGACACCTTTTACTTATATAGAGTTAAAATTTTGAGTTAATCTTATTATCTGTGTATATTTAGTCCATGTATATGTACCTTGGAAGTTTAAGTTAAATTTATCTAAGTATCTTGATGCATATGTTCTATCAAGCTTCACTAATACAGATAGAAACACACACTTAACTCTACTAAATACCTAGATCTGATCATTTTTTTCCTTGTTTATCTTTTATCTTCAACCTCTTTATCTCTTCTATCACTTTGTATTTACTAGGTCTTTCTTATTCACTATTACCTACTCAATGGCTCTTAAGCCTCACTATATCCAATTAATCCACCTTATCTTCTGGAATTAATTTTACTAATCAACCACCTCTGTAATATTGCCTTTTAACTTCAACCTCCTCAGTGCATAGTTTGTTTTCATGTTCTCTCTCTTTATCCTTGCTTTGTTCTTTACAATCTTCTTATGTGTTTTCATAGTTCTACATGATACTTTAATTTTCTCCTTCCATAATACACATAATATCATCTACCTAATCAATTACATATAATATCATGCATCCAACCATTCCAAAAGACCCCCAAGCTTTAACTCTCCACTTAACTCTTTTTTCCTCTTTGACACCTTCCTTCTATTAGCCCTTTTTTTGAGACAAACCTCCTTTTTCTAATTAAACAATAAATATCCAAACCAAACTAAACCCACATTCAAATACAACTTTAAATCACATATCTCATTTAGGTACTTTCATAATTTAACTCTCTTTAGAGAACACCTACTTCAACACCCCTCAGGACTAATTAGGCCTCCTAGGCCTAATTAAATGCTAATGACTATGAAACTATACCATATAGATCCAAATCAACTTTAAACCTTAAAAATCCCCTTCCTCATATATAAACAAACCTATCTACAAAATTTAATGACTTTTCATTAGTTAAATCACTTGTTATCTCATTTTCTAGTTTTAGACCCTAACTTGAGTTGTCTCAGTCTTGTACCTATCCGAGAGGATAATAAATGAGATATAATGACCTTTTGAAACTTTTAAATTATTATAATGATTTCAATGTCTCTACCCTTACCCCATTCATCTTCTCAAACTATTACTTTTCCTTTCTCAATACTAAAGCATTCCCTACATCCAGTTTTATAGAGATTTTGTACCCCTCCAACATGACTTTGTCAACAAATAGGACAAAATAGACCCTTAATACCCTTTCCCTTAATTTTATATAATTTAAAACAATCACATACATGGAAAAACAATATCCCATAACATTCACAATACCTTAAATCATGAACTCTATTCTGAGTACTCTATATGGTTTTTCTTTATGACTATGCAAACTCAAAATTATTGCTAATTGGGAAATATATAGTCTTCCCTTGTATTGAGACATTAAATGTGTTTAGATTAATTTAATATATCTCCTTTTTACTTTACACATCTTTTAATCATTTATAATGAAACTTTAAATAGAGTATGTTGTCCTCTTTTTGATTGTGCTTGAAGATATCATATTGAAACTTTGGTTTCACCACTTTGAACCTATAAACTATTAACTTGAATCTTATTTGACTATAAATATGAACACCATAAGATTGATCATAAACTACTAGACACTTATTTACATTTTACTCTATAAAAATAAGCTTTACAAGTAAGGACATAGTTCTTGATATGTCTATTATTCCTTTTCTCTCCCTAACTTTACCTTGTTAAAGTGATACTATTATTTGCACCTACTACTCTTCCACTCACACTTCCTACATGTATTACAATTTTTATATTACCTCTAACATGCAAACTAATTGATATTCATGGCCATTGCACATTTTATGGCAATTACACTTCCATGAGTTTTGGTCTACATTGTATTTTCACGATATGCACATTGAGATACATTGTAATATGTGTGTGTGTGTGTGTGCGCACGCATGCGCTAAGGAAAACATGGTATATATATGTATGATAATTTATATAAAAGTAAGTGAGACCTTTTTTACATGAATATTTGATGGCTCAAGTAGATACTCCTCCCTCTCTATGAGCTGAGATAGACATAGGCATTACTACTGCAATGTCATTTGTGTAAGCGTTGATAAAGGTATATATTAACTTGTAATTTTGAATTGTAAAAATAATTTTCTTTTAATAATTTTACTACATACTAGGGGAAATATAACTTATGTGAATGTATTGTGTATGTAGGGTTGTCCTATGACATCTAAGATTCCCAATGAGATGATTAATAGGGAAATGTTTCATGTTTCTCCCATATTTTAGATGCCTATTCAAATAGTTAAGCCTATTATTGACTTTTGTTAGCATCAAAAATAGATTAAGCAATACTGTGAGCTTGTTGTAAGTGCATGTTGAAATGATTTTTATTGTAGTTTAAAATTAATTTCTTAACAGTTGGTTGATTGTATTTTATGTTAATTTTGTAATAATACTTGTATTGGAACAATTTTAGCTGCAAGTGAGCTATGAGCATAGGACCTGTAGTGAAACCTTGGATCAATATAAGGTATTATAAGGGTCTCCATTTATTATCAGGGTGTCTTAGGGAGAGTCTTTTTCAAGGAAGGCAAAGAGAAGGAGGCTATATGATGAATAAGATGTTTTACATGAGATGAACCTTTTTGTATGTATATATGACAATTTACATATTTTTGGCATTGTATATTCATATATGATATTCACCAAACATTAGATACTATGTTGGTAGATGAAATTCTTTGTATGCCTATCATGGTAATCTATGTATTATTGACATTACACACATGTGCCTATATTTTATATATATCATGGAAATCTATCTATTTTATATTCGGTATTTATTTCATTATGTGTTATTGTATAGTGTTGTCTTGATTTTATAAACTATTATCTATCAGATCTAATATTTAATGTCGTACAAAAATGAAGATTAAAAATTATTCATTTCAATGCTATAAATCTTGAATCTCATATTTTTTTAAATTATAAGTTTTTATTTCATTGTGTGTAGTGTAAATGACTAATGACACTCTTATCTATTTTACATTTGTCATCACCCATTTAAAACTTTTGAACTAAACATTAACACAATTTGATTACAATTAAAATCCATACCCAATCTTACTAAAACTTTTATAATGCAAAGACATAAAATCATTCATAAATCCATGGAAATTTCTCACTCGGATAACTATACCTATAAGTTACCTAATCTTTCACCTTCAGCTAGATCTAATGCCACTTTGAATAACTTTTCTTAAAACTATGCCTACTTCTTATATGCCTTCTATCATCCCTTAATACTACCTAATACACATTTTGTTCTTTTAAGTTTAAAAAGTCTATGAAAGTCCTATTCATATGCTCTAAGATCATGAATAATTCTAACCTCACTTATCCACTCTTATTTTCAACACAATTCAAAATCCACTGTCAAATAATCTTCTTTTAAACTAGCTAATTAATCATTAGGTCAATAGGTAAATATGTCAATCACTCATAAAAGAGTTTTTCAATAGGTCAATTAATCAGGTCAATAAGTTAATGGGCCAATTAGTCATTAAGTTTCTATGTCTCTGTACCTAGTTATTTCTATAATAGGTCAATTTCTCAAAATAGAGTTTTTAGCTCTTAAAAATTATATTTATTGTATTATTTTAGTAAATATAACATGTTATAATCCTTACGTAATTTTATATAATTGAAACGAACCAAAAACTCATCTTACCAATGTTTTAATATTTCATACAGGCTGAAAGTTTAGAAGAACTATTGTTGTGATTCTTCCTGACCAAAAATCGACACTATAAACATATATTAGGGGAGGATAATGTCTTGTATTGGGTTATTCACCTCCCATAAATTTTGATTGAGAAACTCACCACCCATATCAGCCTCAAGAATGCCCTTACCAATACAATAAAAATGTAATTTTTAGTCTAAGTTTAAACATGCATAAATAAAACTTGTAAGTCATTTTTATAAACCATTAAATATATCCCCTACCCATTTAATCCCTCTAATGACACTTTGAATAACTCAAGTGTAACCTTTGAGATCAATCCATTGGACGAGCTACAATGATGGGTCAAAAAATGCAACTTTTTGGCATTGAACAAGCAACATCTTGAGTTCCAACTATCATATATACCTCTCAGACCTCCACCTAGGAATATATCACTTTGATCAATTATAGATATGAAAATTACATGTTATCACACTGATAAAATTTTCAAATCTATCTATAAGTGCATTTTCACTACCATTCTAAAGAACAAAAACACTAACAACAAATGTTTTCAAAATTTAAGTTATGGTTGAATAACTATGGTATTGATGCTTCTTGAAAAGAAATTGACACTACCAAAATGTTTGGGGGAGGGAGGGGGGTTGTATAACATTTATGAATAGGTTTTTTTCCTTTCATCAGGCTTTATTGATAAACCCACCACCCATTCTGGCCTCAAGAATGCTCTTCCCAATACAAGACAAATGCAATTTTTTAGCCTAAGTTCAAACAATCTTAAAATGAAACCTAAAATTAATTTCCATGAACCATCATATCAAAACCCTACCTATTTAATCCCTATATTCATAACCTATAAAATTTGAGTGGAATATATGGGAGCAATCTGTTGGACAAGTTGTAGTGAGGGGTCTAAAACTACAACTTTTTGGCAATGAACAAGTAACTTCTTGAGCTCCAACTATTATTTATACTTATGAGAAATTCACCTATGAACATATCACTTATATCATGTAAATATAGTAAAATTACATGTTAACACACCTCTATGACATTGAAATCCACCCAGAAGTGCATTTTCACTATCATTTCAGAGCGTGGAAACACTGACAACAAATATTGACAAAGTTTAAGTTGTAGTTACAAAACTCTAGTTTTGATACTTATTGACTAAAAATTGACACTAAAAACATGACCTAGGGGGATAATGTCTAGGGCCAAGTTATTTGGCTCCCATCAAGCCTGATCAACAAACCCACCACCCATTCTAGCCTCAAGAACACCTTTTTCAATATAAGAAAAATGCAAATTTTTACCCTAAGTTCAAACACACATAAAAAAAACCTATAAGTCATCTCCATGACCCATCAGATGCTTACCCTACCTATTTAATCCCTATAATTTCATCCTATAGCACTCAAGTGGAAGATTCAATAACAATCCATTATATAAGTTATAGTGAGGGGTCCAAAATGTAACTTTTTGGCATTGAACAAGCAACTTATTGCGCTCCAACTACCATTTCTACCTATGGTAAATCCAATTGAGAATATATAACACATATCATGTCTAGATAGGCAAACTACATGTTGTCACACCACCATGATGTTTAAGTCCACCTAGAAGTGCATTTTCACTACCACTCAAAAGCATAAAAACACTAACAAAAAATGTTGTCAAAGTTTAAGTTTTGATTGCATAACTCTAGTTTCAATGATTCTTGGCTAAAAAAATACATTTCAAACACATATTAGGGGTGTATAATTTTTAGGAATAGGTTTTTGGCCTTCCATAAGGTTTGATCGACAAACCCACCACGCATTTTGACCTCAAGAATGCCCTTCCCAATACAATAAAAATGCAATTTTTTAGCCTAAGTTCAAACATGCATAAAATGAAACGTACAAGTAATTTATGTAAACAATTAGATCTATACAATACCCATTTAATCCATATAATCACACCCTAGATAACTCAAGTGGAAGCATCAAGAGTAATCCATTGGACAAGTTAAAGTGAGGGGTCCAAAATTGTAACTTTTGGCATTGAACAAGCCACTAACTAGCATTTCTACCTCTGAGACTTCCACCAGAGATTATATCACTTTCTTCACATCCATATAATAAAATTAAATGTTATCACACTTTCATGATGTTCAAATCCACCCAAAAGTACATTTTTACTACCATTTTAGAGTGCAAAAACATTGACAATAAATGTTGTCAAAGTTTAAGTTGTGGTTGTATAACTCTAATTTAAATGCTTTCTAACTAAAAAATAACACTAAAAAACATTCAAAGAGGGGTATATAACATCTAGGAATAGGTTATTTTCCTTCCATCAAGCCCAATTGAGAAACCCACCACCCATTCTAGCCTAAATTCAAACACCCATTAAAAAATCTGTAATTCATTTATGTCAAGTTTTATATCCCTCCCATACGTTTTATTCCATCTAATATTATCCTATATAATTCATGTGAAATCTTTGAGAGCAATCGGTTGGATAGGTTCCAGTGAGGGGAAAAAAATACAACTTTTTAGCATTAAACAAGTAACTTCTTGAGCTCTAACTGTCATTTCTACCTCAAAAATCTCCACATGATAATATAAGGCAAATTACATTTTATCACACTACCATGATGTTTAAATACACCTAAAAGTGCATTTTCACTACCATTTTAGAGTGTGGAAACACAAATAACAAATGTTTTCAAATCTTAAGTTATGGTTACAAGCTCTGGTTTCGATACTTTATAACTAAAAACTAACACTTACAACTGATGGGAAGATAACATTTAGGAATAAGTTCTTATCCTCCCATCACGCCTGATCGATAAAACCACCACCCATTTTGGCCTCAAGAACACCCTTCCCAATATAAGAAAAATGCAGTTTTTAAGCCTAAGTTCAAACACCCATAAAAAAACCTATAAATAATTTCCCGAGCTTCTCTTAGCTTCAAAAATATATAATTCTTTACTAACAATGCCAGCCATGTGAAGGTGGAAGATTATTTCGTACCACTAACCTACAAAAATGTATTAGTAAGTAATTAAAAATGAAATTCATCTGTACTACCTAGAAAATAAAAAACATTTGGTAAAATTGATTATATATACATTTGAAATGTCAACAGACATACATATTTCAAACTAATGAACCACTAGGATATGCTCTAACCTTGATAGTATCAAGAATAACTTGATGGTCTGACTCCCAAACTTTCCATAATTCCCTTTTTAATGGCCTCCCATGATTTTTTTTTATTAAATATTCCTTGCAATAATCCAATTTGAATAGTGCATTATATTCTTGTACATTTCAAAATATTCAAACAACTAGTGATCCAAATATTTATAGGATATCATTGAAACCAAGTTCTAGTGACTATCACTAACCTAATGGGATAGTCAATGTTTTCTCCATCTATAACTTTAGAAGTCAATTTCTTATTTCTCTCTACACAATGAAACAAGTAGTAATCAGTGCCTTCTTCATTATTCTTAATTAAAATAATTTTAAAAACATGCATGTATTAAAAAAACCATTTTTAATGATAATATGAAGATAGATAATGAGAATAAATTATACATAATGAAAACTATTCTTCCTGGCTGCACTAGATCAGATACATGGTCAAAGTCATTTGATTATGTCATATTTATAAGTTACAGTGTTGTTGGAACCTGATATGTGTTGATTGGAATTAAATGTTTGGAAATCCAATCATCCATCTACTCTTTTGACTTGCACTCATTCCAATAGAGTCCATGCATGTAGAATAAAAACATGCCAAGTGTCTCATATGAATAGTCCAAAAAATTGCATATGAGTTATGAAATTAGTGGATGTCACTTGAACCTATTAGAGTCATATAATCCTCACACTTTATCAAGTGTTCTTCCTCCATTATCCAAGTGTCTACGAACAGTTAAATTTGGTTGAGCTTCATGATATATCTTCTCTTTACACCATTCAACCATAGTTTTTACATTTTTCAAATGAACACCCTCTTAAAAGTTCTACTTCTCTCTTAAAAAATATCTTTTCACATAATTTCTAACACTGTCATCCTCCCCTTTTATATGGCCAGCCTCAGTGAAACTTCAAATGTGTTTTATGCTAGTTGTAACATACATATTACTCAACCAATAAAACATTAGTTAATTATTAAATTATGCTGTGCAATTGTCTGACCAAATGTAATGTTGATTGAAATTAATGTTCCTCTTACTCTATTATTCATAGAACTTCTAAAAATAACCTTGCATGTACTCTAAAAATTGTGATTGTTCATCACTAATATAGAAAGGGTGCTCCACGCATATTTTTTGTTGTTACTCTTTACTATGAAGTGCATGCATTAATGTTATATGCATGAATATGACAACTTGTGATGAGTTATAATACTATGATTGAACTTCCATTTGGGGTTTAAATGTGTAATTATAAGCAAAATCAACTACCAAAACAATCAAAATAAGTAAGAATGTATCTTTTTTTTAATCTTGAACTGTTCATCCAACCATCTAGTCCTATGTATGTGCCTTGCATACTGATAAATAATCTTCTCCCTAAATTTAACCAAAAATTTAGAAACAAGTATCTTTCTTGTAATAAACTCACACTTGTTAGATTCTTTTCCATCTTTTAATTGATAAGTTAGTGAGTTATATTTTATTAAACAAATTAATTCCTATTCAATTGCACTTATAACATCCTCATTGATACGTTTTTTTAATTTTGGCAATCCACCACAAATGTTACAATTTCCATTTAAACATGATTTGTTGTAAAATAATTGTCCATCTAATATATTACAAAAGATAGTTGGGATAAATTCCCTAGTTGTATTTGGCATAAATTCAATGCCACACTTGCACAAAATATTGTTAGTATGCAAAGTATAATGAATATGGTGAAAAATATCATATTAAATTGAAAATTTAACATGTTGCCTACAACAACAAGTGGTGCATGTGTGATTTATTTTTACATAAAAAGTTTTGGCCATCTCAAAACAGCTTTGACAAATAAATTTTTTTTTTATGGCTTTCTAAAAATTTAGTGTACAATTATCTTTGATTCATTTCCATTAAATGTTTTGGATGCAGTTCATGATTATGAGAACCAATTATTATTTTCACAACATCTCTTGCATTAGGGTAAACTCTTGTATTGTCTTTCCAAAATTGAATAACTATTTGAGAGTATTGGGTATAGACTTTCCTTTCATGGATGTCTACCAAAGAATGCCCAAAGATCATTGGTATTAGGTTCAATATGTCTTTCACATATTTCAATTATTTTCATTAATATTTTTCTATTTATATTAAGTGTTTGGCTTGTTTTGAAACCATTCATTTTTTCCCTATTTTTTCAGTTATTGCACAAGTTATAAGTATTGTCAGGTAGCATTACAATCTTGGGTGCATGATTTTGGGCCCTATGCATCTTGTAGATTTTAAATAATTTAATTGTTTTCATCATATATGTTATATGTTCTTAGTATTAATGTGTATATTATAGGTCTCATCTTAAAAAAATTTATCAATGAAACAAATAATTGACATCTTTGACTATCATAATACAAATTATG
Source organism: Torreya grandis (assembly GCA_037957365.1). Taxonomy (NCBI): domain Eukaryota; kingdom Viridiplantae; phylum Streptophyta; class Pinopsida; order Cupressales; family Taxaceae; genus Torreya; species Torreya grandis. Next base: position 766,695 of record JARHVA010001842.1, read on the forward strand.
AAAGAAAATATCCAAAATTTGTTGAGCTAGTTTTCTTGAATGGAGATCAAACATTTTTTTATGCATTGGTTCTAAAATATTTTCATCAATTTCAATTATGTACTTGTCTTTTCTACACACAATTATTGGAGGTGTTGTTAATGGTGGATTTTGTTGAGAGGGTGTTTCAAAATGGTTATTACATTCATTATTTAGAGGTGGGATGATATTTTATTCATTATTTATTTCTTCATTATATGTTTCTATGAAATTTTATTGATGGTTAATTTCATCATTATTTATTTTCATCAAATTTTATTCATTCATGGGGGGTGAAGCATCATACATAGACCTGTCATCAATAAAATAAAAAATATGAAACTTCAAATGTAAACTTCCAACATTATCTAATTAATTATTTTCAAGTTCATTATTATTCATTTCACTATGGTCAATTTCATAATTATTCAATTTATTATGGTTAATTTCATTAGTGTCCAATTCAATATTGTTAATTGGCTCATTATCTATGGCATTTGGTTCATCAATATTAGGGTTTGTACTTTGTCTACCATGAAGTTCCTACATTTTGTATCTTATTTTTATCTCTCAAATATTCCATTTCCTCTAGTGTTTTGTTATTCGGTATCTTCCTCTTCATTGAATGTAATTTTTTACCCACTAAGGACAATTGATTACTTTTCAAAGTTAGGGTCAAGTACACTAGTACTACAGGTCCCACAGAAGTACATAGAGAATGTTTGTGGGGAAAAAATCTCAATTAAGGTTAAAAATAGATGTTAAAAACTAAGTTTAGTCTATAATAATAATAAAATAGTTGTGATATTTTTTTTACTAGGTTCTGCGTCAACATACATATTGAGAAGCATATATTAAGAATAACATGATCGTAATATGTAATAATGTGATCAAATTATTCTTAATACTAACTTGGGATTAGAAATTGACAATAAGAATTGAGTGTTGTCTATATTAAGAATAATGTGATTGTATTATACTTAATATAGATTAGGGATTAGGGATTAGGGATTAAGGAAATATTGCATAGGGATTAGGTATTAGGGATTGGGGATTACAATTTATGTTTAAGGGATTAGGGATTACAATTTATGTTTTATACTTTAGAGATTAGAAAATAGGGCATTTAGGATTTAAGTTTAAGGTTTATATAAGGTCTAACCGCTTTATGCCATGTGTGAACCTAATTTTTACTATAAAAGATGTTAATTAGGATTAAATTAAGAGGTAAATAGGGAATGTTTTTGGTTTACAATTTAGGGTATAGTATTTAGGGCTTAGGCTTAGGGTACACAAGGTAAATCACCAAGATAATTATTAGTCTAAATGATGTTAATTTAGATGAAAATGATTGGTTTAAGGTTTAATTATTTTATATTTATGGTTTAGAGTTTAGGGATTAGGAACTTTAAGCATTAGGGCTTGGGGTATAGGTTGTAGAGTATATAAGGTACAATCATGATGGTAATTGGGGAAAATTGGAGTTGATAAACCCCAAAATCACATTTTATAGTCATGAAATTAGGTTGAAGGGGCTATAAATATCCCCAATTTACTTTAGATGCATACCTAGATTGGTAATCCAAAGGCTAAGTTTTAGCCATAGGTTTAAAAAATGCATTTTATGATATCTTTGATAAAATCAGTTATATCATAAGCAATGTATGTTTGCAACATGTAGTGAGCATTAGGGCATAGGGCCTATAATTTACATTTCAGGGATTAGGGATTAGGCTATAGGGTTGAGGTTTAAGGACCTGTATATAATGTCTAATTGCTCTATGCCATGTGAACCTAATTCTTACTAAAAGGGATGTTAATTGGGACTAAATTGGTTGGTAAATAGGGAAAACTTATAGTTTATAATATAGGGTATAACGTTTAAGGTTTATGGTTTAGGGCTTAGGTTTTAATGTATATATGGTTTAGGATACACATGGTCAACCAAAAACATAATTAAAATCAATAGGACACATTTGTGACTATAGAATGTGTTTTTGGTTTGTTGTTATACCCCATGTCATCATGTAGATTGAGTGAATTAGTCAAGTGGGGTTATTTGTCATGTGATTTAGGCCAAATTGAGCCTTGTGAAGTTAATTTTTTGTCTAAATGATGTTAATTTGGGCTAAAATTATTGGTTCAAAGATTAAAGAGTTTATATTTATGTTTTATAGCTTATGGATTAGGAAATTTAAGTATTAAGGCTTAGGATATAGGTTTTAGGGTGTATAAGGTATAATCGTGAAGGTGATTGGGGAAAATTTGAGCTCCTTGAACCTATATTTGTGAGTAAAGAATGTGATTTCGAGATAAATTATCCCCCACATCATCATAGATTGAGCCAATTAAGTTAACTATGGTTCAATGAGTGATACAATTTTAACTAAATTCATCCCTGTGAACCTAATGCTTACTTTAAAACACACACACACACACACACACACACACACACACACACCTAAATAGATATTACACACAAATTGAAATTCATGGATTAGGGCTTAGGGTGTAGGTTTTAAGGTATATAAAGCACAATCATAATGGTGATTGGGGAAAATTTGATCTCATTAAACCTATATCTATGACTAAAGAAAGTGAATTTGGGATCAATTAGCCCCCACATCATCATAAATTGAGCCTAATAAGTCAATTATGGTAATGAGTGATGCAATTTTGACCAAGTTTGTCCCTGTGAACCCAATTCTTACTATATATAAAGGATATTAATTGGGACTTAATTTATTGGTTTAGGGTCTATAATTTAAAGCATTTGGGTTTTAGGGCTTGTGGCTTAGGATTTATGGTAAATGGTACCAAGTTTAAGTTAAATAGTACAAGGTTTACCATTTAGGATATTGGATATAGGGTTGAATCGCTAAGGTAATTGAAGAAAATTTGAGTTAATTGTTCACCTATTTGTCATAGTTACATGAACATGTTTGCATTTCTGATAAAAGTAGGGTCAATTAAGCCATACATGTTATACAATTGATTGATCCATAAATTTGGTCTAGGGGATCAATTTTGCCCAAATCATGCCTCTAATTGCACTATTTGACTAAGTATGTTGATTCTTGATAGAATAAAACTTTTAATTTTGCCCCAAATCATAGCTTTCTCTTTAAGGGGTTAAAATTGGCCTCAAATGCCTCCTTAATTAAATGAATCATCTCTTTGGTTAATTATATATGACATGACATTAGGGTTAGTTTCATTCTAAGTCACATTGAATATATAATTTAAAATATGTTCATGTGGTTCATTGTGACTCTAATTTCATCCAAAATTAAACTAATTGACATTTCGATTCATTAGATAATGAATTCAAGTTTATTGAGCTCAAAACCATATTTTATACATGTAGAACTTGCATATAAATAAATTGTGTTTATTTGATTTAATTGAGCTAATGAAATTGGAGTTGGCCAACCCCCAAATCACATTTTATAGTGATGGAATTAGGTTGAAGGGACTCGAAATAGCCCTAATTATAATTCAAATGCATAGCTAAATTGGTACTCCAAAGGCTAAGTTTTGGCCATAGGTTTAAAAATACATTTTATGACATCTTGTGATAAAATCAGTTATATCATAAGGCATGTATGTTTTCAGCATGTACATTTGTGGTATGAATGTTTACATCTCTCAACTTGATAAAAGACAACTTCTTATATGCAAAACAAGGTGCTAACACATTGATATACCTTGAAAATAGATTCTTATAGAAATTCACTTACTAAATTAAACAATATTATCAGAGAATCTGACAATACTACAAAGTTTATAAAGGTTTTTTACAAGTTTCAAACATCACTAATTATCCATAAAAACTAACGTAACCCTGTTTAACCAAATTCAACCTCTTTTCAAACTGTATACACTCTTGACATGAAATACAATGATCATTGATTTATTTGTTGTTGTTCCAAAACATCTCTTGAATCTTGTGAATATTATAAATTCTTTTTCAACTATTGACTTTAAAATAACTAATCCTTAAACATTTATAATATCACTAAACTCTCTTTCGAACCTAATACTACAGGTCCATCAGTACTCAATTAGACGATCCTTGTACTCCAATTGATTTTTGGACAATATAGTTTATTTAATCATATACAAAATGAAATATAAATTAAATTTAGCAATTTATGAGTAATTTAAATCAGTGGATCACCAAAAACTAACTTTTGACTTCTTACCCTTGTCTATGATGAACTAGAATTGTTTGCACTTTTAAAGAAGATTAAACTCATGTAAAATAAATAATAAATTTATTTAGCAGTTACTACATATATAATTATCATTCAATGCTTTCAAATCTTGAAAAGAACATTGATCCCGAACAATAATCTTCATCAACCAACTTTGTTCTTAAGACGACTAGGCCTAATACCTTAAAAAAAAACAATAGCCGATATACGTTAAGTTCGACCGGAAAAAAAATATAATATCTACCCGTATCTCTGGTGTAGAGTCTCGTAATTTTTTGTCAATGGTGAAGACCATTCTTCATTTATCCAGGTGCGGCATAAACAATTGGAGACTCCTCTGTAGTCTAATTATTTTCTGCCACATATAAGGTAGATTATGAAAAACTATAGTAAACAAGTAATGAAATATATGGGAAAGAAACAAGCAGCTCTGCACCTTAAATTAGAAGGGGCTATATATATTCTAACGTAATATACATGTATTTTTCCTCTTCGTATTTTAAGCGGAGGAAACTAATATTTTGAATTGATTTGAAATAATTTTTTATGTTTGATTTATGTACTAAAAATAAATGATTTATTATTTATGGTATATTATAAATATGTGCTAAGTTAGAATATTTAAAATTTATAAATTTAATATATTATGATGTCATTGGTTAGTATTTTACATTATTATTTATTAAAAGTTGAATATTTATTAAATATTTTATAGGAATATAATATAAAAACTATTAAATAATGTATAATTATATATTATATCACTTTTATTTTAGCGTAAAGGCTACTTTCCCATATTATTATAACGTAAAAAAAACTTATTAGCAAAATGAGAGACATTGATGTCAACCTTATCTTTCTCAATTTTAATTTCAATACAGATTAAATTCTTATAAGGTGAACCAGTTCTATATCAAGGATAATATAATGAAAAAGTGGTTAACATTGCCATTAAAAAGGAAAAGATAGTGTAAGTATTGTGATCAACTCGTCCTTCTAACTACTTGTACCTTAAGAGTTCGAAGTGTAAATTAAACATAGAAGTCTCTTGTTAGTCTAAATGACAAAAATCAAGCATAACAATATACTAGGACTAAACACTCTTACCTAAGAACTAGGGAGAACATAACATAATAAACAAGATCACAAAATAGAGATAAAGACAATACAAATTTATTACCTTCTTTATCGAATTGGATACTTACTTGTTGGCATAAAGATGTCCGTATTTAGCCTATGATGATTATAGTCTTTTAACAATGCTCTTCCTTAGTGGTAGCATATCTCAAATAGTCACTTGTGCCTTGGTGTGAAGCTTGGCATAAATTAGGCATTATAACAATACTTTTAAAGGATTTAAGAAAGTATTCGAGCAGAATAACCTTATACAAAAAAAAAATTCTCATATGGTGTGGGCACTTTTATTTATAGTTCAAAGAACTAACTCTAACCCTAGGGAGATTAAATAAAATTCTAACTTGGGTTGATTCTAAAATAATCTAGGTCGAGTCAGTCTAACCCTGGGTTAGGTCAAAGCACTAATGAAATATTGACACCTTAGTTTCCAATATTTTTGAGGTATGACAACTAAATTTAGATATTTATGAGGTTGTGACTCATAATTTTGAAATATTTAGGAAATAATAATTAACTTTATTAGCTCCATTGACCTTTTAACTTCATATTTGGTAAAAATTCTTTTTTGGTAAATAAAATTTACTTTGAAATTTTTGTTTAACAAGTTAATTAAAATTTGCAATGTAATTAATCTTGCTTAGTACTTTTTGGCTTTTAGAAACTAGTTTAAATATTATGAATTAATAGCTTGACAGACTAAATGTATAAAATTACTTGGTTGTAATTTGATTAGGACTAAAATTGAACTAGGTTTTTTATGCATACAAGGTAATATGCCAAATAACCTAGCCTCGTCACATTTTTGGGAAACTAAACCCTTTACACAGAGGATTTTTGGTAATTCAAGTGATTTCTAGGTTTAAAATATGTAATTTGCTAGAAGTTGAACTAAATCCAATTTACACATGCAAGTGGCCAAAATTAAGGGTATATAGTTTTCCCCTATTTGAAAAGGCATTACGATACATAAATACATTAAAATATTTTTAAATAATGTAAAATTCATTATTCTAAGTGGTTCATTCCCCAGAGAGTGACCGATAAGCTCTGGATGTCCCCATTAGGGAGTGTGTAACAAAATAGAGTCTTTTAAGGTTCCCTTAAAATAAATAAAATGACATGAAATAGTGGAAATGGGGGTGGAATTACTATATTATAAAAAGGTAGTTATAAAAAATAATGGCAATGGAGTCACTAATTTGCTAAAAGGCTATTCTAATAAGTAATAATAGGTGTGACACTAGTTTGACCAAAGGCGATTATAAATAGTGTCATAGATAGTTACCCTAGTAGGGTAGTGGAATGGATATTGATTTTCCTAAAAGCATATTAAATCAATAATAAAATGAGAAACATTGATTTTCTCAAAGGTAGTTAAATCTAGGAATGGAGTGGGAAACATGGATTTGGCCAAAGACGGTTATAATCATGAATAAAATAGGAAACATTGATTTGCCCAAAGGTTGTTATAATCATGTATAGAATGGGAAACATTGATGTGCCTAAAGGTGGTTATAATTAAAAATGGAAGCATATTCTATGGAAGGGTAGGTAAAGTGGGTAAAAATAATGATTTATCTAAAGGTAATTATAATAATTAACATGAGATGTAAAAATAATGATTTTCCCATGGGTCGTTATAATCATTTAATAGGTCAAAAGTAGAATGATTTTCCCAAAGATAGTTATAATCATTCACATGTTAATATCGAGCGATTTAAACCATGATTACCCCAAAAAAGAAAGATATATATCATTGATCGATAAAAAAATAATTTGTCGCAATGGGGTAAATTCCTAAGGATTTCTTACGTGAAAATACTATAAAATAGATTTACGATGAGCTAGCAAAGGATAAAAACATAATTTTAGACTAAATGTGACTTTAAAGATACATGTTCAAGGAAATATGGGATATAGGTTGAAAAATTGATTTGTTAAATAGATCTTAGGAGAGGCCCAAAAAGATGGTATAGTTGCAATACGTCCAAAAAATAAGGCACGTAAGATCAAGAGATGCTTAAAATAGACCATAGATGTCAACAATACACTTCTTTGTGTACGTAGAATGGACTATAGGCCTTTGATGGTTTAAAAAATTAAAATTTTAGCTATATTTTCACATCAGGGGTGAAAAATGATTCATTTTCATCTGAACCTTTGTAGAATTTTAGCTTTAGTTTCCTTTACATGGTGTCGAGATAAAATGGCCCATAAAGAAGCTCAATGACATGTATTAGAGTGAGTGAGGGAGAAAATGCAATCACCACATGATGACGCACTGGTAAGTAACTTCAATTTGGTCATTAATTATCGTTAGTTTCCATTTATTACACTTGGTAGGTAAAAAATTGGTGACGTTATCATTTGCATGGTAGGGCAAATGATAGCTTCACCAAAATAAATAATGAATTCGATCAATGTTTTCATTCTTAGAAATAAAGACAATGCTAAAAAAGGGTTAAAATCATTGATATGCTGATTTCACCCATTTTTAGGTGAATTCATCATTTTTGTGAAAATGAAAATGATTGTTTCTCCTAAAAATGTGAAAAGTCACCTAATTAGTGACTTTGACATGCAGAAAATAATTGTTTTGCCTTAGGAGCCAAAAATACTTGATTTTAAGGACCCAAAGGGGTCCAAACTTTGAAAGAGGGCCAATTAGAATGAATAGGCTAATCTTAGGGTTAAGTAGCAATATATAGATGGGTTGATGCTAAATTTTATGATTGTAAGAGTGATTGGTTGTTCTTATCTATTATGAGAGATGATCACACTATCTAAAGACCTCAAAATTTTTGATCATGTTGATGGTTGCCTTTTTTAATATGTTATACCTATTTAACATGGCATGAATTATAGTTATCTAGGATGATCAGGCTTATTTAAGTACACTAGCAGAGTGCTGGCACAGTGATACATCAACTTTTCACATTCTAACTAGGGAGGCTACCATCACACTTGAGGATACCTAGTGTATCTTCAATCTATCAGTGCATAGATGATGATTATTATGGACACCAATGGTACATTAAAAAATAGTTATTGATTATTTATGTAGCTATTAGAGTATCCGCATAGTTTAGGGGAAGCTTGATATAGACCTAATCGATATTTATACATATATTCAGCTAGATGTGCTGCCTACTAGGGATTTGTCACCACTAGATCTCATTGATTATGAGGTTATTATTATGGCCATTATAAATGGCATTTTTTTTCTTGACAAGAATGGCTGATACTTTCATGTGGCTTTGGTTGGTATCATTAGCAGTATGTTGGAGGACTAAACACATTTTTCATAAGGACTAGATAATATAGCATAATTATACAAAGATTTGGACATGATACCATATCAAGTTGGATGCAATATTGGAGCCTATAAAATTATCATTATGTAGGGTTAGAATCATATCATGATTGAGCGATCAGTTGAGATGCGAAGGATACAAGATCCTAAGGATGTAGTAGCTTATGGTTGGGCTTAGATAGGAGCTGACAGGCATGGGAACAAATGAGACATCCCTTTTTATTGTTAGATGTTCAATGATCTAACATCATAGTTATTGATTTGGAGGCCATACTTAACCTATAAATTGTAGTGGTTTAGGGATGGATGGTACATGGACTTCATGCATTCTTGTTGGGAGACAGTCCCACATTATAGAGGAATATTATCATAATTGGGTACTCAAATTTTTTGGCATTACATAGGATGTAACTAAAAGACTATAGTGGGTTTCTCATGTCATGTGATAGATTAGTTAGGATACTCCTATGATCCCTTAGAATGAGGCCATGGTGATCTAACTTAATGTACCATGAGTTGTTTGGGTCTATATAGGAGGAACTATGGATTCGAGGTTTACTCTATATTACATACATTGGTGGGTACATGTGTGCCATTTAAGACTAACATATATAATAATGGTATTGGGTTAGGTACCTATGGACATCAAGGATATGGAGGTAGAGACCTAGATTGATAGCTACAACACCTAGTAAGAGAGTGGTGGTGAGGCTAGGGATGATGATGGTGATGGTTTTGATGGGGTAGATAGTGAGGAAGATAGATATGGAGATGATAGGGATGTGGATGATGGGGAAAAATGTGATGCTATTGGATCCCATAAAATTAGTGGTGATAGTTAGATAAGTTATCTTAGGCCAAGTAAGGCCTTTGAGCACATAGGTGGATCTAGGCTAGGTAGGGCCTTCTAGCATAACTATGATAGGTAAGAACATTGGCATGCTTGAGTAGGAGATAATTAAGTAAGGGAGGTTGTAGGGTTATAACATCAGCTATATAATTTGTAGATCACCCTAGATATGAAGGATAATGATATGACTCAGATGTAGATATAGATCACTTAGTTGAAGGTTGAGATAGAAAGGATGGTGCAAGCTCATGTCCATCTTACAATATAGATAGTAGGCTATTAGTGAGTGGGATCAGATATTGGCCACTATGGATAGACTGAGACCAAAGTGGGATGTGTTTCAATGAGCTAATACATAGGCCATATTTTCATAGATGAATTCTAGAGAGACATCAGGCTAAGGATGAGTCCTCTTATTACATGTGAGCCTATGAGTCTATCATGCCCAAGGATAAGCAAGTTATTATTTTTGAGATCTGGGATACACAAAGGACATTAAGAAAATTTGGTTGGTTTTAGACCATGACTCATGTTATAGGTGCCTTGGGCTAGTCTATTCATTAACCAAAACCACCACCACTAGGACCACCAAGGCAACTAAGGCCTTCTCTAGCTACTTGCCCCATAGACATATAGAGCCAAATGTGATCACAAGGACCTTGGTGGTTTAACATTTTGGCATAATTTGGCATTGTTTTAGGTCTATGCCATTATACTCATTATATTGGCATACTTATATATTTTTGCGACACCATAGTGATATGTATTTAACATTTAAGATACATTGACGTGTATTTTTGGGGCCATTGATGTGGATGCACATGTATATGATATTCCTATAATATATATATGATGCAAAGATTATTATATTGATTACTTCATGAGTAACATTGATTAACATTATGAATTTTTAACATTTTTGATGTTTATGCTAATGTATGCTCTATTTATTTGTTGCTTATGCCATGTTTATGATATGTTATATTGGTTATCATTTGATTATGTTTCATGACTCATATGGATGTTTATTCATATCTGCACATCTATATAAACACATAATAAATCATCTGTTTCTCTTGTTTATTACTCATGGATTCTAGCATGTGTTTGGGTATGTGGCTAGTTTTTGATATATTGGAGAAATATTACCATTAAATTGCTATAATAGACTATGTGTGCATATCTTTTGCTTTAGCTTGTGATATTATTCATGATAGTTATGGGTAACTAAAATCGCATTACATACCCTAAGCATGGAAAACGTAATTTAGATGTAATTATAGACAACTTAGGAAAAAGAAATGAAAAACCAAATCTTAAGTGTAAAAAAAAAAAAAAACCAAGTGTAAGAATAAATACAAAAATTTACAACTTCAGTACATGATATGGATAATGAAGGCTTAAATGTAAAAAAAATGTAATAATCTTAAGGCAGCTCAGGAATAAAATGATAAAATAAATGAATAAGACAAACAAAAAGATAAAAATAAATAAAACAAATGAACACATAAAATCAAAAATCAAAAAAATATAAAGAAGAAAGGCTATAGAAACAAAAACAACATACAAACACAAATAACCAAATACAAACAAATAAACAAAAATGAAAAAACAAACACAAACAATAAAAAATAAATGAATTATGCAATCAAACAAACAAAAATAATAAATAAACACAACGAATGAAGAAAATAAACTATACAAACAAACAAAAAACACCAATAAACCAAAACAAACAAAGTACAAATGGAAATGAATCACAAAATAATATAAAAATTATAAATAAACACCAATAGAAAACAAAACACTAACAAAAAATAAAACAACATTCAATAAAATAACTAAATAAACACATACAACAATAAACAAAACAAAATAGACAAATACACAAACAAAAAAACATGTTATAAACAAATAATACAAATAAAACAAAATAAATATAAAAAATGGCATATAAAATAAATAATTGAACAAACAAAACTAACAAATAACACAAAAAACAAACTGAAGAAAATAATCAAAATAACTAAACAATGCAAAGTAAAGAAAATGATAGGAATTAAACCAGACTAAACATAAAAAAAAAACAAAAAAACTAAGCTAAACAAATAGTGGTTAATCACAATGTTAGTACACATAAAATAAATTGTTCATTCATGTGTAATAAAGGTGTCACTCTTGATGAAAAGGTGACTCCTAAGCCAGGTACTAATGACATTAGTACAACAACACAAAAATAATTGGTACTAGGTTACCCCTAGGTTATAGAGAAACAATGACATAAACTAAATAATAAACATTTCCCCTAGACTATATGAGATAATGCCATAAAAAAATAAAATGGGTGTGGAATAAAATAAAAGGAATGGGTAACAAAGCTGACTCGAGATGCACTATGCAAGTGGACACTACCTATATAGTTCCATGAAAAAAGAGGCAAATATAATTTTCCCATGATATGGGATAGAAGAAAATGAATAATAAGAAAACATGATTGACTTGTAGATAAAAATAAGAATGGTCTCTAAAAATGATGAGTGCATGAAAAAGGAGAGGATGACATTTCACAATTATGAAAATGTCCACACAAATAGATTATGCAAGCATGAGACTATGGTTTAGGCTAAAACCATAGTAAAAGTTAATAGATGAGTATCTACTAATGAACTAAAATGGTAATTCATATTTTCTATTACATTTAAGACTTGGAATGAGAATGAACTTGTAAAATAGTGAGAGTGTAAACAATGGTTTCTCATAAAATTGTTAGAGTGTACACTAACGTTTCTTAAAAAATAATAATAATGTTCAAATAAAAATTTATCACAAAATGATGAGAGAATTTGAATAAGCTAAGTTGTCATTAATTCACCAAGTTTGAATACACAATGATCACATCATCAACTTGCAATATGGTGAAGGCATATGACTAAAGCAAATAAATATGGGGAAACTAAATGAAAAGTGGTTAGTCATGAAATATTTAGGAGTAAAAAAATCCTTAAGCCAAAGAAGTGGTTTAAAAATAAAATAAGGTACGATCAAGATAACTTGAGATACCCCACGTATCCAAGTACTTCTTACATTATCTGTGTGGACCTCAGACCAATGTAATTCTCCTAGAAGTAGGAGCAAAAAGACCAAGGTGGTTCTAAAAATGAAATTGAACAAATAAGATGGCCCATCCTATAAATTTTTCATGGATTTATATTTCGTATGGAAATTTGAAGCCAATTTTTGTGATTTTATGATTTTTAGGATATTTTGAAATTTTATAAACGTTTAAGGGTTTTGAAACTATTTTAAATGCTTTTAGAAATTTCTAGGCATCTTATCATGATTAATAATTATGAGATATAGAATGGTCCAACTCACAAAATGTCAAGAGTGTAACTTTGGTTGATCACAAAATAGACCAAGACTGAGTGGGGCCAAATATATCTTCTAAGGGTTTAATTATTTATTTACCTTAATAGATTTTACATAAGCCAAAGGAAGTTTATCAATACTGATAACTCTACATATAAAGAAAATATTCATATGTTTGAGAGAATTCATGTACATCTCTAGGTCCAATGTCTCATTAGGTGTGTAAGTAGTCTTAATCTTACTATAGATCTTATAGAATCTAGAATTGAAGGCTTCGATTGGACCATTCAACTCTCTTATCATACTTATAAAGTGATAATAAATAAAACTTGCATTAGTGACCTTTCCAAATTGTGCCAAAAAAGTGTTTTGACATTCTTCCCAAGAAGTGTTTAAATCTTTTAAGACATTAAGGAACTAGTCATACACTATATCTAGTAATGTGAAAGGGAACAGTTTCCATGCCAATATTTTTGGGTTATATTAAATATTCATAGAGCATTTTTGAAGGCCTTAATATTTTATTCAGTAGTCCTTCCTCCCAAGGGATAAAAGGAATGAATATATTTCTTAGGTTTTTTGGGTAGATCAAGGATAACTCCAAAAACATTAATATCAAAATTAGTTAGCTAGGTTGAAGCATGAATTGGAGCTAGGATTTGGGGTTTAGGTTAAGGTTGAGGATGGGCCATCAAGATTAATCGATGATAGGGTTGTCTTCCTAGAGATAATGATTAAGCCCAAGGTTGTCTCTTAAATACTATTTTAAACCTCACTTTTCTATGGATTTATAAAGTCGAGAATAATAAGTTAGTATCTGAGGTTGACCTTGTTAATCTCTTGGGTGATTCTAGTGTAACTCAAGTGATTATTTTCAATAAAAATAAAGGTGGAGGTACATGCACTCCTTCTAGTCTAAACTTAAGTTACCTATTTATATGGGTTTTTTTCACAACAAAACTTTTTTATGAGTTAACATCTAACATTTTATGATTAATGAAAAATGTTCATTCCAAGGCATGAGTTGCATGGTATTGGTTTTTGTAAACATGTTGGTGGAATAGTGGTGACAAAAGGTAGAGTTTTTACCATGGATGGGTAATCTATCAATGAATATAAGTCTAGTTTAGGTTAGTGGACTGATGATTGATCTATCCTAAGGTGGGAATAACTTCAAATTAAACTAAAAAAAGGGGGAAAGTTAAGGCCAAAAAGGAGGTTTGAGGATCACATTAGAGAAAAAATTTCAAGACCATAACTCAAAGTATAGGTTAGATAAGAAATAATAGACCAATGTTTAATAAAGGATACTATATCACACTAATAATCAAACATAGTTAGGAGTTAGATGGAACCAAAATACAATATAGTTCAACACAAGAAATCAAAGGTTACATTTTTAAAAAAACTATAATAGCACATCAACAAGGGGAAATTATGATTTATATGAAAAACAAATTCATATTAGTTATATATTAATATGAAAAATATATATAAAAAATAGGTAATGCATACATAACCAAAAGACTAATAAACTAAAATGATATAATGTCTCACATAATCAACATGCTCGATAATAATCAAATTTTGTAGTTCAATACTAAAATTATAGAATTTATTATAATTTTAACAACAAAAAATATCCTCTATTTGGAATAGGAGGATACAAGTATAAATAGGCTTTATATGGGGAAGGCCTCATATCTCAAGTAAATTTAAAAAATACATTCCTGAAAAATGACATTGTATGACAATTTAATGTAATGTGTCCATGTACAATAATGATTGACCAAAATAGAGTTCTCTATCTAAAATATAATATATACAAGCTTAATGAATTAGGAACCAATAGATCTATCGTAATTAGTAAATGAATCTATATATCTATATTTATAAAGTGTTAATACAATAGTGGTAAAACAAGAAAACTATGACATATCCAAACTAGATGCCAAAGTCAATGAAATTATTGTTGAAACTAGTGTTATAATTGAAGTAGACATTATAAATACAAATAACCCTAAAGTAAACACAAATATAGCTATGTTTGTGGTTTTTATAAGTGGCATATAAGTTATCCAAATTCGTGTATGCATTAGTGAATACTTGGGATGATGATCACTCTGAGGTGGAATGAACATAACACCTATTACTAATGTAACTTTCTTGGATGCTTCCATCTATAGGTGAAGTGTGTGACTCACTTGGAAAGTGCCCTGTATAGTCTCAAAATCAAGTAGATCCCTTTTGAATAATTGAATAATATTATCCACTAGTTTATTATGTATTCCTATTGCAACTCTAATATTTTAATTTAGTGCCTTAGTACTTATAAATTTGTCCCTCTCAAAATTGACTAGCTACATGATTTCATCACTAGTTCTATAGAAAATGACTTAAAACTCTACTCTAAAACTATTTAGTGCCACTCATTGAAAATTGTGAAAAATGGTGCTGGATACCAATTTTCCCTATGGAATACTTACTTGAATGAATCTTAAGTTATTCAAGATAAAGATATCTTCCCTCTCTTGGTTTGTAAATTTTTAGACCATAGCCCGCATCTCTTCATGTCATTCAAGTACACTATCCCTTTATTTAACAATATAATTTTATACCCAAGTATATTTGAATGATGTTAATAAATTGAGGTGGAATTAAGCCTTATTACATGTTTCCTAGATTATAAAGTTTAGTTTACCATCAATATATTTTATTTTTTTGAATAACTAAAAAATTTCACCCCACTTGGGTTGGAAGGTGGCCTTTCTAGAACTTATATAACCAATAGTTTCAAATAATTTCTTAGTTATTCCATACAAACTATCTACTATCTATTTGGTAGATTGGATACTACTCACCTAATTTTACCTCTATATAGGCTAATCAAACTTTTTAAACATATCTTTCATGACTCCCTAAACAACATCTACAAAAGTCTAGGTCCAATGAATTTATTTTTCTTTATTTATTCCAAGAGAATATGTATTATCTTTTTCCAACTATAACTATTGTCTTTTAGTAACAAATATTTTCCTCTTCACCTTTATCAAGGTGTTTGTTTGTCTATCAAAATGGAGCTTTACTGTGGGCTACTCAGTTATCACCAAATGTTGTCTCCCTACTTCTTTATATTGTAACTATTGTATACATGAAGGAATGCCTAGTGAAACTTGTTGTGTTATGTTAATACTTGTGTTTTAGGTTTTTCTAAGGGAAATTTATGGAGGATGTCCCTATTTTTTTAAGAAAAATGAGGAATGTCTTTCATACATCCAGTAACCTACTCCTAAACTATTATGTTAATTACATACTTGGCCTTGCCTACTACCTTGTGGATTGAGATGGTAGGTGATTCTACCTAGGGAGTTGATCTAATGGGAATATATCATTATGTAGTCAATATTTGAGTGGTAGATAGGGCATAAAAAAATAGTGTGGACACTAGGTTATAAAAATGTACCCCTTGGCTTGGCTAATGGGACTATGGACTAGTTCCACTAAAAAATTAATAGGTTTTGAAAATATTTAGTCACATAAATATATGCATCACCATTATTTGTAATAATGGTTGTAATGCCCATAGCATTAATCTAGGATATGATAGTTAAAATTGGCATTGCAGTTGTCTATGGCTTGTTTATTTGGCTTAAATAGTGTAAAGAATGTAAATAATCTCTTACATCACTAGTAATTGGAACAATTGAGGATGGTTCCATAGAATGTCGACTAGAATTACATATAAGGGAGATATTGATAGGGTACTGATTGATGTACGTGCTTTTACAATAATCTAAGGTGGAGATATTGGAGGTGTAGTTGAGGCTAGCCCATATTTTATGATGTCTATTTTTTATTCTTACTCTCCTTCTTAATCCTCTTATTTATCTAACAGTAATTCACTAGCCCCAAAATTACCACTTTTTAAAATTATTATGATTGCAATAATTCTATTCCTCCTGACTAGATGCTTCCCTTAATCAACCATTCATCTACTTCATCTTATTTTGTTGTCTCACTGATTGACCAAAACTCTTTAGTGTTATAATGGGACACACAAAATTCCTCATATTTTCATCTCTCGTGTTCATCCTCATTTTCAGAAAAATGCATGGGATCTGACCCCAAATCACCCTTTCTTATCATTCTTATTTCCTTAGGAGAAAATATTGGCTTTTCCTTTATTTTTACCATTTGAGGTGAAATGAGAGGGATCTTAGGCTTCCTTGTGTAGGTCATTATTGGATTTGTAACAATAGAGGATAGATTAACTAAATATGGAATGGGAGGTGGTGATACTATAGTGGTATTAGATGGTAAGGGAGATCGAGGAGTGGTAACCATTAGAGGAATTATAGTTGGTGGAAATTTAAATCTAGTGGAGAAGGGCATCACAAATGGTGGTGTAAATTTTATGGTAGGCGATGATTAAAGTTATTAACCAAGGGACTAGGGAATTACCATTGGTGGAGATAATAGAAGAGAAACAACATGTACTTGAGATAGAAAATAAGGAAGACTTACCTTTTTTGAAATGACCAGTGGGAGAAAAGGAAGTATAAAACATAATCGATCGAATGTTCTCAGACTTATAGGTTTTTATTCGTTAACTATAAATTGAGGTTACAAGCTAATGTTATATAGATAATAAGTAGTAGTTATGTGTATGAAAGAGATTAGATGTGTTATATCTCCTTCTTCAATATAATATTACTTGAATGGGCCAATTTTTGTCTACATATATTCTTCTACCTTATGAAAGGGTCTATGGACAAATGTGGAAATTCAATCCTCCTTTAATATCATTTTTGTATCCTCCTTAGTGATAATAGGATCATAATGTATCCTATACACTACAATCATAAACATGTTGTCTATGCACATTCCTATTATCACTTCATAATATTATTCAATGTTAATATATATGTTCTCATGGTCATAATTATGGTGGCCAAAGTTGATCCTTACTTTTCTCTCATATTTTCTAAGATAATCTCTTACATTATTTCTTGGGTCATAGTATCCAAAGGGTACCCATTTGAAAAAATAATGTTTCCTAGTATTTCCAGCCAAGTGAAGGGGATCTCACCATATATATTGCATCCTACTAATTTTAAGATGAAAGGATGCATGTTTATCTTTCCTCAAGTTAGCGTTAAAAATTTTAGCCAGTTGGGAAATAATCCTTTCTTTAGCCACATTATTAGGCACAATCCTTGGTACGTATAAATGATGTGACTTTGTACCTTAAATTATTATTACTATCCACTTAGGGTATAAATAATAACCACCCATCTTATATATAGTTTTCTTGATGGAGTCTGAGAACCTAGGCATATTGTTCCCATAAATTGCTTGATACAACATGGGATAGAAGGTCTCTATTAGCCTCTTCATGTTATTCATAAACTTATGTATATGAATAAAATTGAACTCATCACATATCCTATGTATAAGGTAATCCAAAAATAATTTTCAAGGTTTCTCATAAGATCAATGCACTATTACAATCACTACGTCCACCACGTATGAAATATTATAGAAATTATTATCTAGGGAACTCCCAAGATTGACAAGTTTCAAAATTAGATTGGACCTAATGATCTCCCCTAATGAAATGATTTTATTGGAATTTAGAATCACATTTATAAAAGGGACGCATACCTCATTGACATAAGTGATGGTTGAAAAACCATATATCCTATTTAGTAGAGCCATGGTAATTCTTACCACTAGCCTAAAGACTAAAATGTGAATGGCCAAGGTAGGGATCTGAACTAAAAAATTAGTTGGGTTGTTAGCCCAGTCTTGCATCTTGTTATTAACATTATTTTTTAGAAACCATGATTTAAATATGTATTTATTATATGAAATTCATGGTAAGGGGATCCTATGTTACCTCTTGAAGGCATTCTCATCAATTTATGCAATTGGTGTCTTGCTAAGCCTAAACTATAATATTTTTCTAGTGCCCTTGCCATTCATGAATAAATAAAAACATAATTCAAGGTAAGGCACTTCATTTGGATTAGCCATTGCATTATGAAGGTTGATTATTCTAATGGTTAGGATTTCATCTCTTTATCTACATGTAAAAACAGAGAGTTGGTCTTCCTCCTTGTATGGTTTGACTACATCAACAATGTATCAAATGGCAGAGTAGTGTTTGAACTCAAGGTTTAATACCACTAAATTAAAGTTAGTATATGTATGTTTGATTGGCACTATAATTGAGTATGAAGAGGGGATTATGATATGAGATAAGGAAGCCATTGATGTTGTCTGAAAAATATTTGCTTTGTGAAAGTCTTGTAAATTTATAGTTGTAATGGAGTTTTGGATTGATAGTTTGCACTTGAGCTTAAAATTTGTAATAATATTTATAGCTTGGAAGTAATGTAATTAGAATGGAAATTATAATTTGAAATATATTACTTTGGTTGTGTTGGATGTGAGAATTGAATGAATTAATTATGAAATTTATGTGAATTAAGTGCCACAATGACATTCACTCTTTTCATTCTATATTCCTTGTATTTAAATTTCATAATATCATCTTTCATAAATTTTACTTCCATGTCACTTTATATGTATTATTTAGGATGCTTAGTCATCTTAATATGAAAAATGTCTCTTTTTTATCTCTTTGTCTTGGTTTTGATACTTTATTTTCCTAGGATAATTCATGTAAAGTTCCATGTTGGTGTCACTTCTAGGCTACTATGATGATGAGACATGGATAATCCAATCTATTTGGATTCTTATTATATTTTTTAATGATTATATCACCTCTAGGATACTTTTATGATTACACTTGGTATGATCTTGGTGATGTACTTGCCTAGGAAATTTCATATAAAAGGGTTTACTGGCATCACCTTTGGGTAGATTTTTAGTTTTAAATTGGGCTCTAGATGAGTATAATGATGTTTCATGATAATGATAAGATACATAATAATTGATAATAAAAATAAGCATGGAATGACTTGTTAAAATCATAACATAGGTAGAGGCTTGACTAAAATTAGAGAAAACATGTCAACTCATTTTTCCATTGAATCATTTATTAAGCAAACATAAGTATATGCTGAAAATGAAGGTGAAAATAAAATTATTTATCATGTCTTATACACACCTTTAAGAAACTATGAAAACATTAAGATAAATTATGTTTGATCAAATAAATCAAAAAATAGAAATCAAGAGAGATAAATAAATTAACTTTCCCATCAAATGAATTTCATTAAGTCTTTGCTTTTAAACACTATGTCATAAAATTATGGTTCATAAGACTTTAAATAATAATATATGATTAACAATGGGTCCCTATTTGAATTTATTGAAATGTGTGTGTGTGTGTGTGTGTGTGTGTGTGTGTATGTGTGTGTGTGTGTGTGTGTGTGTGTGTGTGTGCACGTGCACGTGCGCATGCATGCGTGCGTGTGTGCATGCGTGCATGTGTGCATGCATGCATGCATGCGCGCGCGCGCGCACGTGTGTGTGTGTGTGTGTGTGTGTGTGTGTGTGTTAGGGCATAAGAATTTGTATTGATAATCCTAGGCAAGTGGAGTAGTGAGATCCATCCATGTGTCATCATCTAGTTAATCCAAAGGTGATATGATTGGGGAGCTTTATACGGACAATCCTAATCAATTAGAGAAATGAGAGTCATCCACATGTCATCATCCCACTAGCATGGATTTTATGTTAGTAGGGACCTTTTTATCGATAATCTTAGGCAATTAGAATACTAAGATCCATCCACATGTCATTATCCCGTTAAACCATTGCCAAAGAGGAAAAGTAAATCAAGATATAGATTAACTAGGAGTGGAACACTAACACATAGACACATTTCTTGTATATCCACATAAGCAATCAATGAATACATATAAATTAATACCAAGAGAGTAGAAAAGAGACATGTATCATATTAAGATGACTAATCATCTAAAATAATGTAGAAGAATCCCCATGGTTGTAAAATTCATGGAAGTCAGTATTATGAAATTCAAGTAGTAAATAATAAATAAGGAAAAGAGTGAATGATAATATTTCACTTAATTCACATGAAATAAATAATTAATATATTTAATCCTCAAATCCAATGCAACTAAAGAAATACATTTTGAATTTTCATTTCTAATCTTATTACATTACATACAAGCTATCAAGAGTATTGCTAATTTTGAGTTCAAGTGTAGAATACAAATATTAAACTTCCTTATAAATAATCATTTATAGACTTTTCAAATAGCAAAGTATTTATAGATGTCATAAAATGGATTCCTCTTTTCACGTCCTAATCCCTTCTACACACTCAATTCTAGGACTAATCAAATACACATATACAACATTTGATTTGGTAGCTTTGAAACACGAGTTCAAACACTACTCTTCCATTTTAGATATGGTTGATGAAATCAATCCATACAAAGATAAGGACCAACTATCCATTTTCTCACATAGATATAGGTATGATCTTGTGTCCATAAAATTAGTTGGTCCTCATAACATAGTAGTTAAGACATATTTAATGCAATGTATTGACACACTATTTGATTTATTTGTGAATGGTAAAGTTACTATAAATATATTGCACTTTGGTCTTGAAAGGTACCAATTACATACATTAGTGGGAATGACTTTGAGATTATTAGATATCCCCTTCCCAGGCACGTAATATAAGTAGGACATGGTGAACTCATGGATTCTCAATAATAACATCAACAACAACATGGAAGAGTAGGTTAACAACCCAAGTAAATTTATAGTTTATGGATTTACCTCACCTATCCCCATTTTGGTCTTCAAATTAGGGGTAAGAATCACCATGTCCATGATAAACATGATATATGGTTTTTCAACCATCATGTATCTTAATGAGGTATGGGTCCCTCTAATAGATATGATTTTAACCTAAAAAAAAATCATTACATTAAGGTAGATCATCATCTCCAATTTGATATTAAAACTTACAAATTTTAGAATTTACCTAGATAGAAATTTATACATGATGTCCTACATAGTAGATGCAATGAATGCAACTATGATCCATATTATGAGAAACATTATCACCCATCTCTAGATCACCCTAAAAATAGGATATGTAGTAAATTAAAGATTTGTCATGTGCATAGATTCAAGAAGTATATGGAAATTCTAATAGAGACCTTATATCACATAGTGTATCAAGAAATTTATGGGAAAAATATGCCTAGGATATCTAACTCTATAAAGAAAACTATTCAAAATATGGGTGATTATTGATTTTACACTAAGCACATAGTAATCAAAATTAAAGGCACAAAGGCACATCTTTTATGCCTACCAAGGATTATGCCTGATAAAATAGATGAAAAGTAGATAGTTCCCCAACTTGCTAACAATGTTGATGTTGACTTCAGGATGTCTAAATAAGCATCCATCCATGAAAATCATTTTAGCATTGGTAAGATACAATACATAAGGATGGAACACCTCCAATTGGTTGGAAAGATAATGACACATTATGGGTTCATATTGGCACCTTTTAAACACTGGGACCCCAAAAATATTTAATAGAGCACATTAGAAAATATGAAATAAAAGTTAAGATCAACTATACACACCAATATCATGATTATGACAACATATTTATGAATATTAAAGATGATTTTTAAATGAAAATAAGTATGCATAGGGCTAGCATATATATGATTATGGTGTAAATGATCCAATATGATCCTACCATCACTCGGGAGGATTCTAAGAGGATTGAGGATAAAGAATGGATTTCTAAACCTATACATGGACCCCATCCTCAGGTAAAATAAGAAATGAAAAACCTAGGTGACCCATTTAGGAAAAATTATATTGGAGAAGGAGCTTCAACACCTTAAATCTCCCCTACACACACAACTATTTTTGGTTTTCCACAACACATTATGGAGGAAACTCAATAGTCCGATGACATTAGCTAGAATTTTCTCCATGATTTGTTTTCTCCCTTTAAACATTTCAAAACAAGTAATATTCATTTATCTTTACTTCATATTTCATGTTACTTCTCCTTCATTGTATCCACAAGTATTAATGTCCCAATACCATGGGAAACCACCTTAATCACCACCCACCATGACATTTACACCACCATTGGTAGTACTTCAATCCACTAGATTGTCACATCCACCTCTTGTCATTCCTCGATTGGTTACCACTCCTCCATATACCATTCCATGTTAAATTGGGCCAACATATATTGTTACAAAACTAATAATGACATACACAATAAATTCTAATCACCCTCCAATCTCATCTGAAAAGGTGGAAGTTGAGGAGAAGGAATCAATTTCTCTCATGTAAAGGAAAATGGGAAGAAAGGGTGACCTAAGTTGAGAGCTTGTGCTTATTTATGATAGTGAGGACGAAGATAAAATATGGGATGATGAAGAGTGGTTATTAAATAATAAAATAGAAGATAAAAAATATTTTAATGTGATCACTCAGATAGAATAAGATGATGAATGGCTTACTGAGGGAAGCACCCAATCAGGTTGGATATAATTATTAAAAGAATATGAGGAATTTAACCAAAGTGAAGGTAACTCATGAGATATTAAATTAATTTAATTTAAATAAAGGGATGTGTACGGCTAATAAGAATATAATTTGTATATCATAGCACATGGACCTTCCCCAAGTACACCTATAAGCTCTTCACTTCAAATAACTACAATGGTAATTACAACAACCATTACCCCAACTATCTCTCCCTTAGCTGTAAGTCCTTCGATTCCACATTTTTTTTAAAATTCCTCAATTATTGAAACTACAAGTTATGTAGTATATTATTTATATTATTTTCATTATTTAAGCCAAATAAACTAACCACAAGTAGTTGTAATGTCACTTTTGACTATCATAACCCAACTTAAAACTATGAGTCCTACCACTAGTATTATGGCTATTCGGGATGTATTTACTTATGTTATTGACTATTTTAAAAACTATTAAACACCCCATTAACCTAAAAATTATTTACCATAGCTAATCCATAGTACCCTTGGCCAAAAAAAGGGGTACATTTTCAAAACTTGGTGTCCAAATAAAATTTTGCTACTCTAGCTACTCATTAGAAGATGACTACATAGTTAGAGATACTTATTTGCCGATCACCCCAAGTAGACTCACCTACTGTCTTAGTCCACAAATGAGCATCAAAGGCCAGGTATGTAAATGATACACCCATCCAAATGTAGGTTAATAGATAGAAGAACATTATTCCTCCTTTTATTGTAAAAAAGACATCCTCCCTAAATGCCATGTTACTTCAAGCAAAATACACCTCATCCACTCCTACAACATAAACATGGGAAAAAAACATATTGAATAAATAGAGAAATAAATTTCATTGGGAATTCCATCATGGATTCAATAGTTATAATAGGAAGAAGCAAGGAGACAAGATTTGGTTATAACTGAGTTTCCCATACTAAATTTTCATTTTTATAAATAGAAAAACACCTTTAAAAAGGTGAAAATGAAAATTGTGATTGGTAAAGGGAAGTAGATCAAGTTAGAATAAAGATAAGACATATTATATTTGAAAAAAA
Organism: Torreya grandis; assembly: GCA_037957365.1. Lineage (NCBI taxonomy): Eukaryota > Viridiplantae > Streptophyta > Pinopsida > Cupressales > Taxaceae > Torreya > Torreya grandis. Next base: position 791,193 of record JARHVA010001842.1, read on the forward strand.
AATAAAGAAAAAAATCCCTCAAACCTAGATGGATATAGGTGGGACCTTTATACTTTTGTAGATGTTTTTGGGGAGTCAAGAGAGAGATTTTAAATTTTTTTGATCATCCTATATAAACAAAACTAGAAGTGAGTACTATTCAGGCCACCAGAGAGATAGCAGACAATTTGAAGGGGATAACTAAGAAATCATTTTGCACTATTGGTTCAATAAGGTCTACAAACGCCACCTCCCAACCCAAGTGTGGAGCCATTCTTAAATTATATAAAAAAATAAAAGATATTTATGGAAAAATACATTTTATAAGCTAGGAAACAAGGAATAAGAATTAAGCCCAATTGAATCCTATAACAATATATAAATTTATTTGAGCACAAAATTATATTGATGCCAAAAGTGATAATGTACTTGAGTGGTATCTCAAAATGTAATCTATGGTCCATAAATTTTCAAACCAAGAGAGGGAAGATATTTCTATACTCAATGACATAAACTTTACTCAAATAAACATTCCATAGGGAAAATTGGTGCCAAAGCCCATTTTTTAGTATCTTTAGAGTAGAGATTGAAGGAAAGGATTACAAAACTAGTGATGAAATAATGTAATTGGTCAATTTTGTAATGGATAAAATTTTAGGGAATGAGGCACGATGTTGTGATGTTAGAGATGAATTAGGAGTACATAAGAAAATGATGGAAAATTTTCCTCAATTGTTAGAAAGAGATCTACTTGATTTTGACACCATATATGTTGACTTCCAAGCAAGTCCTACACTTTACCTAATAAATAAAGTATCCAAACAATCCACTTCAATAGTATGAGCCATGTATATTCCACCTTAGATTAATCATCTTCCCAGTTACACATTATTACAAACTCAAACTAGGATTATCTATGTGCCACTTCCATGACTACAATCACAACTACATTGGCAACTACTTCAATGCTATTTCTAGTTCTAATGTGTACTCTACTTATGATGCCAATTTTGAATTCAATCCCATTGAATCTATAATTTAATTTGACTATGTTATATTTTTATTACTTTATCATTTTTGCATTAACACTTTATAAATATAGATATATGTCTATATATCCTAGTTGAGATGTAACAACTAGTTCCTAATTAATTTAAGTTGTATATATTATCTATTAGATGCATAATTTATTTTGAGAAATCACTATTGTACATGCATATAGTGTATGATATTATCATACAATTTTATTTTCATATATTTATTTTAGACTTATCTTAATAGATTAGGCCTTCCCATCCAATTCCATTTATACTTGTATCCTCATATTCTAAGAGCATGAGAATTTTGGTTACTGGGGTTAATAGGATATTCAGAGAAGTTATACAGTTTAGTCTTGATGTGAAGAATATGATTATTATCCAACCCTATAGATTGTGTAAAAATATCTATTTTTAGTTTTTTATTATTTTGGTTGTGCACGATTTATCTCTTTAATATATAATTATTCATATTGAGCTATTGTTGATCTCAATGCCCTTTGCATACAAATTATAATCCTCATTATAGATGTGCTATTTCAATCTCATAAATGTGGTAATTTTTGTCACTTGAAATTTCACACAATGAAGAGATGACAAGTCGCTCCTCATTCAAGTGGAAAAATAGAACCACCTCAGGGCTGTGGGTGTCCATAAATTGAGGTGGATCAATTGATGAGGGACTAGTTTCCCTCAATGCATCACTATAGCTCAATCCTACTACTAACACTTGAGGGGATGAAAAGGGATAAGAATAGATGAAATAAAATATAATATATGGGAGGTGATACACTAAATATATTATCTACTCACACACTTTAACTTGCACGTGGAACCAAGGAGACATTTGCACATACACTTCATCTAATGACAATTTTCCTGGTCACATCAATATGTCAAGCATGGGGTCTTGGAGATAGCTTAGGTTAGGAGGAATTAAAAAATAGGCATTATAAGATGAAATATTAAATATACTAATCACTACACCTAAAATATCAACATTAGACACTTCATGCTGTCTTGCAAAAGAGAGATTATAAAACACAATGTACTAAGAAGAGTAACATGTGAAGGTAAACAAAGCTACACTTACACAATAACAACAACCATGGTCTAAAAATAGTGAAATATTGAACTAGGTGAAAAAACCAATATTTATTATCTCAAGGAAAAAAATTGGTAGGGCTTAGCCATACCAAGGTAGAGAGATTGAATACAATGCCAAAAAGGCTAGTTTATATAGAGAATATGAGAAGAGAGAGAGAAAGGGAAGATCAAGAGTCATTAGATACTTTTACAACTAAAAATATAAATTATTTGTGCATTTAAGAGATATATGGGGTGAGGAATACAATTTTAGGAGCTAAAAGTGTCATATGAAATCATCCAACTCTTACAAAGTGGCCTAAGAACTCTTTTCCTTGCACAAAAAACTACCCTTCATGATTTTCCTTTCAAAACTACCTCATCACTTCATAGGGTTAGGTATGATTATGTATATAAGTGAGAGGGGTTACTAAAAGTCTCTAACATGAATTTTAGGGATCCTTGATCATCCCTATCCTTCTCACCATGCACAATCATCCATGACAGTCTCAAATGACTCCTTTCCATACACTTGTCACACTTGGCACCCAAAACCTATCAAATTATAAAATATGATACATTAAAAAGGATGTATTACACTTTTAAAGAGTTTTCAAGTCATGAAGTTCAAGAAAGAAGCCTTAAAAGGCTTTCTAATTAGAGTTTCGCCATTTTTTCCTAAGTGTTCACTATCTCTGCACTAGACTGGCTAAAATGAAAGAGATGGAGGGTATACCTAGGAGATTATATACTTCATAAAATTACCATAAGTAATTATAATAAGTAATAAACTAACTCCAAAATGTGATATTATCTTTTGAAGGTCTTCTCACACCTACAAAACACATAAAAATGTCAAAAAGAGCTCTATTTGACCCCATCCATATAGGGGTAGTACAAAAAATTAGCATGGTCCATATATGTGAGAAGTCATCTACATCTTATAGTTTTTTTCATGGCATTTACACTCCATGTTCATGCTTCAAATTACTTCTTTCTCCAATTAGATCCTTATAGAGGGTTTTTAAGGGTTTTGGAGTCATTTCTGGTGTTAACCTTCCTTCATAGAGTTGACACATTGGAAATCAAAACTAGTGCCACTTATATATTCATTAAAAACCTATAAATCATCTCCAAACAACAAAGGGTCCCTTAAAAAGTGTTATGTGAGATATGAGCATCTCAAGTTGACCATTTAAACTCTTTTTCTACATTTTGTATGGTATGGGAGCTTTCAAGCCAAAATATGTATTCTTGATGGATCTATTTGGAATATGAAGGATTATATAGACCTTATTCCTCCCTAATAAAATTTATTCATCATTATAATAGTTCCCTAAGGATTAGAAATGAAAAGACACCCTGCATTGGCATTAAGCCTAGACCTTGTCTAAATGGTCTACCTATAAATTAGACTCAAATTGACTCTCCAATGGATTACCCTTCAAGGTTATGGTTTTAAAACATAATTTTTACCCTCATATACATGATTTAGATCACTTTAATGATTTAAAATATCTTAAATTACAAAAGACCCCTTATTTAGAGTTAGAATTGCGTGTTGGCTCACTAGGTCTCCTGTAGACCTTCTTATATTGACCTCCTTGTTTGAATTCAAACCATATATAAAGATTTAAGATGTTTTTATAGGTTTTATAGATATTAAAAAATCATATGGTAAGGTATTTGATGGTTCAGGTCACCAATTTCATCCCTTTTCCCTCTAAACTGCCTCCTCATGTAAGGCAAAAGTGACCTTCCTCTGAGATAGAATAGAGGCATAATATCCTCTTTGTTTAGGAAAAAAAAAATATTTTATGAAGTTTATAAAATCATGTATATGTTTTTTTACCAAATTTGGACTCTTGACTCCACTTTTAAGACCTTTAACTTCATCAAAACCCTAGGTAGACTTCTTAGGTGCAGGACTGTGTAGGGTATTTGAAATGTTGACTCTACCTACACTTGACAATGACATATATTGAATATATATGTGTTTGTTAGAGAAAAATAATGTGAGATTCATCATGGTGAATGTGATTTTCCTCTCCATTTTTTATCTTTTCACACACTCTTTTATGCGCTTTGAAAACCCTTCACTAGGTCTTATCTCCTATGACTGAGACACCTGTATTTTCTGACCTATAGGTGTTTGTGTATGAATTATGCATTTGGATTGGAATTTTAATATAATTTTTTAGTGATAAATATTATTTTTATAACTATCACTCACTCAATTTATCTTGATACACTTCAACTTTCAAACAACTCTTTCATAGCCAAGACTATGTTGACTACCTTAAATAAGACTAAGACACTTTAGTTTAGCTATAGGTGGTCACATGGATTATTTAGAATATTTTTTAATTTTATGATGGTTTATTTTCGTGTTTGAGATCAAAATAATTTCTCATGCCTATAACCCATATGAACATTCTTAAGCCAATCATCAAACCTTATGCTTAGGTCTTTGAATAGGATAGTCTTTTTTAACCCCTATAGCTTATTTTGGATCCTTCAAACTTGAAAAAATGTTAAAATGTATGTTCAAAACTCTTTAGAATCACTTGAGTCATGGTTGGAATAATTTGCACCACCTATATAGTATTTCCAACCTCAATAAGTAACAAACCTTGCTCACTATCTGTCCACTGTCCTCCTTTGGCAGTTTTAGGTACAATCTTCAGGCACTTGTATGTACTATGAGTGCATAAAAGACGTCATGAAAACATTTATCAATTTTATATATGGTCCCCTAGGTTATTCATATGTCCCTCAACTCACCTAACCACCTAAACAAGTTTGGATGCTTTTAGAATTTCTTAAAGCAATAAATGGTCATTGTTTCCTCTAGGCCTGTAGGTGTTGATCTCTTCAAAAAACATTCATGGTGTATATAAACTCTTTTTAACATATTCTAAGGTTTCCCAATCCATATTTCACTTTATCATACATATATGTCCCGTTTATGACTCAAAACAATGCCTTTACTCTTTCACTGGGATAGTTTCTTCTTGGAGAGCTTGTTGTAGGTGTTAATTATCATAGTGTATAGACATAACCTAAGCTTAGAGGATCAAAATACAAAGTAATACTTCTCTATAGTGGTCCTTGAGACTTTATTATGACCTCCTATCTTCTAACCCATTACCAATATTAATAAATTCATTTTTGCCTACTCAATGTGTCAAAACCCTTCTACATCTTCACAATACTGTAGATGTCACTAAAACATCTTAGTGTGTTTTGGAGTACTTTTAAGACCCTTAAAGACTTATCACCTTATGTTCCTTCTTCCCCAAAATTGGTAGAGTCCTTGATTTAACTAGAGGATACATGTCTAGCAAATTTTATGTCAAACTAATCTTTAGTCATCTCTCAATAAGCTAGGTTATATGTCAAACCTTGCACACGCAAGGATGACATCAAAAAGATTATTATAGATTCGAATCTAAGTTGCAAGGTAGTGAGAGTGAAATTGAGCAATGGTGTGCTTGTTTATAGGTATACTTACACCTTAAGTGAAATTTTTAACCTTAAAAATGATAACCTATCCAATAACACTTTGAGAATAACTTTAAAACACCTTCAGTTATATGATAACCATTTGTATGTTCATGGAATTTGATAGACACTAAGCATGAAATTGGAAAAATTAAGAAAACAAGCTTGTAAGCTACTCAATCAATTCCATGGTGAGGTAAAAACATTGAAGGAAGTGGTATTATTAAATATGGACTTATGCGACACTCATTTCAAATTGAAAAATGTCACCTACAAGAAGATACACCCAACAAACCAAAACACTTCAACTAAAACCATACATGGTGACACCTCATTATATGATAGGCCAAATTTGCTCATCCAAACTTCATGAATTATGAAACCAGGAGTAGAGACCATATAATAAGTAATAAAACATCCTCTCGATCTAACATAACTAACTAGTTCATATGAACATGGCAAAAATTTGAAAAACCTATAGGGTGCATCAAACTACTACCAAATATACAAAGTCAACTTGTTATCGATTGTTAATAAATAAAAATTGATAATTTTTCAAAATAAATATATTAAAATTAAGGTATTATATTTTAATTTCATCCCTCAAAAGCATTTTTTTAAAAACTACTTGTACCTTTTATACTAAGTAGAAACCTGAAGGCTAGTTCAGTTTGTCCCAAAAAGTAAAAGAGGACAAAATGGTTTTGTCTTCAAAATTGAACTTATAGAGAAAAAATGAATATATATGGATTTTATAAGGTTTTATGGACCCTCAAAAATCTTCTCCATGTTGTACACTTCCCATAAATCTGTACAAGTAACATTTCCCCATTTCTGAGTTGATTTCTACAATTTTAGTTAGGAAGCTTGCAAGTATATGATGCAACTAAATGTTAGACATATAAACTGACCTATTTAACCTTTTCCAAAAAAATGGGACACCTAGAAACCTTTTGGAACATGACAAATGTATTAATGACTCTCAAAATGACATAAAATGACCCCCAAAAGGACACATTAGCTAATGTGACAAAGACTAAGACTAATATGACCTCAAATGACATAATATAACAAGTTAAACCTCCTATGACAATAATTTGGGACCCATTTTCATTTTTAAATATCAAAATTTTACCTAGGGGTGCTCAAATTTGACAAAAAAGTCAAATTTACTCAACAAAATGGTGACTCATAGGGGTAGTATGCCTGCTATATTAAGGGCTAGTAGCATTATCCTACCAAGGGCCAATGGAGTCAATGGACTTAAAAAATGGTAGGAATATACCTTGACTTGAATAAAAATAAAAATTATTTACCTAAATACACACAAAAATACAAAGCAAAGACACAAAACAAAGGCACACTTGTGCTACTAAGCACTCAGGGAACATAAGACACAACTGAAAGCGAAAAAAATATGTACACTCAACTTAAACATACCTACCTTCCTGGATCAAAATGGAAGTACCTTCGATGTCCTTCCTCACTAAATTAATGAGGATGCCAAGTATGGTTCCTTTTATATGTGGTGCTAGATGACTCATGTTTTGTCTTTGCTTTTTGTCTTAGTATATCATCTTATGGAGTCATCTCCCACAAGTTTCCAAGGTGGATACAATCCTCTTAAACCTAGAAACATGATTTATGTTTCTATCCTTTTACCTCTTCATAATAGATTTCTATATCCATTCATGGGACAACTTATTAGAAGTTTATGTCTTCTTAAAGGATCCTATTATACTTCTCACTTATTTCAACCTCTTCAAAGCCTTTATGAAGTGTTTTATCATATCATTTTGGAAGTTCTTCTTTCTAAACTTCTTCCTTGATATTAGTGGGAGTGGATTCATAGGTGGTTGTAAAAATAACCTTCAAGTCACCCTTAAAAGGCACAAGATCAACTTTTGAACCATCCTCAAAAGGCCCAATATCATCATAGATTGCTCCATCATGAGCTAGGATCTCTTGATGATGATGATACTCAATATCTGCCTATTTTTCAACATCTTGGACTTGTGTCATTAGGTGTTTTGTCTTCTCAAAATCCTTATAATCATTAAACAGTTGCATATAGGTCTGCCACATGTCTTCTTTTTGAGGCACAACATCTTGCTTACCATGGATTGTAATCAGATCCAAAGGACTTGTATGCCCCTTGAGGCCTTTAACTTCATTACATATGCCTTCAAATTTTTTCCAAAAACCATCATCCTTTGACTGGTCAGCATTATGAAAAGGAACAACAAGAGAAACCTCTTCCTCTTCTTCTTTGAAATCCAAAAGAACTCCTTTCAAGGCATATTTTTTAACACAAGGAACATCTTATTCACAAGGAGTCAACTCCTTCTCATCATTAATCTAATATAAAATATCTATCTCTTCCTCCCTCTCAGTGATGTAAATATTAGGTATCTCAAAAAATGAAGTTTAGCCAAAGAAGATTCCCATGGAGCAATGCAATCCTCAACACTAGAAGGGAAAAATGGATCAGCTAGAGGAGGTAGAAATATGGGTTCAATGGCTTGTTGAGGAGGGCTGGGAGGGAGTTTAGTAGTTTCAAGCTTCTCTCCACTTTCAAATTCTCCACTTAAACATCTCTTGTTCTTCTCTTCACAAGTTTCCACTACCTATTTCCATATTGGTAATCTATGCTTGGAGGATTCTTCATGAGGATGACATATAAATGAAGGAGTGAATGATAGGTTTAGGAAACTTGGGGTTTCTTTAGGCTTGGCATCTTGATTACAACTTGGAAACATAGGCGTAGAGAGTTCATTTTATGTTTTTATGATGTACTGCCTTAGAATATGATTAGCCAATTCAATCTCCTTGTCAAGATAAGTCTCAAAACTCAAACCACCTTTCTCAAAAACTTCTCCAAATGAATCAACCTAATCAATAGTGACGTCTTCATTCCTTTGGATGCTCTATTGGATGGACCTCCAAGAAGAGAGAATTTTGGGAATACATAAAGGTCCTGTTGCATTTTGAAACATTATTAGATTAGCATGTTGAGTGGGAAAATTTACCTAACTTAAAGGTTGATGTGGGATATATTGGGGTTTCCAAGATTGAGCTAGTTCAGGAGCTCTCAACCTCTCTTCTAGATGGAAAATTAAGCCACATACACCAAACATATCATTAGAAATACCTTGCCAATTATTTCTCTCTATAGGTATCCATTCTTCCTTGAATTATTTTAAATCATCCCTCACACTCTTGATACAAACACTAGGGGTGACTTGACCACAACCATATCTAGTATCAAGGTCTAACATGTAGCCATGGTAGCCAATGAGTGTCTTTTTCAAACATGCAATGGGATGACTTGGAGAGGAACTAGGTGGAATAGGTGAAATAAAATCTTGATATATCTGGTTATAAGAAACATATGATTGATAGGGATCATGATAATATTGGCCAAGGACTTGTTCATATTCAAGGGGAATAGGCAAAGTAGGATATGTCTCCTCAACTTATGTTAGGACACTCTCAACATCAAAATAATCAATGAAACTTATGATAAATGTGTAGAATAAGAAAAAAACTTAAATGATAATACCTAGATTTCTTAACTAGTATATTATCACTTTGATTCATGATTGGTGTTTAGTAAAATTGCCTCCAAACGTTATTATCTTGAGAAGAACACCAAAACTCCTCAAGGAATGGAATTTGTGTCCCACTAGGAGTGACAAAAACTATTGTCATTTTAAATTGTAAAAAATGAGGATATTACAAGTCTCTCCTCATTCAATTGGAATAATGGAACCACCTTAGGGCTTTGGGTATCCCTAAATTTAGATGGATCTATAGATGAGGGGCTAGTTCCCCTTGTTGCATCACTATAGCTCAATCCTACTACTAACACTAGGGGGGATGAAAAGGGATAAGAATAGATGAAATAAAATCTACTATATGGGAGGTGATAAAAAAAAAAATCTCTAATTACACCTTTTAACTTGCACTTAGAACCAAAGATAAGTTTGCATATACACTTCATCCAATGAAAATCTTCTCTCTCACATAAATGTTTCAAGCATGGGGTCTTGGAGATAGATTAGGTTAGGAGGAATTAAAAAATAGGAATTATAAGGCACACTATTGAGTAAAATACTCAATAAATCTGAAATATAAACATTAGACACTTCTTGCTAACCTGCAAAAGAGAGATTATAAAATATAAGGTACTAGGAAGAGTAACATGTGAAGCTAAACAAAGCTACACTTGCACAAGACAAACAATCATTGTGTACACTTAGTGAAATATTTAATGAGGAAAAATAAATATATGTATTATCTCAAGGAAAAAAATTTGTATGAATTCACCATACCAAGGTGGAGAGATAGAATACAATGCCAAAATGGCTAGTTTATATAGAGAATATGAGAGGAGAGAGAGAAAGGGAAGATCAAGAGTTATTAGACACTTTTCTGATTGAAAATATTAGTTATTTATCCATGTAAGATATATATGGTTTGATGCATGTAGTTTTAGGAGATAAAAGTGTCATCTCAAATTATCCAACTCTTGCAAAGTGGCCTAAAAACTCCTTTCCTTACATAGAAAAATGACGTTCATTATTTGCCTTCCAAAACTAAATCATCACTACATAAGGTCAAGTATGATAATTAATTTTAGTTTGAGGAGTTAATAAAAATCCATCCAATGCATTGGATATGTCCTTGATCATCCTTATCCTTCTGGCCATGCACAGTCATCCATGACAATCTCAAATGACTCATTTCCATGCACCTCTCACACTTGGCACCCAATAACTATCCAATTATGAAATATGATCCATGAACAAGGAGGGATAACACTTTTCAAGAGTTTCCATGTAATAAAGTTCAAGAAATAATCCTTAAAAGGATTTCCAATTTGAGTTTCACCATTTTCTCCTACGTGTTCACTATCTGTCCACTAGACTGGCTGAAATGAAAGAGATGATAGATAGACTTAGGAGCTTATATAATTTATAAAATGACCATTATTAATTATAATAAGTCCTAATTTAATTCCTATAGGTGATTTGGTCTTTTGAAAGTCTTCTCACACTTAAAAAACACACAAAAATGTTAAAAAGAGCTTTGTTGTACCCCATCCGTATAGGTGTAATACAAAATATTGGCATGGTACAGATATATGGGGAGTAATGTACACGTTATAAATTATTTCATGTCATTTTAACTCCATATTCATGCTTAAAATTTCTTCTTTCTCCAATTAGGTCTTTATGGAGGGTTTACAAGAGTTTTGGAGTCATTTCTGGTCTTAATTTTCCTTCATAGAGTTGGAATTTTGTAAATCCAAAATAATTCAACTTATATATTATTAAAAATCCTTTCCATCATCTCCAAATAACTCAACATCCCATGAAATTTTTTATGTGAGATATGAGCATCTCAATTTGACCATTCGAACTCTTTTCCTACATTTTGTGTGGTTTGTGAACTTTCAAGCCAAAATATGGCTTCTTGATGGATCTCTTTGAAATTTTAAGGATTATATAGAACTTATTCCTCCCAAATAAAATTTATTCATCATCAAATTTTTTTGCTAAGGGCTAGAAATGAAAAGACTTCCTGCATTGGCATTAGGCCTAGACCTTATCTAAATGGTCTACCTGTAACATAGAATTAAATTGACTCTCAAATGGATTAAAATAAAATGTGATGGTTTAAAAAATTAATTTATACCCTCATGTACATGATTATAATCATTTTAATTCTTTAAAATATCAGAAATTAGAAAAGACCCCCTATTTGGAGTTAGGTTTGATGTTGTCTCACTAGGTCTGCCTATAGACCTTCTTGTCTAGACCATCCTGTTTGACCTCCAACCCTCTATCAAGATTTAACATGTTTTTTCAGGTGTTATACATCATAAAAAATCATATGGGAAGGTATTTTATGGTTTTTTGTCACCAATTTAACCCCTTTTCATCAAAATTGCCTCCTCATGCAAGGCAACTGTGCCCTACATATGAGATAGAATAGGGGCATATATCCTCAATTTTTAGAAAAATAATATTTTATGGGGTTTATAAACTAAAAATAATTTTATATATCAAATTTGGACTCCATTATCCATGTTTAAGACCACTAACTTCATCCAAACCCTAGGTAGACTTCTTAGGTGCAAGACTGTGTAGGGTATTTGAAATGTTGACTATACCTACACTTAAAAATGCCTTATATAAAATATATTTGTGTTGGTGAGAGATTATTAATGTGACCCTGATCATATTTAAATTTATTTACCTCTACATTTGTTTCTTTATCTTTTCATACACTCTTTTATGCACTTTGAAAACCTTAGACTAGGTCTTATCTCCTGTGGCTGAGACACCTGCATTTTCTAACCTGTAGGTGTTTGTGTATATATTAGGCATTGGGAATGGGATTTTAGGATACTTTTTAAGTGAGAAAACGTATTTTTATTCATATCACTCACTCAATTTATCTTCATACACTTCAACTTTCAAAAAACTCTTAGGGAAGACTATCTTGACTGCGTTAAACATGATTGAGACACTTTGGGTGGGATATAAGTAGTCACATCACTTGATTAGTTTTTTTTTGAAGTGTATGAAGGTTTATTTTCATGTCTGAGATAACAATACCTTATCATTTGTATATCTCATATGAACATTCTCAAGCCAATGATCAAACCTTACACTTAGGTCTTTGATTAGGACAATATTTTTTGACCCCTATAGCTTATTTTGGATCCTTGAAACTTGAAACAAGGTTAAAATGTATATTAAAAACTCATTAGAGTCACTTGAGTCATGGTTGGAATAATTTGAACCACCTTTAGAGTATTTTCAACCTCAATAAGTGACAAACCTTGCTCACTATCTGTCCACAATTCTCCTTTAGTAGTTGTAGGTATAATCTTCAGGCATTTGTATAGATTGAGTGCATAAAATAGGTCATGGAAACTTTTATAAACTTTTATTTTGTCATATATGTTATTAATATGTCCCTCAACTCACCTAACCACCTAAAGAAGTGTGGATTCCTTTAGAACTTCTTAAATCAACAAATAATCATTATTTCCAACGTATAGGTGTTGATCTCTTCAAAACATGTTCATAGTGTATATAAATTATTTTGAACATATTATGAAGTTAACCAATGTATATGTCACTTAATAATACTTAGATATCCCATTTATTACTCAAAACAATGCCTTTCTTCTTTGACTGTGATAGTTTCTTCTTAGAGACCCTATTGTAGGTGTTAATTATCATAGTGTATGGACAAAACCTGACCTTGGAGGATCAAAACACAAATTACAACTTCTATATAGTGGCCATTGAGAATTTATGATTCCATTTAATCTTATAAACTATTAAAAATATTAATAAATGGATTTTTGCCTACTAAATGTGTCAAAAACCCTCTACATCTTCACAATCTTGTAGATGTCACTAAAAACATCCTAATGTGTTTTTGAGTACTTTCAAGACCCTCAAAGACTTATCACATTATATTCCATGTTCCCCAAAACTTTTAAAGTCCTTTATTGAGATATAGGCTACATGTATACCAAAATTTATGACTCAAAACATTTTTTAAGTGCACTTTGGGAGGCCTACAAAAACTACCAAGGCCTCTATTTTGGCCATTTTGAGAGAAAAAGACCTGAATATATTTTTCTTGGTCTTCACTTATTTTTTCATGCTCCCTTTTCTCAATTAAAATTTTTAATGGTTTATAATTTTTTTTTATGTTTTTCACAACCCTAAAATGGTTTCAAGACCATTTAATACTCTTCATTTAAGCATTCTACCTAGCCACCTATAGGTGGGTATTTGACACACCAGAGTGGGGTATAAGTACATACAATGAAACTTAAGATTGTATATGAACTTGTATGATAAAATAAAACAATATAACCCAAATTTATTCATATATAAATAAGTTAAGGTTTATACCAAACCTTTCACACTCAAGGTTGATGTCAACAAGAGTCTTGGAGATATAAATATGAGTTGCAAGGCATTGAGAGTGAGATTGAGCAATGGAATGCTTGTTTGGAGGTATCTTAACACCTTAAGTGAAATTTTTAACCTTCATAAGGATAAAATATTAAATAAAACATTGATAAAAACTTAAAAATACACTCCATTATGTGGTAACCACCTGCATGTTCATGGAATTTGATAGACACTAAGCATGAAATTGGCAGAATGAAGAAAACAAGCTTATAAGCTACTTAATTAATGCCATGGTGAGGTAAAAACATGGAAATAAGTGGTTTTATTAATTATGTGCTTATGGGACACTCATTTACAATTTAAAAACATCACCTACATGAATTTACACTCAACAAACCAAAACACTTCAATTGAAACCATACATGGTGACACCTTCTTATATGATAGGTTAAATTTTCCCATTAAAACTTCATGAATAATTATACCAAGAATGAATAACATCTGAGAAGGAATCCAACATCCTCTAGATCCAACATAACTAACTGGTTCATATGGACTTGGTATAAAATATGAAAAACCTATAAGGTGCATCAAACAGCTACCAAATCTCTAAAGTCAACATGTTATAAATTGTTCATAAAGAAAATTTGATCATTTGAAAAACTCCATATATTTAAAGGAAGATATTATATTTTTATTTCATCCCCCAAAGACATTTTTTTTGAAACTATCTATACCTTTTGTACTAAGAAAAACCTGAAGGCTAGTTTAATGTGTCCCAAAAAATAAAAGAGTGTAGAATGGTTTTAGCTTAAAAATGGTATTTATAGATAAAATAAGGTGTAGATATGGATTTGATAAAGTTTTTGGGTCCCTTAACAAGCCTCTCAACATGGTACACTTCCCACAAATTTGTACAAGTGTCATTTCCCCCTTTTTGAGCTATTTTTTGTAATTTTAGTTAGGAAGCCTATAAGTATCTATTATAAATAACATGTTAGACATATAAACTAACCTAATGGATGTCATACATGAAAATGGGACACATAATCACCTTATTAAATTTTCAAAGTACATTAATGACTCAAAATGACATAAAATGACCCCCAAAAGGACAAATTAGCTAATGTGACATAGACTAAGACTAATATGACCTAAAATGACATCATATAACAAGTTAAACCTACTGTGACAACAATTTAGAACCCACTTAAATGTTTAAACATCAAAAAATTTCCTAAGGGTGCCCAAATTTGACCAAGAAGTCAAATTTGGTCTACAGTAACCTTTGATTTTATGTGTTTAAGTATGTCATATTGTGGTTCCTTTTAACTGTTAACTATGTTTTAATATTAGTTTTCCATAGCATCCTATAGGAAATATTGGTTTTTGATTCCTTGTCTAACCCCTAGTTTAAGTGTTGGTCTAGAAACATTTCATCTAGTATGGTCCAAAGCCTCCTTTTATACCCTACATTTCCCTCCTTTGAGTTTATTTTGGTCATAATCACCTTATGATATATACATCATCATACTACCCATCCCATGTAAATTCATATACTTCCTGTTGGAAATATTGTCATTGATGTCAAAGGTCTAGCATTGGTGATAAAGGCCCCATTGTATTTAATGATGTTTTTAACATTAATATCTTGGATAAAGTGTGTTAATAATTATTTAATATTAATAAATATATTTTTGGTTGCATATAAGTCAAAATAGGACCCATGGAGAAGTCAAAGAGTCATCGGGTAAAGACAAAAGAGGAATGGGATACATTTTCTCATGAAGAGTCATCTTGAGCAATTCCAAAAGTGACCAAGAGAAGATAAAAGAGGAAGGGAAAAATTTGTCATGAAGGGACACTTTGAGGAATATGAAAAGCCACAAAGGTAAAGACAAAAAGAGGAAAGGATGCATTTGCTTATGAAGAGTGACCATGTGACTTTTCAAATGTAAGGATATGAAGGGTCATGCAAGTTTAGCACCATTTTCCATGAGGATTGAAGGGTCACAAAGGGTGAATAACAAAGGCCATTTGGAAAGCTATATATAAAGGCTCAAGAAGCCATTTGTAGTATGTAAGAAGAGAGCATGATTTGTAATTATCATATCTATCTTATACGAGTAAAGGAGACAAAAGAAAGATGTTGCAATGTGTTATCATTTATTGAGAAAGCAACATTGAAAGATAATTATGTGGTATATAGAAAAGGGGGTTAGTGTTCCTATGGGTTGGTGCTCATGAATAGTTATTGTGTTGGTTCTCAGCAAAGGGGTTGGTGCTCTTACAAGTTTGTGCTTGCGAATATTGTAGTTTTCATTGGTTGTTGTTCATATACTTGAGATTGTTCTCTATGATTTTTCTCACATTGGGTTTCCACGTTAAATCTAGTGTCTCTCTCTATCTTATGTGGTGTTGATTATTTCAATTTTATTAAATATCTTGAATGTATGGTTAAGTGGAATTTTATTAAGTGAAAGTTTATAAGATTTATGATATACTGATTCACCCCCCTCTTAATATATACCATGCTTAATAATTGGTATTATAGTAGGTTCCTTTGGAAAAAGTTTTATAGCTTGAAGTTAGATTAGGAAAGCATGATTGTTGGATCATATGGATATTTTTATATAGCTAAGGCACCTTTTTTTTATGGGTCAAATTATGCCTTTTGGAGCATTAGGATGCGGACTTACTTGATGGCCCTTGGATTTGACATTTGGCAAGTAGTGTTGGAGATATACGAAGAGCCATAGAAACTTATAACTACTTTGATAGAAAAGAAGACAAGTAGTGTTGGAGATATACGAAGAGCCATAGACACTTATAACTACTTTGATAGAAAAGAAGGCAAGTCAAAATAATGTTAAATATTTAAATGATATTTTATGTGGTTTATGTGAATCAAAATTTGTTAAAGTTAAGAAATATAAATTTTCTCTAGAGACTTGGGTAAAATTTGAGAATATTTACAAAGGTGATGAAAAGGTTCAGTGGGTTAAGCTTCAGACTTTTAAAAGATAGTTTGAGAGTTTGAAGATGGAAGAGGAAGAAAATATAGCAAGTTTTATTTTGCGATTTGATCAAATAGTAAATCAGATTCAAGGTCTTGGAGAAAATTTAGAAGAGTCAACAGTGGTACAAAAGGTTTTGATATCTCTACCAATGATATATGATGCAAAGGTTTTGGTAATCGAGGAGATGAAGCATCTTGCCAAGACAAATATGGATGAAATACATGGTATTATTATGGCATACGAGATGCAGATTGAATAAGATAAACCCTCAAAAAGGGAATCTGCTTTCGAGACATCAAATAAAGATGAGGCTAAGATTCAAGAATCAAGTTATAGATCCAATGATGATTAATATGACAATATAGCTCTTTTCATTTGTAAACCAAAAAGGGGCATAGGTAAATATCAAGGAAAATTTCCATTTAAATGTGGTAAGATTGGTCATTTTGTAGATAAATGCCCAAATAAGAATAACGATGACAATGAAGAAGGAAAGTCTACATATAAGAAAAATGTCAAAGGAAAATACAAGAAGAGATTCAAGAAGAAGATTTTATATTCTAAAGATCTAAGCTCAATCAAAGATAGTGGAGTCAGTGACTCAAATGAAGAAGAGAATGTATTCATGATAATACATGAAGATGCATGTACAAGTAAAAGTATAGTTGATCAAGAAGAAGAACATGATGAAAGTGAGGATTAAGCCAAGGTAAATCTAGAAGGATAACTCATTTTTGTCTTAGAATAATTAGAAGCTATTTACAATAGGAATCAAATATTGAAGCACCAGATCGAGAAAAATGAAAAGGAGTCAAAATAAATATTTGATGATCTACAAGCACACATTGAAGAAGCTAAAAGGAATGAAAAATATCTAACAACACAATTACAAAAAGTAATTAAAGAATGTGAAAGGTATGTTATTGAAATTGCCTCTTTAAAAGAGGATATTGAGAAAGGAGTCAATGATAAATTAGTTAGTGATTTAAAATCTGAGGATAACACTAACATGTTGAATAAGATATTAGAAAGCCAAAAGGAAATATCAGATAAGACAAGTATTAGATTTGAAAAGAAAAAGAGCTATGTTGAATCTCTTACAAAAGAGGAAATATAAAGGGAAGAAGTGAAAAATATAGAGGACATCTTAAACAAAGAAGAATGGAAGGAACAAAGTTACAAAATATAATCATGACAGAGTTACACAAATAGGTTCTATTTTCATGTTTATTATTTTTATTGTAATGGATATGGTCAGAATAAAATAGAATGTTAGAAAAGAGATAACAATTTTAGAAACAAGGAGAAAAAAACTCATGAAGAGTCTAGCAGAAGCTATAACTCTTTTGCTCCTCTATCAGGCTTTGATGAAGAGGCCATAATATGTTACAAGTGAAATAACTTTAGACACATAGCCAAACATTTTAGAAACATGTTTGCTTCAATCAAGAAGGACCAAAGTTTCAAGGTTACATTTATCAATAAGAAGGTTTAGACATGTTCATGGTAGAAGAAATAACCTGAAGATTCTACGTTACCTCAGATAGCTTTGCATGCAAGAAATGAAGAAAAGCCATGGTTCATTAACAATAGATGTTTGAGGCACATGACATGAGACAAAAGTAACTTCATAACTCTAAATAAGATCATTGATGGCACAGTGAAATTTCGAGATAAAACCACTACTAGGATAGCTAGAAAAGGTACTTTGAGTTTGGATAATGGTAGAACCAAGACTAATAATGTATTGTATGTAAAAGGTCTTAAGCATAATCTATTGAGTGTAAGTCAAATATGTGAATAAGGATACACACTAAATTTTTATACATAAGGTTGTGAGATTAGACTAAATGATTCAAATGAGTTGATTTTAGATGCTTAGAGGATGGGCAACAATTTATATGTATTGTCATATATCTTCATAAAGGCATAATCAAAGGACACATTCAAGGATATGTGAGAGGAGTTGGGAGTAATCTATTTTACTTTGAACCAGTGAGGATCAATATCAGTTGAGTGGAAATTAAGTGTTAGCTCTAGGTAGGCCCTTTGACATTAATGTCAAAGAGGGAGAGGAACAAAAATAACTATAGGTTGCTATAGTAAGGGGGAGTTACTGTATGCTTTTCAGATGACATTATGTGCAAGTTTCAGGATGT
Organism: Torreya grandis; assembly: GCA_037957365.1. Taxonomy (NCBI): domain Eukaryota; kingdom Viridiplantae; phylum Streptophyta; class Pinopsida; order Cupressales; family Taxaceae; genus Torreya; species Torreya grandis. The sequence goes on from JARHVA010001842.1 coordinate 809,927, forward strand.
GGTAGTTTTAGTTTAAGGTTGCCATCAATGACAAAGGGGGAGATTGCTATAAATATTTTCATTGATGTTAAAGGACTAGAATTGGTGATAAAGGCCCTGTTATATTATTGATGTTTTTAATATTCATATCTTGGCTAATGTGTGTTAATATTTAATTAATATTAACAAATATATTTTTGGTTGCATATAAGTTAAAAGAGGGACCATGGAGAAGTCAAAGAATCATAGGATAAAGACAAACAAGGAATAGGACACATTTTCTCATGAAGAGTCATCTTGAGGAATTCTAAGAGTCACCAAGTGAAGACAAAAGAGGAAGGGTGCAATTTATCATGAAGGGACACTTTGAGGAATATGAAAAGTCACCAAGATAAAGAAAAAAAGAGGAAAGGATGAATTTTATTATGAAGAGTCACCATGTGACTTTTCAAATTCAAGGATACAAAGGGTCATGTAAGTTTGGCACCATTTTCCATAAGGATTGAAGGGTCACAAAGGGTGAATGACAAAGGTCATTTGGAAAGCTATAAATAAAGGCTTGAGAAACCATTTGTAGTACGTAAGCAGAGAGCATGATTTTTAATTTTCATATCTAGATTAGAAGAGCAAAGTAGAGAAAATAAAGAGATATTGTAATGTGCTGTGATTTGTTGAGAAAGAAACATTGAGAGATAGTTGTGTGGTATACACAAAAGGGGGTTGGTGTTCCTATGGGTTGGTGCTCATGAATAATTGTTGTGTTGGTGCTCAGTAAAGGGATTAGTGCTCCTACAAGTTGGTGCTTGTGTATATTTTAGTTTGAGTTGGTGCTCATTAATATACTTGAGATTGTTCTCCATTTTTTTTCCCACATTGGGTTTCCATGTTAAATCTAGTGTCTCTCTTTATCTTGTGTGGTGTTTATTATTTCAATTTTATTGCATAACTTGAATGTATGGTTAAGTGGAATTTGATTAAGTGAAAGTTTATAAGATTTATGATATACTAATTCACCCCCCCAGTATATCCAATGCTTAACACTTCCATAACTGACCCACCCATGATAAACAAACTACTTTTCTTGTTACTATTCCACCAATAGGTTGTTTACAAACCCAAATACCCAACAATTCATGCCTTGGAATGAATAATTTTAATTTATCCTAAAATGTTAGAGGGTATATTTTAAGGGTTTCTACAGTGTGCACAAAACCCAAATTAACATATTTGTTTCCAATTTCTATAGTTATCCATTACATAACCTACCATCAGTGCATTCTATAAGTTCAGATGTCATTCTTAGTTTGTGTTTTGTTTTTAGTTATATATTTGTAATGTGTAAAGTTTATTATCATACATATAATGTTTTTAGATATATATATTTTTGACATATATAATTAGTAATTTGACATGTATGTTGTATACTTCCTAATTTTACACACATGTCTATTAGGTCATTGAAAATCATTATCAAATCAAACGATTACATCACAAGAAATATTACTTCCTCATCTAAAATCATCAAGTTCTTAATGTATCTAAAATATTTTATTTCCATTGGAGACTTCATTTTCACACCTAGTTTATCTACGATAAGTATAAAATATTTTGAAACATATTTATTGAGATTGAATAAGCTAATATAGGTGGTGCCCTTGCTTATTCATTTCCATATACACCAAAAACTCATTTTTACATATATATAGTTTAAATATAACCAAAATTTAGATAACCATAATTGAAATGTCAACTATAGGGATAAATTTAATAAATTCATAAAAAAATAAAAATCATCTCTATCAATAATTATTTATTGAGTATAAATATACATGCTTGTGATGTTAAATGTGATGGAGTGTTATATGCAATCATACATCCACAGGATTACTCCTGCACACCATTACCACAATGTTTGAGACATTTCAAACATTTTTAAAAATAAATAGTTTGCACAATAGTCTTTTAAATGTATTCAAAATCTCCTCATGGGTCCCCAAAATTGACCAAGTCAAAATACATGGGAGTGCCTATTAAATAGGCAAGGTAGGTTATTTCATGTAATAGATTATTATTTCTTGAATAAACTATAAAATAGGACTATCTATTATTATTGTGAACTCAATAAATACATGCACAAATATAATAGTATCTCCAATAATAAAACAAATAAATGCCAAATAAAACTTACACATTTTATTCCAACACCCTCCCTTAAGCACACAATAGGGAGTGAGAAAAAAGAAAGTAAAGAGACTGGATGGGTCTCAACACCTAGGCCTAATTAGGTACCAATGTATAAATCATAGTGAGATACAAAGTGTCCTTATGGTAACCAATACATCTTATTGGAATACATGAATGTCGATTCACTATAACTGCTAAGTCATATAGGAACTAATACTCTATATGAGGCTATATCTATAAAAAGAATGATCTCAAAATCATGTGAAAAAAGAGTCACCAAGGATGAAATGTATCATAGCAAGGTACCCAGAAAATAGTCATAACAACTAAAGTTAAGAGAGTAAAACATATGCTACAAGGCATCCCAAGAAAGCAAATGAATCAATACTCAAAGATAATGATGAAAAGGTG
>JARHVA010001842.1:817500-850000 GCA_037957365.1 Torreya grandis
ATAATCAACACAAACAAAGGTTGTGGAGAGAATATCACATTATAAGTTTACACAAATTAAGCTTAAAAATGTGATTGAGAGGCCTCCTATTTATAGATTTTCCAAATTGATTAGGATCAACCACGACCGTCCATCTCAAGATCAAGATGTGTGGTATTGAATTAATCCAATTATGTAAATAAAATCCATAAATATCCTCATAATGATTTATGAGGAAGGGGCATTAAAAAGGATTGAGGAGCCATAATCTTGATATTTATTACATTTATGGCTTATGGATGCCTCTCCAAAAATGATCTCACTTGATGACTCGGTTAATAGGAATCAATTTCCAATAAAGAAATATTGAATAAAATCCATGGAATTCTTAAGTTCATAATTTGGTTTAATTTGCCTAAGTATTATTAATAAATTTTAGTTTAATTCCTTGGAAATTAGTGCACTTCATTAATCAAATTGGTTAGAAATCATATTACTATGTCTTAATTTGACTTGGGAGGAATCAGAAGGTGATGTTAGTTGTGTATGGACTATCATCCCATTTAAGATGTTTTTGAAAAAAAATAATACTTACACATGTTTTGAGTTTTTGAATTAGAAGAAAACACTGATCTAAGCATCAAAATGCATTTTTTGTCATTTTGAATCAAAATGATCTAAAAAAGATTAATAATCACATAAAATATGTTACCCTCTTTAAGGATACATTGGAATAAATCAACAATTGTATATAAAAAGATCTAACCTTTTAGCATGTTTAAGTGATTTTGGCCCTATTTATGCATTTTTGCAAATTTTGAGTAAGATTGACAATTTGAACACAATGGTGTTAGGAATTGGATGTCTACATTTTCCCCCTATTTGAGAAGGTGTAGTGAGACACTCAACAAAATAAAAATATATTAAAATAAATGAGTTATCAAGAAAAAATAGAAAATACCCATGATGCCCCCTTGAGAGGACACAAAAGGATGAAAGAGAAGGATGGACTCTCAAAAAGAGAGAGATTGTGAGACTAACACATGGAAAAGATTAAATACTGATGATCTACTTCTTGCATGTGTTGATTCCATCAATGTTCAAAATATAATTAGAGAAAAATGGACCCAAGGACGGATAGAATGGGAAAGATACAATCCAAAAATATAAGTGATACACTTTGAATACACCCAAAGCTGGGGTACAAGTTGCATGCTTCAAAACTGATCAACATCGAGACAAGTTGCACATTTAAATATTTCCATAATGAGGTAAAAATTCAATAGAGCTTAGAATTAGAAGAAAAGGATAACATTGTCTCCAAAGAGAAGAATTAATAATGTGTTCTTTTAGAGCAGAATATGATTTTAATAAAGCAATTTCACCCTAGTAGGGCTGATTTTGATCACTGATAAAGATGGTTTTTCCTTGTAGGACTGATTTGATTAAATGGTTAGCTCAAATGTTTCAATCCTATAGGGAAAATAGGTAAGCAATAACTCAAGGATATAAAATTTTACATAGATTAAAGATGAGTCGGTGTAAATCTAGATATGATGGTCGAATAACTGAAATAGTCATAAATAACTAGGCATAAGTCAATGCATAAAGTGATGAAAATAATAATGAAGGTGTCTAATTTGACCTGAGATATGTCAAGTATCCAAGTAATGTATACATAATCCAAATGGACCTCAAGCTAATGTAGTTCACCCTAAAATGAGAAAGAATGGAATAAAGGATGAAGAAAATAGACCATGGTCTGATTAGACTCAGGATGTATGCCAAGAAATTAATTTATAAGCATGGAGTCAGGTACATGATAATCCATATGTACCTAGTTTTTCTGGTGTTCTTGTGAGTTTTTCATCAGATCTGCATCAACATTCAAACTTGGAACCAAAGCACAAAGTGATTGATATAGCAAAAGGAAATTAAGCATCATAAATATGCATAAATTATAATGATATTGCATTTTAATTGTACTGAGCTAGTTAAATTAAGAATACCTATAACTAAGGATAATGGTAAAAATTTCAAAAACTAGAGTTACATCTATTTACATTTAAACAAAAATCAAAGACAGATAAAAACAAAACATAAATACACCCAACTTAAAATTAAGATATGAACAATTAAGACTTAAGTAGGAATATTAATGTAGAGAAATAAAGAAAATATAACTTAATAACATGAGATCAAAATAAAAATAATAAAGTTCCATGTGGACCATCAAGATGTACTTTGGAAAAAACAAAACAAAAAAGAAAGAACAACTAGGACCTCAAATGACCAAACAAAAAAATAAAATAAAATAAACATGCACAAAAAGTAAAATGTTTTTGAATTTTTGGTGTTTTATCAATTTTTTTAGAATTTTATAAGTATCTCAACTCAATTAATAATAAATAAATATAGAGTAGTCCAATGATCAAAATAAAAAGGTCTTTGTAAAGAGTGCTTGTGAAATGGTCAGAATACACCAACTTAAAATGATTGCAAAATGGAGAGAGCATAATGAAAATTGGTGACTAAGTTGACCTCAACATGAATTGAGAAAAACCTATGTAATCCCATTAGGACCTCAAGTCATAATATTCCCACCTACACAAAAGTTAATGAAAAACTAACTAGGTCATAACATGTTTGTAAATAAAGGCAAATATCAAATTCAGTGATAATAGTAATAACGAGATGATATGGAAATACATGATAAAAAGGCATTGTACATAATTTATCCATAGGAGGTTATAATTAGGAAACATCATAATTATGATTTACCAAAAGATGATTATAATTAGGGGTACCAAATAAATATTGATTTGCCCATAGGTGGTTATAATCAATGATACTAGATAAGATGATTAATGAAAGATAACTTACTAGATCAAATGCCATACTAATTCCATAGACTATCATTCAACATAGAATTTTAAAACTATTAAAATTTGATTAGAATCCCCCAGTAAAAAGTGTTGGAAGAACCAAGGGAACAAAGGTCAAAATGGTATAAGCAAGATGGCTAAAAAAGCCTTGGTCAATAGTAAAGACATGGTATAAGAGACTATTATAAGGAAAATGATAAGAAGATAATTGGATATAATGGAAACAAAGCTACCCCTAAGTGACAATGGCTTACCTTACTTAGAAAAGGATGAGATCATGGGATTAGGTTTCTTGAAAAATGGTGAGATAATTCAAACTGAACAATTGATCATAAAATGGTGAAAGTGTGGCTAAGGATGGCTGAGCTAAAATCAATAGAAATTGAGCACTACCTATATAGTCCCATTAGGACCTCAAGTCAATGTATTTCAAATAATGTGATAAGTGGGACATAATGGTATAAGATCTCTAAAATCAAATGGTCTATAAGGTTTTCCCCAAGAGACGAGGTAAGGAAAATGGAAGGGGAAATGGAAAATGAAAAATGGTTCTACTACTCTTACTGACATTGAGATGCATGTCCTAGTCAACATGTGAGATGACCAAAATAATCAGTCATAAAAATTGTTACCCAATACCTTATCTAAAACATTACTCTATCAATAACCTGATACAAATCTAGAATTCAATAATGTTATTATCATCCTCACTGGTCATTGATTTTTCTTCCTTTAAACATCAAGGCAAGATATCATAGTAGCCTCTGCAAAATAAAATACTACAAGTGGTGGTAAATAATGTTAGGCATAAGATAAATTTTATAATTTGGTAATGTTGTTGATAATGGAATGTATAATGGTTGGGAAACAAATGAAGATCAAGATTTTTAGGCACATATAAATTTGTTGATTCCAGATTCAACATAATTCTAGTTAAGGAAGGATCAAAGACCATTGAATATGCTCTTGATAGGACCACTAGATTTTTATATTTTTTTATCCTAAGAGTAGCTACAATTTTATTATGTTGTATATTGGAAGCTATATTGATTTGATCTTGGTATTTTTTTCAGCAAGGAGTGAAGATATTTTGTGCTCAGTTATTGGCACCTTGATGAGGTTTTCACCAATGAGTTTATCTTGATTATCCCATAGTGCCTCCAAGAAGGATTAACAAAGAGATGTTAACATTTAAATTTTATTGTCTTTGAAATCCTTTAAAAATGTTTTACTAAAAGATGTTGAGTTTAAAGTTTGATTTTCTCCTAGCACCTATGGGAAGGTTTCACTAAGAGATTGTTCTTTTGAATGAATTTGGTCTTGGTCCTAGTGATATTCTACACCTGATATGTTTCCATGGATGAAGTTCAACAAAGTGTGATTATGTTAGTCCTAAATGATGCTTTTAAAAGGTGTAATGTGAATATAATGACTATGTTAGGTGGTGATGAGATGATGAAAGGTAGTACAATCTTAATAGAATATACTATGACAATTTGTACTGATGTTGAAGTAATCATCATCAAAAATTATATAAGGATCACAAATATTTTTAAATTGATCCATAAGGCAATTTTAACCAATGTTGTAACAACCATAACTATATTCTTTTTATGAATATGAGTCCAAGTCAAGGGATTCTAAATATAATATTAGTTCTAATAGTGATTCTACTTTTGATGCTAAAATTCGATGTTGATTCAGAAAGGGAACTTGAATCTAATGTTGTTTCTTCATTTGATATGGATATTTATATAATGATGTTTTATTAAATGATTTGTATCAAATAATTAATGACCTGTGATGGCATAATGGGCTCTATAAAAAGTGTTATATAAAAATTGATTCATCTAGGAGGGGTTAAACATAGATTATCTCGTCTAGGTGAAGCCCCTCAAAGAGAGATAATCATTTGAGGGATGACTCGATATAATCTTATCTATCAAAGGAAGAATCCTTTATGAGTGTAAAAATATCAAGAGATAACTCTACAGAGACTAGCCTACCAAGGAGATGAGGCTCTTTAAAAATAGGTAAAATATGAATACATAACTCATCACAGGTTGACTCACCACAAATGGGTGTTTTAACAATAATATCCTGATCTTGGTTTACAATTGATTTCAAAATATCAACTTTGAACACATTTTGTTCCTCATAGTATGTCTCTTAAAGAGGTATTGGTTCTTGTTTTGGCTCAAAGATCAACACAAAATTTCTAAAGTGGGGAATACTTGGTTCAAGGTGAACAATGGTTTATGGTTCAATAATTAACTCTCAAAAAATTAGACTATTAAACAAGGGATCAACAAAGACTAGTTTATCAAAATTTCATTCCTCAATAATAGGTTCAATAAATACTAATGATGGGCCAAGAATTATAGTAATTAGACGATGAATAGTTTGAATTCTCATGTAAACCAAAGGAAGATGTCCTAAAATGGTAAACTTCAAGTGCTACAGAGCTTGATATTTCATGAAAGTTGAAGGGGAATAGCATAAAATGGTAACCTTTACACGTTGAGCAGCTTGATAACTCCCAAAATTTGAAAAGGGATAAACTAAAATGGTAACCTTTGAGCATAGGGCATGAATCAAAGGAGGATATCCTAAAATGGTAACCTTCAATTGAGATGTGAAAATTGAAATGTAAGGATGAGGATGATGTACAAAAGTTAGCATGGATTCGATTTGTTTTCAATAAATAGGGTTAAAGTATGTGACATCCTCAAACAAGATGTAGTGCTCATGTCTACCATAAAAATTTTCTACCTCGTAACTAGGGCCACAAGAAACCCCACTATGAGTGTACCTTTGAGTCATGTTTTAAATTTTTTCTCTACATTTTCTAAGATTTAGACTATGTTTTCCAAATATTTAACAAGGTATGGGTTTTTTTTTCTCCAAATGAGTGGAAAGGTACTAAAGATACTATAATAAAAGGAGGGTGCCATAGTACCACACACATTCAAAAGAATATGTTCACAAAATTGCTTAACCTTGGGTATGGTTGAAATCATAAAAATTGGAAGAGATTATGATAACTCAAAGACCATAGTTTAAACTCATACACCAAATGTAGTTAAGAGATACGTCAATACCATAAAATTTAGTTCAACTTTTACAAGTTCCTACTTAAAAATTAGAAGAAATTCTTTTGGATTAGGAAGGTGACAGTGTGAACAAAGATACTCAAGGTGTGGAAACATTCAAGACTTCCTACATATAAAACTAGAACCAAATGGATAGCACAATGCCACCTCATGGTAATATAAGGTAGAATAAAATATGTTCTATAACATAGAGTGTGATAAATAAACTTGATGACCTGAGTTCATAATGATCAACTAATAGTGATTCTATAAATGGCCTTCAACCCAAATAGGAAATTGAAACCGAGCAAACTCAAGTCAAGTGCAAATGTAAAATCTAATTAACATGTTAACCTAGATCTTAGAAAGGTACAATTCTAAATTTGAATTATCAATGAAGGACTTAAAGATTTTGGAAAGTGGTTTAGACTCAAATGGGAAGCATAACTACATTTCTTACACAATATACACATAATGTTTAAGATGAAGTTTTGAACAAGGTAAAGATTGATTTGGATTTGACTAGTGTAATGCTTTTGTATTTAAGAAATCATGGACAATGTGTTTGGTTATGATGTTTGTTTATAATTAAGTTTTGACTCAAATTAATGACCATGCAAATAAATACAAAGACAAATTCAACTTAAGTAATTGTCCTAAGCCCTAAAATAATAAGGTTGCTTTGTATTTTTGAAATTTGTCTTTATACATACTCTTGGAAGGAATTAAATTATTGATCCAAAAATAAAAGTGCATATGTTGGAAGGGTATTTCCCCCGACTCTCCCAAGAAACAATATGATGACATGGACCTTGGGGTTACTCACCTTGCATTAACAATACTCCATGACAAGATGGGTTATCTAAAACTTATAATTTATGACCATCTAGATGGTCTATAGCATGACTAATGATAGAAATTCAACACATCAATTTAGTTTATAGAAATCAACCTATTATGGAAAGGTATATTCCTTTACATAGAGATTCCATATGTGTACTTCTTAGAGCAATCCCCTGCTTGATAAGACCTAACTCAGGGCTTCATTATGAAAAGAGCTATTAGCTTCTCAACCCCTAGATCTCATAATATGCATACCTTGATTTCTATACCCCACCATAGAATGGGGTTAAAACAATTCAAGGTTATGAATTCATGAGTCAAATCCTCCCTAAAGAACTTGCAAAGAGGCAATGACCTCCCCTTGATTAGCCAAATTGCACAAAAATAAATCTAAGTGAAAAAGATTTAAAGGATATTTTTAGATCACCTAAACCAAATGGTTTTTTGGGAGAGCCTAGACAAATCCCTTTTCACACCTTAGACAAAGGTAGAATCATAATGGAAATACACTTTTGGTTACCCAAGTTCCCTATAGGGGATGGTGGGAGAGCTATTAGAAATATTGTCATTGATGTCAAAGGTCTAGTATTGTTGATAAAGGCCCCATTGCATTTAATGGTGTTTTTTAATATTCATATCTTAGATAATATGTGTTAATATTTATTTAATATTAAAAAATATATTTTTGGTTTCATATAATTCAAAAGAGGGCCTATAGAGAAGTCAAAGAGTCATGGGGTAAAGACAGAAGAGGAATGGGATGCATTTTTTCATGAAGAGTCACCTTGAGGAGTTCCAAGAGTCACCATGTGAAAACAAAAAAGGGTATGTCACATTTTTCCATGAAGGGACACTTTGAGGAATACAAAAATTCACCAAGATAAAGATAAAAGATTAAAGGATGCATTTTATCATGAAGGGTCACCATGTAACTTTTCAAATGAAAAGATACAAAGGGTCATGCAAGTTTGGTGTTGTTTTCCATGAGGATTGAAGGGTCCTAAAGGGTGAATACCAAAGGTCATTTGGAAATCTATAAATAAAGGCTTGAGAAGCCATTTGTAATATGCAAGAGAGTGCATGGTTTGTACTTGTTTTATAGGAGAGAAAAGTGGGAGATATTGTAGATTTCTATCATTTGTTGAGCAAGCAACATTGATAGATAGTTGTGTTTTATACACAAGTGGGGTTGGTGCTCAAAATATTTGCAAGCTATTAGTGCTCCTATGGGTTGGTGCTCACAAATAATTGTTGTATTGATACTCGGTAAAGGGGTTGGTCTTCCTAGAAGTTGGTACTCATTCATATACTTTAGATTGTTCTCTATGGTTTTTCCAACTTTGGGTTTCTACGTAAAATTTCTCTCTCTCTCTCTCTCTCTCTCTCTCTCTCTCTCTCTCTCTCTCTCTCTCTCTCTCTCGTGGTCCATGTTATTGTTTTATTTTCATTGCAAATATTGAATGTGTGATTAAGTGGTTAAATAAAAGAAATCAGATTAAGTAAAAAATATATAATTTACTGATTCATCCCCCTCAGTATTTTTGATGCTTAACAATTGGTATCAGAGCAAGTTATTTTTGAAAAAAGTTTTACATCTTGAAGGTAGATTTGGGAAAACACGATGGTTGGATCACATGAATGTTTTTATACAAATAAGGCACCTTTGTTTTATGGGAGAAATTATACTTTTTGGAGCATAAGGATGAGGACTTATTTGATGGCTCTTGGATTCAACATTTGGCAAGTAGTGGTGGAGGAATATGAGGAGCAACAGAAACTTGTAACTACTTTGGTAGAAAAGATGGCAAGTGAAAATAACGCTAAAGACTTAAATGCTATTTTATATGGTCTATGTGAATCATAACTTGTTAAAGTTATGCCATATAAATCTACTCATGAAACTTGGATAAAACTTGATAATATTTACAAAGTTGATGGAAAGGTTCAACAAACTAAGCTTCAGAGTTTTAGAAGATAGTTTGAGAGTTTGAAGATGGAAGAGGAAGAAAATATAGAAAGTTACCTTTTGCAGGTTGATCAAATAGTTAATTAGATTCAAGGTCTTGGAGAAAAGTTAGAAGAATCAATTATGGTATAAAACATTTTGAGATCTCTACCATTGAGATATCATGCAAAATTTTCAGCTATTGAAGAGATCAGGAATTTATCTAAGATAAAGATGGATGAGCTACATGGTATTGTTATATAATATGAGATTCCAACCGAACAAGATAAACCCTCAAAGAGAGAAGCTGCTTTTAAGACATTAAATAAAGAGAAGGCTAAGATTCAAGAATCAAGTGACAATTCTAGTCACGATGAAGATGAAAATGGAGCTCTGTTCATTCACAAGATAAGAAAAGGCCACAGGTAAATATAAAAAAAAATTACCTTTTAAATATTTTAATTGTGGAAAGATTAGACATTTTGTAGTTAAGTGCCTAGATAAGGGTAATGGTGATAATGAAGAATAAAAGTATACATACAAGAAAAATTTTAAATGAAAATTCAAGAAGGGATTCATGAATAAAAGTTTGTATTCTAAATATCTTAGCTCATTTGAAGATAGTGGAGTTAGTGATTTAGAAGAAGAAGAAGAGATTATATTCATGGACATACATGAATATGCCTCTGTAAGAAAAAGTATAGATGATCAAGAAGAAGAACATGATGAAGTTGAAGTGAATTTGGAAGGAGAACTTGTTTGTGCCTTATAAGAGTTAAAAGCTCTTGAGAAGAAGAATCAAAGATTAAATCTCCAGAGTGAGAAAAATTAAAAAGAGTCTAAGGAAACAATTAAAGATCTACAAACACACTTTGAAGAAGCCAAGAAGAATAAAAAATATCTAATGGCACAGTTTCAAAAAGTAGGTGAAGGATGTGAAAGGTATGTTATTGAAATTTCTTCTTTAAAATCAGATCTTGAGAAAATAAATAAAACAATCAATGATAACATAGCCAATGATTCAAAATTTGATAATATCACTAATATGTTGAATAATATATTAGAAAGTCAAAGATCAATGTTAGATAAGATAAGTATCATATTTGAAAAATATAAATAGGAGATCACTAATTTCATAGATAAGGTTAACACAGAAAAAGAAAAGAGCTATGATGAAGGTCTTACAAAAGAGAAAATAAAAAGGGAAGAAGTTAAGAATACAGAGGACATCTCAAATAAAGAAGGTTGGAAGGAACAAAGCTACAAAAGAGAATCAGGGCAGAGATACACAAATAGGTCCTATTTTTATGGTTACTATTTTTATTGTAATGGATATGGTCATAAGAAAATAGAATGCCAAAAAAGGGCTAACAATTTTAGAAATAAGGAGAAGGAAACTCATGCAGAGTCAAGTAGAAGCCACAACTATTTTGCTCCTCTATCAGGGTTTAAAAAAGAGGCCATAATATGTTACAAGTGTAACAAATTAGAACACATAGCCTGGTAGTATATAAGTGTGTTCAAGTTAGTCAAGAAGGATAAGATTTTTAAGGCTCCATTCATCAAGAAAATTTAGACAGGTTCATAGTAGATTAAAAAATCTAAAAAATCATATTGGTACAGAAATCTTTGCATGCAAAAAATGAGGAAAATCAATGGTTCATTGATAGTGGATGTTCGAAAAACATGATAGGAGACAAGAGGAAGTTCATAACCTTGAAGAAGATCAATGGTGGCATAGTGAAATTCAGAGATAATACTACTAACGAAATTGTCAAAAAAGGTACACTATGTTTGTGTTAGGATCTTACTCCTTAAGAGTTCACTTGATTACCTTTGTATAAGCAACTAAACATAGAATTAAACTAGAAGTAATATGTAACTAGAATTTAGAATTAGCAAAGAATAGGAGATATGAGAAACAATACAATCTATATTAACACTCTTCCAGAAGGAAATACAATGAAGAAATCTCACTCTTCCCACACCTCTTGGGCGTCTAGTAATTCTCCCTCAAGAGTTCTCTCTCTCTCAATTACAATAAATAATCAACTTGATACTGAGTTGTTGTTCCCTCCAAGTGATAATCAACACAACCATTGTTACCTACTCTCAGCATATCTTCTTGATCTTACACCCTGTAGATCTTCTTAATCTTGCACCCTGCAGATCTAATTGATCTTGCTTACATTAAAATACAGCCCCATGGGTCTCTTAAATAGATCCCAAACCAAATAATAATTATAAATGTAGACTCAAGAATAAAATTAGTCTTTACATGCAAACTAACCGTTCGTCTAAAATTAGAATAGTTCTGGAACGCACATATGACCGACGTCAGTCTCTGTCTGTCTAGAGATGACTGACACCAGTTCTTGTCTGATCGATGCTAGCTGACAATAACCGATGTTGATTACTATGTAACTGAATATGATCGATGTCAGTTGGCCTGACCGATGTTGGCTACTTTGACACTCAACAACCTCCACATTTGCACACTAGTGAAGCTTTTAGCTCCACAACTTAACAATCTCCTACTTGGAGATAAATAGGTGCACCTGTACCTATACTTGTACAACAACATCCTCTAATTTGTTTCTGGCTTATATCCCCATCTTCAAGTTCAATCTTGAAGACCAACAAAATTTGAATGAAGATTCAACTTCTCATTTGTTCTTGGCTTTGTTAACATTTCCGCAGGGTTCTTATCCTTGCTAGTCACTATGACTGCAACAACCTTTTGCATCTCTGAAATCTAGCTAACCATCATTCCACTAATAGTGAATACATATCCTATGGTGCTTCTCCTGCCATCCAAGTCACCTACCATATCTGAATCTACATACCCATGTAGAGAAGTGATTGACCCTGCATAACATAAATACCTGTTGTTGGTCCCTCTCAGATATCTAAGAATCCACTAAACTACTTTCCAATGCTTCTTTCTTGGATTGGCCATAAACTTGTTGACAACTCCCACAGCTTGGGCAATATCAGGGCTACATACCATGTACTCTACCTCATCATGTGATTTAAGACATTGTTCTATGCTTAACTTGAACTGTCCAACCATAGGTGTGCTTATTGGTTTTGCATCCTGAAAATTGAACCTCTCCACTACCTTATTCACATAATCCTCTTGAGACAAAATCAACCTATGATTTTTCTTGTCTCTAGAAATACTCATGCTAAGGATTGCTACTCCTAAATCCTTCCTGGAAAATGTCTGAGCTAATATTACCTTTAGCTCAGTAATCTCCTGCATGTGTGAACCTATAACAAGCATATCATCCACATACAATAACAGGATAATGTAGCTATCATTATCTAATTTGGTAAATTAAACACAATGATCACATTAACATTGACTAAAGCCATGCTTTGTCATAAACCTGTCAAACCTCAAATACCACTGTCTTGCAACTTGCTCAAGACCATATAACCTGGCCTTCTGTCTCACCTGTCCATTCTCTCCTTTCTTTAACCTGTAAATCCATTCATCTTTCAGTGCTTTCTTTGTGGCTGGCAACTCAACCAAATCCCACATTTGGTTCTTTTCCAAGGAATCAATTTCTTCATTCATGCCATGCTCCCACTATTTCCTAGATTCTACCTGTATTGCCTCTTCAAAACTTCCTGGTTCTCGACCATCAGTGACCAACAAGTAGTATAAAGAAGGGGAATAATGAATTTGAGGCTTACTTACCCTTTCACACCTCCACATGGACATTTGAGACTCATTGACAGCTTGCTATCCACCCAAATTTTGTTCTAATAGTGACCGATCCCAATCATCTCTCAATCTACACCTGACCGATGTTAGTTCCATGTGACCGACCTAACCGACGTCAATTCTTACTTGACTAATGTCAGTTTCCACCTACCCAACATCATCGACTTTGGTCTCCATTGGACCAACGTCAGTTCCTGCCTGATCGACATCAGTTCTTACCTGACTGACGTTGGTATTTGTGTTTTTTTGAGTGATGATTTTTACCCATGAGTTCATTTTGAATCATAACCTTGTCCAAATCAACATTCCCTTGCTCAGAATTATTTAGCCTCTTGAGCTGATCACTGTCCATCACCTTCTCCTTGAAAACCAAGGCTTTTCATTTCTTAAATGTGTCAAAAACATCAGATTTCCACTTTATGCAATAAACCCATACCTTTCTTGTAGCATCATCAATGAAATAAACATAGCACTGTGATCCTTCAATAGAATCTCCTTGAGTTGGTCCCCACACGTCTGCCTGAACAAGCTCTAACCTGTGCTTCTTCTTTGTTGACCCAATTTTTAGAAACCTCACTTTCTCTTGTTTCCCAAACATACAATGCTCATAAAAATCTCGGTCTATCAAATCTGAAAGCTTATCTTTTGACTTAAGAACATGCATTCCCTTCTCACTCATGTGACCAAGCCTACAGAGCCACATCTTTGCATCTACATCTGAAGTAGATAAAACAGAAGGAGAATCAGTAATACAAGTAGATAGATAAAGTGTACCTATTTTCTTACCTCTTGCTAATAAAAGTGCACCCTTGGAAACTTTTGAAGATTCTAATGTGAGAGTTACTGTGCAACCCTCATCACCCAACTTTCCTGCAAAAATTAGATTCCTCTTTAGGATGGGTACATGCATGACATCCTTCAACACCCATACGTTGCCAGTCTACAATTTTAGCTGCACTTTTCCTTTGCCAACAATTTGACAAGGCTCACCATCCCCTAAATAATCTTTTCCAAAGTATCCATGGACATAATCATGGAAAAATTCTCTATTTGGGGTTGCATGGAAAGAAGCACCATAATCTAAAACCCATGATTCTACCTGATTATCCAAAGAAAATGTAAGAGCATCCTGTGCAACAATACCTACAACATCTGCTTCTTTATTACCTTCATGTTGATCTTCTTTCAACCAACAATCTTTCTTTGCATGTCCTTTCTTTCCACAATTCCAGCAGGTGATACTTCTATTTATGGATTTGGATCTACTACCTATCTTTGACCTTGATTTCCCTTGCTTGCTCTTCTCTCTTTGCCATCCCCTGCTTTCAACACTTAAAGAATTACATAATGTTTTCCTTGTGCTTTTCTTGTGAATTTCTTCATTCAATATTACACTAACAACATCATCAAATTTCAAGATATTTGAAGCAGACGCAATATTACTTACTACCATTACCAAACTATGCCAACTTTCAGGTAAAGAGCATAAGATTAAGAGAGCCTTAATTTTATCACCAAAAACTATTTTGACTGAATTTAACTGGTTTACCAAACAATGGAAATCACTAAGATGACTATATACTGATCCACCTTCCTGTATTTACAAATTAAATAATTGCTTCATAAGAAATACCTTATTCGAAGCTGAGGGTTTTTCATATAAATTTGCCAAAGATTCCATTAACTCTACCATTGTGTTTGCCTATGATAAGTTAGAAATCACAGACGATGCCAAGATCAACCTTATAGATCCCAGAGTCTTTCTATCAAGAACATTCCATTATTCATCTTGCATATATGTGGGCTTACTTGAAACCCTACCCAACAGTAAGTACAAATCTTTCTAATACAAATAATCTTTTATCTGCATCCTCCATAATTGATAAATCTTTCCATTGAATTTCTCCATTCTTAACTTACCTTCTTTTGCCATTGCTTTACTCCCACTCAAATAAAAACCCCTATGAGTGACCTGTAATCAAAAAACACTAACACGCTCTGATACCAATTGTTAGGATCCTACTCCTTAAGAATACACTTGATTACCTTTGTATAAGCAACTAAACACGAAATTAAACTAGAAGTAATATGTAACTAGAATTCAAAATCAGCAAAGAATAGGAGATACGAGAAACAATACAATCTATATTAACACTCTTCTAGAAGGAAATACAGTGAAGAAATCTCACTCTTCCCACACCTCTTGGGCATCCAGTTATTCTCCCTCAAGATTTCTCTCTCTCTCTCAATTACAATCAACAATCAACTCAATACTGAGTTGTTGTTCCCTCCAAGTGACAATCAACACAACCGTTGTTGCCTACTCTCATCAGATCTTCTTGATCTTGCACCCTGTAGATCTAACTGATCTTGATTACATTACAATATAGCCTGATGGTTCTCTTAAATAGATTCCAAACCAAATAATAATTAGAAACATAGACTCAAGACTAAAATTAGTCTTTACATGCAAACTAACTATTCATCTAAAATTATAATAGTTTTGGAATGCACAGATGATCAATGTTGGTCTCTGTCTATCTGGAGATGACTGACGTCAGTTCCTATTAGACCGATGCTCGTTACTGTGTAATTGAATATGACTGATGTCGGTTGGCTTGACCAATGTCAGTTACTTTGACACTCAACAACCTCCACATTTGCACACTAGTGAAGCTTTTAGCTCCACAACTTAACAGTTTGGATCATGGTGAAAATAAAACGTAAAATGATTTGTATGTAGAAGGTCTTAAGCATAATCTTTTGAGTGTAAGTCAAATTTATGATCAGGGGCACACACTAAAGTTTTATGTAGAAAGTTGTGAAATTATGAGAAAAGATTCAGATGTGTTGGTTGTAGATGCTTAAAGAATAGATAATAATTTGTATATATTACTAGACATCAAACGCCAAATATGTTGTTTGAGTTAGAATGGAGAAAGTTGGATATGACACAAGAGAACAAGACATATAAATTTTGACAATCTTTTCAACATCATTAAGAAGCAAGTAGTCAAAATTCTTCCAAAGATTACAAATCCATCCAAAACACTTTGTGAACCTTGTCAGCATGGGAAGCATGGCATAAGGCGGTTGAAAACAAAAGAGTATTCGACCACTCAGTTTTTAGAGCTTGTTCAAACTAATAAGTGTGGACCTATGAGAAATCAAAGTAATCAAGGTGAGAAATATTTCATGTTAATTATTGATGATTTTTCATGTAAGACTTGGGTAATGTTTTTAAAGAAAAAATCAGAAGCTTTCAGACATTCAAAGCATTCAAAGCATTGGTTGAAAATGAAACTAGTTTGAATATTAAGTGTCTAAAATTAGATTGAGGAGGAGAATTCATGTCAAATTAGTTTATTGAGTTTTGTGAAGACCATGTAATAAAGAGACATTTTTTAGTAGCCAAAACTCCACAAAAAATGTAGTAGTTGAATGGATAAATAAAAAAATTTAGGAGATGGCAAGGATAATGCTAAATAAATCCAAGATACCAGATAAATATAAGAGAGATGCAGTTGCTACAGTAGTGGATATTTTGAATAGATAATTATTAAGAGTCAATAATGGCATGACTCTTTATGAGATATGGAAAGACAAACTAGCAACAATTTATTATTTTCAATTTTTAGCAGCAGATATTTCACAAAAAGAATCGATAAAAAAATTAGTATGTTGGAATCCAGAGCAGATGAAGGTATATCTTTTGGTTATTATTTCAAAAGTAAATTTTATAACAAAATAACCAAGAAAATAGTTGCAAGTGCAAGTGTTAGGATAGAATAATATGGAACACAAAAAATTAGTGATCCAATAAACATTTATGAAATCATTGAAGAGGAAGATTTTGAAGAATCAGATGAAGATGAGAAGAAGGAGAAAATAGACACCAAAACCCCATCCAAATATGTCCAGGTAAATAATAATGAAAGTGACATCATCAGGGACATAAATAAAGGAGCTCGCACTAGAATAATGGTGGTAAGTGAATCTGAGCAAGTTAATTTCTCTTTTTTATCCAAAATTCAGCCTAGAACTTTTTCAAAAGCTAGACATGATACACATTGGGTTAAGGCAATGGATGAAGAATTAAATCAGATAGAAAATAATGATACTTGGGAATTAGTCCCTAAACCAAAAGATCATAATGTGATAGGAGTAAAATAGGTTTAGAGAAATAAGCTAAATGAAAATAGAGAAGTGATCAGGAATAAAGCAATATTAGTATGTAAAGGATATGATTAGATTGAGATAATAGATTTTGAAGAAAATTTTGCACCAGTGGCAAGGATAGAGGCTATTATAATTTTTATTGCATACATAGTGTTTAAAAATTTCAAAGTGTTTCAGATGGATGTCAAATATAACTTGCTAAATGAGAATCTAGAAGAAGAGGTCTACATTGAGTATCTTGTAGGATTTATTCTCTCAAATATTAGTAGCCATGTATGTAGATTGAAGAAAACACTATTGGATTGAAATAATCTCCCAGCGATTGGTATGTAGGACTTGATAAGTACCTACAGGGTCAAGGTTTCAAGAGAGGATTTGCTAACAGTAATATCTACATCAAAACAAAAGGTGAGCATTAATTGATTGTTGTGGTATATGTTGATGACATCATTTTTAGAAGAAACATTCAAAAGATGAAAAAATGATTTTCTAATAATATACAAAAAGAATTTGAGATGTCTATGTTTGGAGAATTGTCATTTTTATTAGGGTTACAAATATTTCAGTTAGATAAAATAATTTTCATATCTCAAAGTAAATATGCCAAGAAAATGTTGAATAAATTTGGTTTTGAGGATTGTGCACCAGTTGACACACCAATGAGTATAAGAAATAAAGTGAGCAAGGATAAAGATTCAGATATGTGATTGGTAGTCCTTTATATTTAATATCATTTAGGCCAGATATCTTACATGTAGCAATTATAGTTTCATGATATCAATCAGCTCTAAAATATTGTGGTATCCCACATGTAGAGATTTCACTTTGGTTACTTATATAGATTTAGATTGGGTAGGTTGTTTGGATGACACAAAGAGTGCAAGTGAAGGATATTTATTTCTCGGTGATAACTTAGTATCATGGCTAAGCAAAAATCAAAATTTAGTATCACTTTCTACAACTGAAGTAGAATATATTGCAATGGTATTGTGTTATGCTCATGTGCTTTGGATGAAGCAAAATTTGGAAGATATCAAGGTAAGATATGATGAGCTTATTTTTATTTTTTATGACAACACAAGTGTTATAAATATTTCAAATAATCTAGTGATGTGTTCAAGAACAAAACATATTCACATAAGATATCACTTCTTGAGAGAGCAAGTTGCAGATCAACATGTTAAGATGGAATATATCAGTACTACAAAATAGATTGCAGATATTTTCACAAAGGCACTACCAAAAGACACATTTGAGTATCTAAGGGAGAAGTTAGGAGTAATTCATTTTAATTCCTACAATGAAAGATCAACATAAATTAATGGGGAGCTAAGTGTTAGCTCTAGGATAGGCCTTTTGTCATTGATTTCAAAAGGGGAGAAGAACAAAAATAGGTGAAGAAATAGGTAAAGGGAATAGGTACAGGTAGCTATAATAAGGGGGAGTTACTGTATGTTGTTCAGATGGTAGTATGTATAGGTTGGCATGTGTAGTGTAGGTTTTAGGATGTGGTAGTTTCAATTTGAGGTTTCCATCAACGACAAAGGGGGAGATTGTTAGAAATATTATAATTGATGTGAAAGGTTTAGTATTACTGATAAAGACCTCATTGCATTTAATGGTGTTTTTTAATATTCATATCTTGGTTAATGTGTGTTAATAATTATTTAATATTAATGAATATATTTTTGGCTGCATATAAATCAAAAGAGTGCCCATGGAGAGGTCAAAGATTCATGGGGTAAAAACAAAAGAGGAATGGGATGCATTTTCTCATGAAAAGTCATCTTGAGGAATTGTAAGAGTCACCATGTGAAGACAAAAGAGGGTATGACACACTTTTCCATGAAGGGACACTTTGAAGAATATGAAAAGTAACCAAGATAAATACAAAAGAGGAAATGATGTATTTACTCATGAAGGGTCACCATGTAACTTTTAAAATGAAAGGATATGAAGGGTCATGAAATTTTGGTGGCATTTTCCATGAGGATTGAAGGGTCATAAAGGGTGAATTCCAAAGGTCATTTGGAAAGCTATAAATAAAGGCTTGAGAAACCATTTGTAATATACAAGAGAGTGAATTTTTTGTATTTGTTTTAGAGGAGAGAAAATTAGGAGATATTGTAGAGTTCTATCATTTATTGAGTAATCAGCATTGAGAGATAGTTGTGTTTTATACACAAGAGGGGTTGGTGATCCTATGGGTTGGTGCTCACAAATCTTTGCAAGGGGTTGGTGCTCTTGTGGGTTGGTGCTCACAAATGGTTGTTGTGTTAGTGCTTGGAAAAGGGGTTAGTACTCCTCCAATTTGGTGCTTGCGAACATTATAATTTGATTTAGTGATTATTCATTTACTTGAGATTGTTTTTCATGGTTTTTACCACTTTAGGTTTCCATATCTCTCTCTCTCTCTCTCTCTCTCTCTCTCTCTCTCTCTCTCTCTCTCTCTCTCTCTCTCTCTCTCTCTCTCTCTCTCTCTCTCTCTCTCTCTCTCTCGTGATGCATGATATTGTTTAAGTTTTAATGCATATCTTTATTGTGTGATTAAGTGGTTAAATAAAATAAACCAAATGAATTAAAACATAGATAATATATTGATTCACCCCCCCTCTCAGTATATTTCATACTTAACAAGAGCATACATCTACAATTCTTTTTTCTTAAATAATCTAATAAGGAATAGATGATTTGCATAAAATAACACTTTTAAAAACTTAAACTTTAAGTAAAGTGCACGTTTTAAGCACCAAATTGAAAATTTTAGTGAAGTTATTAGCTCCTTGTCATTAGTTTGTAAAATTTTTAAAAACCATTCTCGAAGAAATCAAATAAACCATCTAAGTTATTTTTAAACACCAAAGGGAAGGTTAAGATCTAAGCATGCTCATCTACGTTCCTTTTAAACACCAAAGGGAAGGTTATAGACCTAATTATGCTAAAATTAACCACTTTTCCATATGGGCCTTGCAATAAAATTTAGAGTCTCCTTAAGCTTTGAAGCATAATTTATGTTTAAATAAGCATGTTTGGAAAATATGCTTCCAGGTTGTCTATTTTTTACACAAAGAGATCGACGTTGGTTAGTAACGATTGATGTTGGTTATACTAAGACCAATGTCAATCATAGACTTAACCATTTTTAATCATAAACAATTGATAACAATAACCTATTAACCCTTAATAAAAATAGAGTTTGACAAAAAAAATGTTAGCATAATCTTAGGATCAAATATTCAAAAGAACTTCTACATGAGGAATAATGTTTAGAAAAGAGACATAAAAATGCAATTTGATGACTAGAAATTTGAGAGAAGTTCTAAAATGAAAAATTTTAGACATATTTTTTCATGTAACTTATCTAATACCAATTAGCCTTAACCATTTTCAATTACATAGAACTGACATAAGTCAGTATGTGACCTGTGCATCAGTTAAAAATGTTAAAAACATAGGGAAAAGATCATAAATATTACTTGTTAAGGATTTTTAAAGACTTTTAATGGAATCTAATATTGTCAAAGTCTATTCCTTACTTGGGATGGATGTGTTGTCCGATCGGGGGTGCTAATATGTAGATATATATTACGAAGATGGTTAGATCAAGCATTAGTCATGAAAAACACAATAAATGTATAAGAACATAACAATTTAGGCCAACCTATTCAACGAGGTGTGCAAATGACAATTAAGAACTCAATAAAATAAAGCAAACATATATTACCTTCCAAAGAGCATCCCATCATCCATAAGCAGCTCAAAGTGTGTTTTTCCCCTTGATTTGGTGGTCAAGTCTTCAATCATGGTGCAAAGTAAGATCCTCCACCATATCAAGAACACCAAGTATAATCTAGGCTCGTGATATGAAATCAAATCTATTGTATCAATGGATATATCTTATTTAAAATAAAACATTATAATCAACATGAATAATGGTTGTGGAGAGATTATTTCATTATTTGTTTACACAAATTAAAATTAAAAATGTGAGTGAGAGTCCTCCTATTTAAATATTTTTCAAATTGATCAAGACCAACCATGATTATCAATCTTAATATCAAGATGTGTGGCCATGGATTAATCCAATTATGTAAATAAAACCCATAAATATTCTCATAATGATTTGGGAGGAAGGGAAATTAAAATAACATGAGAAGCCATAATCTTAATATTTGTTGCATTTATGGCTTATGGATGCCACCCCTAAAATGATCTCACTTGATGATGCAAATAACATGAATTAATTTCTAATAAATAAATGTTCAACAAATTCTATGGAATTCTTACTTAAGCTCATAACTTGGTTTAATTTACCTAAATAAGATTAATGAATTTTAGTGCAATTCTTTAGAAATTAGTGCACTTCACTAGTCAAACTGGTCATAAAGTCATATTACTGAGTCATAATTTGATTCAAGAGGAATTAGAAGGTGAAGTTAGTTATGTACGGACTGTCATCCCATTTAGGATGTTTTCATCACAAAATAACACATGCACATGTCGTGTGCTTCTGAATTAGAAGAAAAGAGTGATCCAAAGCACCAAAATGCATTTTCATCATTTTGAATTGAAATGATTTTAGAAATTTTAATAATCACTTAAAATGCATTTCCCCATTTAGGGGTACATTGACCTTAATCGGCACTTGTATTCAACAAGCTTGAACCTTTTTGCGTGTTAATGCAACTTTTACCCAATTTGTGCTTTTTTATATATTTTGAGTGAGATTAACCATTTCAACATAATGGTGTTAGGAATTAGATGTCTATAGTAGCATGGAATCATTATTATTTTAGGAAGGTCATCAAAGTTTCATAACTAAAATATTTTATATTTATGTTATTTAGATCTACCTATAAGTCAATCTATTTTATTATCAACCTATTACATTTATCAAATCATTGTTATATATCCCTATTTTTGTTTAGCATTGAAAATTGAACTACACCATTTTATACTCAATCAAGAGATTCATTGTGTTTTATAAAGTCACTATATTATTTCATCTAAGTGTTCTGCTACATTATTAAGATGCCAAGTTGTTTATTAAAGTGTTGAATTTTGTATATATATAAAAGAGGTGTATGGGCAACACCAGATATGCTTTGAATATGGACCATAGAGGGAGTTAATTTCTATAACAAAGCCCAACATCTTATGTCAAAATTAGTTATTTAGTCCAATATCAATGCAAAACACAATATTGTCAAAGTCTATTCCTTACTTGGGATGGATGTGTTGTCCGATCGGGGGTGCTAATATGTAGATATATATTACGAAGATGGTTAGATCAAGCATTAGTCATGAAAAACACAATAAATGTATAAGAACATAACAATCTAGGCCAACCTATTCAATGAGGTGTGCAAATGACAATTAAGAACTCAATAAAATAAAGCAAACATATATTACCTTCCAAAGAGCATCCCATCATCCATAAGCAACTCAAAGTGTGTTTTCCCCCTTGATTTGGTGCTCAAGTCTTCAATCATGGTGCAAAGTAAGATCCTACACCATATCAAGAACACCAAGTATAATCTAGGCTCATGATATGAAATCAAATCTATTGTATCAATGGATATATCTTATTTAAAATAAAACATTATAATCAACATGAATAATGGTTGTGGAGAGATTATTTCATTATATGCTTACACAAATTAAGATTAAAAATGTGAGTGAGAGTCCTCCTATTTAAATATTTTTCAAATTGATTAAGACCAACCATGATTGTCAATCTTAATATCAAGATGTGTGGCCATGGATTAATCCAATTATGTAAATAAAACCCATAAATATTCTCATAATGATTTGGGAGGAAAGGAAATTAAAATAACATGAGAAGCCATAATCTTAATATTTGTTGCATTTATGGCTTATGGATGCCACCCCTAAAATGATCTCACTTGATGATGCAAATAATAGGAATTAATTTCTAATAAATAAATGTTCAACAAATTCTATGGAATTCTTACTTAAGCTCATAACTTGGTTTAATTTACCTAAATAAGATTAATGAATTTTAGTGCAATTCTTTAGAAATTAGTGCACTTCACGAGTCAAACTGGTCATAAAGTCATATTACTAAGTCATAATTTGATTCAAGAGGAATTAGAAGGTGAAGTTAGTTATGTATGAACTGTCATCCCATTTAGGATGTTTTCATCACAAAATAACACATGCACATGTCATGTGCTTCTGAATTAGAAGAAAAGAGTGATCCAATGCACAAAAATGCATTTTCATCATTTTGAATTGAAATTATTTTAGAAAAGTTAATAATCACTTAAAATGCATTTCCCCATTTAGGGGTACATTGACCTTAATTGGCACTTGTACTCAACATGCTTGAACCTTTTTGCGCGTTAATGCAACTTTTACCCAATTTGTGCTTTTTTATATATTTTGAGTGAGATTAACAATTTCAACATAATGGTGCTAGGAATTAGATGTCTATAGTAGGATGGAATCATTATTATTTTAAGAAGGTCATCAAAGTTTCATAACTAAAATATTTTATATTTATGTTATTTAGATCTACCTATAAGTCAATCTATTTTATTATCAACCTATTACATTTATCAAATCATTGCTATATATCCTTATTTTTGTTTAGCATTGAAAATTGAACTAGACCATTTTATACTCAATCAAGAGATTCAATGTGTTTTATAAAGTCATTATATTATTTCATCTAAGTGTTATGTTACATTATTAAGATGCCAAGTTATTTATTAAAGTGTTGAATTTTGTATATATATAAAAGAGGTGTATGGGAAACACCAGATATGCTTTGAATATGAACCATAGAGGGAGTTAATTTCTATAACAAAGCCCAACATCTTATGTCAAAATTAGTTATTTAGTCCAATATCAATGCAAAACACAATATTGTCAAAGTCTATTCCTTACTTGGGATGGATGTGTTGTCCGATCGGGGGTGCTAATATGTAGATATATATTATGAAGATGGTTAGATCAAGCATTAGTCTTGAAAAACACAATAAATGTATAAGAACATAACAATCTAGGACAACCTATTCAACCAATATATATATATATATATATATATATATATATATATATATATATATATATATATATATATATATATATATATATATATATATATATATATACACACACACATACATACATACATATACATATACACATACATACATATATATATATATATATATATATATATATATATATATATATATATATATATATTATTTATCATTTGTAAAAATTTGAGACAAAATATGTTTAGTGAGACATTATCATTTCATATGTATGGTTTACATGTTTGTGCAATATATTACAATATAATGATTTATATGATACACTGCATGTTTAGTTTAGAAACCATACAACACAAAAGTACTTGCTTATCTCTCTAGATTCCTTCACCATCACTATCTACTCATCCATGAAGGGAAAGACATTTTGTGATGAGATTAGTGCAAATAATCATTGGTCCTTTGTTGGTGTAGAAAAACATTTGAATGATGCTCTCCCTCTCTACAATAGAACTACTTATTGAGATGACACTTGAGATTGCCACATATACTTGAGTTTGGGAACTACGCTGTTGGGGAGTTTGTATCTTATATGTACATTGTATTATATTATGATTATCATTAAATATTATCATGAATATTTGTAAATACTTAATGTTGTACTTTGATAGCATTGGCTATAGACTTGTTTCAGTTGTAGTTATGTTATTGTGATTACTTTTTATATTCACATTATGAAGTGTTCTCTCATGATTTTAGAGACTGGTGATATGTGATGTATTATGCTTGTTGATATTATCACACATTTATTATCTTTTATGGTACCTATATATTTTTGTGGTGTAATCTATTTTTGGTATATGTCTTTAATTAAAAATAAAATCATGTATTTCTATGTTTAATCCAATGAGGTTGTTACATTGTTTATAGTTACTTAAACATAATCAGTGTTCAAAACAATTCTATGTGTCATTACTTTATTTTTGTTAATAGAATAAAATATTTGATTGTTCATAATGTTTACTATGTACTGATAAAATAAAACTTTTTATTGTCTGATGATTATGTAGCTGCCACTGAAAATGCCAAGCGAGGGTCTGTTTGACTATAAGAATGTTAAATGGGAAAAAATTAATGACATTAATGAGGAATATTTTCGGTCACTTGGGTGAATGGTGACTGAACTCATGAATTTTTGGAAGGATAATAAAAAAGTAATTAGATCCCTAAAAAAATTCATGTGTCACATCACACAAAAAAAACCAAAACTTGTTCTTGGATAGCAGACAAAGATCACCATTCCATTGTAATATGTCATGTAATTGACCTTCCATTTTAGATATAAATTGTGGGTGTATTCATATGTTGTTATGTTATGTTCATATGTCATTTATGTACCACATTTTTGGTTTCTATTGAATTGATTTGTTTAACATATTAGTATAGATATTGGTGTTCATATGGGCCTGAGGATTTTCGGGAAATCAATGTCATGCTAAAACACAATTCCATAGTGCCAAAGATGGCAAAAGGAATATTTCGGTGAAAAAAAATATGATGTCTAGCTGATAGTATCATTTTGGCACACATGAAATGGTCATTAGACATGATCCTATGTTTCTCACATATAATTAGGTAGAACACACAAAAAGTCAAGGCAATCATTGTCATGGACATAAATATGAAGAATTTAAGGAGAAGAAATATTTTTTTACTCCTTACATCAACCCTAAACTAAATGAAAGGGGTCATAGTATCCTATTATTTGAAATTTCTATTTATTATATGAATCTTAAACACCATAAGATGGTGCTGATAAACTTGTAACTTTCAATGGTGATACATAACATGATAATTTACTAAAAAAGTATGATATATAAAGTTGAGACCACCAAATAAAGGAGGAAAAATATAACTATATTACCATGATGTAGAAGTTGTTTGGGAGTGTGCATGGGAAAATTATGAAAATTGGTTTGTGTATCATGGATATGATGGGTAACAGATTGATGAGGATGTTGAAATACCCTTAATACTAGTTATCTGACTCCCACAACATTTAGAATGATTTTTGACATTTGTGAATGGCATCCTATTGGTGATGGACTCAATGTTAGCATGAATGTAATTAAGGTATGTTTTAAATAATTTTAATAATAGTTGATAATATAGATATTTTTTAACTTGTAAGCCCACTTGCATTTTGTGTCTATGTATAGTTCTAATTGTAAATGCCATTAGTGTTTAATTTCAAACACTAAGGACTATCCATTACATGAGTGACTGTGTCATGGTTATGTACTACTCACATCATCCAATGGATAAAAATATTTCTACATAGAGCACATTTGAAATAAATTAAATGTAAAATACTTTATTTCATGGTAGATGATGTTAATGAAAACATAAGAGATACTACCTCCATGTTTTTTATTTGTATATGCATAATGAATTTCATAGATACTATTTTCAAATTATATTCTAAAATACTACAAAGATATTATGGGGAAACATTTAATTGTGGAGTCTATTTGTACAATTGGCATGTGCATCATTCATGGTTGAATAATTTGATAGTAAAGGTGAAAGAAGATGATGTAATATACATTGTGTTCAATGAAATAGGGTTCATAATGAAAATATATGTTGATGAAGACATGTAAAATAGGGAGTCCATAACTTTTATAGATAAGTATCACTCCACATGGTATAATTTTGTTGAATATTGGGAGCAGCATTAGCTTCATAGGGTTGGAATGTGGTCATAATATTGACACAACCTTTAGCACGTTGGGCAAGAAATAAATGTGCCCATAGAATTTTACCATTCCCACTTGAAGATTAAATTCCTAAGCACAATATGGACTTGTACATATTGCATTTTGGAGTGGTTAGTTCACCAACTAACCACAACTATTTACATATACTAGTGGTGGATACAAATATGAAATGAAAGTGGATTTTATGAAAATTTCAAAGTACAAAATTGAAAATATTTCATCTGTTAAGGTTTTGTAGATTCTATATTTTCATGTCACCTTACATAAAAATGTCCCTTGTACATCTTCGTTATAGAGTATGAAATACAATAAATTATATTATCACATCTATACTAAATTACCATCCATGTTGATGTATAATTGTCTATTTTCACTCTAAAGCTACACTTGTAAACATGTGATTAAGGTGGAGTTGATGAGAGATAGAATAATAAAGTTAGTTTTATATGACATGGGGGATGGCACTCACGAGCCTATCAACAACATTGATATAACTTAAAATATAAGGTTTCTTTCCACTTCTATTTTCTTTGTTTACAAGTTTGTGGGAAGTCTCGATTGGCTAGTACATTTTTAATTCATAGTGCATAAACAATGGAGTATGAAATGCAAATGAGAATGAAGTAGGTATGGATGATGAACAAATAAACCCTCCTAATGAATTTGAATTAGGTATGGATATGTGAGGATCAGACCCTATAGATTGAGGTAAATCAACAAATATGGTAGATGATACTAAGAAATAGTTGAGGGAGGCTAATAATCTAAGACATGTCCCTACTATACTCATTTGGTTTTGTAATTTTAAGAATTTTCTAAAAATATCTTTTTCATTATATAAATAGATTGATGTTAGTGATAAATTTGATGAGGTTTTAGCCTTGATATGTGGAGAAAGATATATGCTTGAGAAATGTGTCACAATAGATCACACTTTTGAAATAATATCATTATTAAAAAACTATATGGTAGATTTTTACAACAAGGGGAAGATTAGGGTAATATCAATAACACAACACCCCATGGCTCATCCATTCTAAAAAGTGAATGATGGGCATTAGCCTTGCCTTCATAGAGAGAGGTACTTCATCAAAATAATGAATAGAAGAAGATTTCATAGAATGTCGTAGGAGACAACCCCCTTTTGCAAACCCTCCTTGTAAGAATCATAAATGATAAGTTTACAACGAGGATCTAATCATGGTGGCAAAATGAGATAGAGACATAAATGATTGAGATAATGCAACTTGATTATGTGCTTGAGTTGGTTATAGTGATAATTCATTGTAAGGTCACACATGTTATATGTGATATCTATCAATGTCATATAAAAATTTCCCTACACTATACAAGTCAAATTTTGAATGGCATCCTAGTATTGCATTGTAATTTTAGAGAATGCTTACACTTTTTAGAATTACTTATTGATAGACCTGTTGACTCTTTTTATCATGCATAGAGGTGCTTATGGCCTCATATTTAGTTTGAAATCTATGACCAACTAAAGCATTTCATGTAAAAATGAAAATAGCATTAATGTACTTTCAAACATGTCCTATTTTCTGTCTTCACATGTGATAACTAAATTTATGTTCCTTAGTTATGAATGTATGCCTTAGTTTTTCACAATTAACTTAAGATTTATGTTCCTTAGTTGTGAATATATGCCATACTTTCATTTACTTTTAAGTTCATCTAATTTTGCATAATAAGTCATAAAAAATATGTAAATTCTCTTTCAGATGGATCAAGATTTGTGATAGATATGTTGTTTCCTTAAAATTATTATTGTGGGCTTCACTATGGCTTAGGATGTTAAAATATTTGTCTTAAATTGATCATAATTATGGTTTTTTTAATCAAAATTATAAATATTTTGTCTCTAATTTATGGTGGTCGGAATGAAAAAATTGAATAATATTTATAAAGTATAATTTAAAGAGGAAGTAAATTAAGGTCAGTTATCTCGAGGAAATAAATAAAAATGAAGAATGTCATTTTAGAAACATTTTTAGTTATTCCAAGTGTTTTGACAAATATTTTGAGAAACAACATATGAATCCTTCTCCAACAAAAGTTAAATTGGTCTATAATGATGATATCATAATATAATAGTTGAGTTATTTAGATATATCATGACATGTGAACATTTTTTATTTTCTCAAAAGTTAAAGAACATCCAAATATCATATTGTGTTGGAGTATCCTTGGGTTCCACCTAGTCTTCATCAAGTTGGGTTCAGTTGCATTAAAGCTCATTGGTGACAAAACACCCACCGGTTGATCCAATGCAAAGTTTCCAAAATATTTTCTTGAGCTCATGTTTTCTCATGCAACCAAAGAATGCAATTTTTCTCAATCACCTCGTCAAGCTCAAGTCTACTTCACAGGTTGAAGAAAAGGTGTTTCTCCTTATTTATGTGATAATCTTAGGATTTTCCTCCATATTTGTCCATTGTCTTTGATAGTCAGTAAATGCTCATGGTTGGGGTCCCAATTTTTTATGGGGACCCTACTGCCTATCTTCTCATTGCAATGTGAAGGCTTTTCAATATAAACTTGCTAACATTATTCATCATGATCAATGTGCAACTAAAGTCCTATAAATTTACAAAGTGAATTGGATTGAGCTCACCCATGATATCTCTGAGCGACACATGGATTTTGAGCAGGCCAACCACTGACAATCCATCAACAATGTAATTTAGCTGATGTGAGGACAATAAATTGATGTTTTGAAATCTGTATTGTTCATGAAACAATGTCAATGTTGTGATATATGAATTGCCGGTAGAGAGAAAAAGTAATCAAGTACCAATCAATCTCAAGAGACAATAAAAAATGATAAATTTAATTCTCAAATTGTAAAGCGTGTCTACATTAAACATTTACAAAGAAAATATACTCCATAAATTTAAAAAACACTTATCAGAAAAAACACATACAATAAATATATTAAAATAAATATATTATAGTATATAATACGTATGCATTGCTTTATTGATTAAAAATAAAACAACCTCAACTTGAAAGAGAATTAAGTAAACTATTGATTTCCACTATAATATTGACCTTTGAAATATCATTAAAAACAACAAAATTTTAAAATAAATAAATTAAATAATCTAGAAACACGGTGGAGAGGGCGGTGCAGTGACCGAGGAAGATGGCAGGAGGAATAAAAATTGGCAGAGTCTAGATGTGAATATATTGATCTTATCGACGGCGTTTACCCCTCTTATGGCAGACAAGACTAATGAAGTGTTGTCGGCTCTCTCAACGCCAGCAATTACACAACAGACGACTCTTTCAACCTTTGACCTCCCTGTCATTAAATATAGACCTTGATATTTTCAAGGAGACATTATTTATATGCGTTGATAATATCGTCCTATCAATGGTGTGTTTAGTTCTACAGTTGGCACAAGAGAAACCGAGATTGCCGACTTGGAGCAGAGATTGAAGAGGACATGAGGGTGCATTCTGCAGAGTGAACATTCTGATAAACAGGTGAGATTTCTGTGAATGTACAGCATACGGGTATTCAATTAGCTATATTATGCCCCGTATTTCATTGGTTGAGTACCTCAAATATTTTATATATAAATAAGGATTAGATAAGGTTCGTATATTAAAATAAAGATTATGTTTTGTGGTTAGATTTTAGGGCAGATGAAAATTAGATGTAAAATCGATTCATGCTCTTTTGCTACACGTTCCCGTCTGATGATGGACTCCCCTTCATGGAGGAATAAAATCTGAACTGAGATGTTATTATCGAACATATTCTAAAATTCTATTATCTCTCCGCTAATACAATTAAGGGACAATTTATTCTAAAAAAATGAGAAATGAACAATTTCAATACTGTATATACCTTGATGCATGCACATGCATTATTTTTTATTACTCTAAACACAGAATCAATGTGTAAAACTTTGAAGCATAGCTATGATTTTATGCTTTTCCTATTAAATGCATTGTTAACATTTGTTTTCATAAGAGAGAAATAAAATGGGTTTCATTATCAATATAACCTTAAAATTTCTACACGGGTGGCCGTGTGTTAATACGATTAGATAAATAGATAGCCAAGCATGTAGCTCTATGTTATAGATATGCTTGATACCACTGTGATCTCATATGAACACAAGAAATTTCATAGTAAATTCCTACATCCACTTTTTCTTGTGATAAAATATTTCAAAGATGTTTAATTTGTGAGGGGTTATCTCTATAAGATATTACCCAATAAGGAGATCACAGTCACCTCCTTCACTGGTTTCATAGCGACTAATTCGTTTGCTCATCTTTAAGAGTAGCTAGGCAAGGAAGGTTCTAGTTTAAATGTTCGATTTTGGGATATCTAAGCATTAAGTCGCCCCTTTTTTGGTTGCAGTCATCCACATTATGAATATTTCATATTGGAAAGTATAATATTGTTATCTTTCATTTTGATGCCA
This sequence comes from Torreya grandis, assembly GCA_037957365.1. Taxonomy (NCBI): domain Eukaryota; kingdom Viridiplantae; phylum Streptophyta; class Pinopsida; order Cupressales; family Taxaceae; genus Torreya; species Torreya grandis. Next base: position 848,425 of record JARHVA010001842.1, read on the forward strand.
TTTCGAGTTTCTTACTCCTCTTTCATTGTTTTTGGTGATTAATCAAGCTCGTGTGGTCAGCTAATAGTCTGAATGACGCAATGAGCATATTTGCTTTTAAATTAATATTATTTGACTAAGTCATAACTCCGTAAATTTCCCGACATACTGCACATGATTGTGATATGTTTCGTTGTAAATAATTCTTGCACTACGCTTCTCTTCGCAATAATTTTCTTGCCGTTTAAGATGCACAATTACGATGTGGTTTTAGGTCACAGTTCAACCTGATATAAGGGGTATTTAAAATTTTATAAAGAAGTATGAAAATCTATATAATATTAAAATCTGATAGATCTTAGGATTAGTAAGATTCGTCCTCATTAACAATATAAAGTTATACGTAATAAGAAAATATTTTATGCCCTTTTTTTATAATAATAAATATAACCCAAAAAAAATCAAATAATAAAGTTTTTTTTTGGTATGAGTGCTATATTTTTAAATATAAAAAATTGTTAATTTATTATAAATATATTTTTATGTTTTATTAAAAGAACAATAACATTTCTTTTTCTAATTAAAAAATAATAATAATGCAAATAATTATCAAATTAAATATTGTTATAAAACGACCTAAAATTTTTTCACTTACTATCCTTAGCAATATAGACTTCAACTTTTCAAATATTTTTTTGTTACTGCCAAATTACAGGTGATCATTTTTGTCAACTAATGTTCAGGCTATTTTTAAAATATACATATATTTTATATTTAGTTACAACAAATAATTAAGCTTGACTTTATTATTTAACAAAGAAAGTTGAGACAAATTTTTTAATCCTTATCATTTTAGAAAAAAATAAAGGAAACATAAATCAACTAAAAAAAATGAAATAATTTTTTTTAATATTTAGATTATAATTTTGTGAAAAAAACAAACATAAATCAATTGAATAGAATAAATATTATTTATTTTTAATATTATTTTATTATTATTTTTAAATTTTTATTTTGGGTGGATTTGCATTTGGATGCTCTAAAATATCTCTAACTCCTATTTTGATAAGATATTATATTTATATAAAATTTGATTTGTACGTATATCTATTTATTTAATTTTTATAAACCATATATAAAATCTTGAAACTCCTATGTAAATCCATTAAAATGCAAATTTAATAAAATTTATTATTATACACTAATGTACATATTTAAAGTTAACAAACTTATTTTTTTCATCACCCCTAAAGGAACAAAGGGATCAATTTATTTAGTAGTACACTGTAGTTTAAGTAAGAGAAATTATATAGTTGTTTTTTTGATAAAGTAAAATACTTAAAAATTTAAAAAAAAAACAACTCAATATAAAAAAATAATTAAGAAAAAACCAAAAGAAAAATATATATTAATTCTTTTAGATATGTTATTTATTAAACTCTTCTATTTTAATCTATATAAATATAAAACCTTGAAAATATTAAAAATTCATTTTCATTAAATTTAAAAATTATTTATAAAAGTCACATAATTTTCAAATTTATATACTTATTTTTTAAACAATACATTTTTTTGAAAAAGTGTCAATGATAAACGT
>JARHVA010001842.1:855000-925000 GCA_037957365.1 Torreya grandis
GTTATCAAACATTATTTTGAGGTAGACCCCACTATTCAATTATTTTAATTTGACTTTACTAAAATAAGTCACATATAAGATGCAATTAAAAATGCAAAGATTGATAACATAGGTCATGATATTTCTATTACTACCACTTCCAATTTAATGTGACCTGATAAGAACTTGAATATGAGAAGGACATTGTTTCTACAAGACATATCTAATTGTGATATTAAGGTATACCTATGGGGTGGTGTCTACGAGGAAGAGGGAAAGATTCTAGAAGAAATGTGTGCTCAACCCAAATAGCCTACTCTAAATCTTGCAATCAAAAAAGGCAAGGTTTAGACATATAGCATAAAAATGATTGGGACCAACTTAGACATATAATTATTGATTAATATAAACATACCATAAAGACATCAAATTAAAATATTGTTTAAGAAGAATGGCCCAAAACTATGATCATCATCACTAAGTAAGAGAACTACTAAACATAAAAAATTACAAAAATACAAAAATCCAGTGTTCTTATAAAACTGAATAGATATATTATAATCACTATAGTCATGCACACAAAAATGAATAATGTCTGATATCATGTATGTTTATTTAACCTAAATAATAGATAATGTAAAAATAAATTATTTTAAAAAGACAACGAAACTTGGTAGTCAAAAGTGCATCCTTGATGTACATGAGTATGAGTACAAGTACACTTTGAAATTATTATTATAATACATGACTAACACTATATGGATAATGACATTTTTTAATATTGCTAATGTAATATTGATTATCATAGCCATATATTTACAAAAACTATCATCATCCCTTGATGATAATTGAGAGTTTGTTAAAAAAGTTATCTTTTACAAGTATCATTCCACTATGTCTACATGATTAGAATTATATAACGATAAGGTACAAATTCATTATACTATTACAGGTGTAATAAAATATGAATCTACAATACTAGATCTTGCTTTGCTTATTGTTGACCTAATGTAAATTGATATATATTTGCAATTACCCATATTTTGACACCTACAATTTTAGTTGGTTAAAAAATGTAAAATTTGTATATTTGATTCTAATTTTTTGGGTGTTATAGTCATATAAACTATAATATTCACACTTATTTTTTTCCACCCACTAATGAATATAAAATTTGTATGTTAATATTCTTAAATATAATCATTCAATGTTTTTTCATTTTAAATATGTATTTTTATGCACCATATATTATTCTCACCATAAATAAAATTATGATGATAAAATGTACAATAACTATGTATCTAGAGTGTCTACCATTATTACAAGTATACAGGGAAAAAGTCAATGTAAATAAGAGATATTTAATGCATCACACAACTCAGAAAGATCAAATTAATTCATGGCAGTGCCTTTAATACTATCTACATATAGTAAATACTAACTTTTTTTAATGACCAATGGTGATATTATAGATGTCCATAGATCCTTTTGTGTGAGAGTGGATGCTCTACCCTTAAAATGTGCATGTTTCACTTGCTATTAGATATATCCAAGTTTCCAAACAAAAAATTACAATGAAAACTACACTTATCACTATTACAATGCTGAGAAAAATAATAATTAGTTATATGCATCTAATAACATGGACCCAATCATACAACCTACAACTTTGTCAAACTTGACATAAGTAGAGGAAATGTTTATTGCTTGGATTAAATCAACACTATAGGTAATGCATGTTCACGATGGGAAACATAAATATAGTGGCCACACTATGATATTTCCCCAATATATATCCTCTATTGTTAAGTGGCTACCTCGTCATGTTGAAAATCATGACATCTTTGTGTTGAAAAGAATTGGATTAAAAAAAAAAAACATATGATTATTTTTTTAGTAGATCACATGTCATGCACGAGTTGTTCTAAAAATGTAAAATTATCCCTACTATATAGATGTTTAGTTAGAATAAGAAGCACTGAAGGCCCTTCCATAAGAACCTATCGAAGTCTTTGTCTTCCTTATGCACACCACTATGGATATTTTGGCTGCAAACATCAGCGATACAAAATTTGAGAACACTACAACTACACCTCATGGGATTCACTATCATCAAATGTCATCTTTTGTTACATCTATTCCACATTTACAAAGAGAGGTTGATGAGATTAAGGACTATGTGAATAGTCATAATAATTATAATACACCTATAATTGACTAGCCCACAATTCACAAGTCCCCCATAAATGAGTACAACACTAAAGTATTATTTTCTATGGATTTTCATTCTCTTTCCCAATAGGTGTTTGTATGTAGCAAAAACCTCTAACTAAGCAATATCAACTGCATGAATATGATTTTCACCTAATTAGGAAAAAAGACAATTGGTTTGGGAGCTACCCATGGTTATGATATTTTTTCTTGCACCTAATTATGTACCACAATACATAGAAAACATCTATAATCTTCATAGAGAAAAAACATGAGGACAACTTCCTAGTTAGAATTTCTAAGCTACATGGGCATCTAGAAAAAATAGATCATTCAAGAATTATGGATAAAATTATTCATTTTGGGGCTTGCTCTCGAGGCAAATATTGATTTTGGTGTAAAACATAGACTAAATTAATAGATATGTATACATAAATGGGATCCCCAACATTGATCTTCATGCTAAGTGAAACTGACACTAGGTGACCAGATCTATATAGAGTCATGATAGGAAAACTAGTATCCCACCTAGACAACAATTCTTACTTAAAAAACAAAGAATAAATACAAATCCAAACCTCACATCTTCATCTATAGTTAAAATACTTTTATCTTTCTATGAATAATTTATATATAAGTATCTCCATAATGAAGACTATTACTATAGGTAGTCATACTTATAATTTATTTTTAAACACCCAATAAGTACTGTAAATGTCTATACAACCATTATAAGCATTTGAGTGGTTTCTTTGTAGGTATGATTTGAAACATAGAGGCTCCACACACATCTATATATTTATATGGTTATAAAATACACCTAACATAGACACATTAGACTAGGATGATTCGGTTAATCTTGATTTTGCAAGGAAATTATTTGACCACCATGTAACTACATGGAATCCATGCACCATTAAAAAAATACATACTATAATACATCATTATGATCATGATGATCCATACTTACTCACCACTAATAATATTTTATCTATAGATCCTACTAAAGATTATGAAGAACTTTTCAATCAAGTATTGTTCCACACCAAATGTAGTGAGTCAACATGTTAGTGTGAAAAAATCACTACTGTATAATCTAGGTATAAACCCCATGGATAATAAAAAAAAACTTAGCCATGTTTATCAACAACAAAGGGCACAAAACTTATCTCCTAATATAGAATAATGATAGAGTCAACACCAACAATGCAAACATGTTCTCAATATAAATGTATATTTCCAACCAGTTATTTGGTGCCATGCTATGTTGAAATATATGGTAAAGTATGAATATGAGGCTAAGAATAAATATGAAGGATATCACCATATTCTAACTATAATATCATCTAATATTGTCAAATAAAACCCAAAAATGAGTGCATACAATATTGTTTTGTCTGAAACTATTGTTGATTGAGACATAGGTGCATAAAAAGCATGCCATATGCTATAAAAGAATCCTTTAATAATTTATAATCAAACATTTTTTACCTTTTCCATTGGAAAATATACATTAAATAAGGTCTTACATAACATACAAATTGAGGAAACCTTTCCACCTTTCATTCATGCATATGTATCTTGACCAACATTTTTATAGGCCATCCCACTCATTTAAACAAACATAGAGTCGGTATTATAGTAGTATGAGAAAAAGTAATGAATGAAGAAAAAGGAATAATAAGGATATCTTTTGAATATTGATTTTTTTGTATTATAAACTACTATTTTATTACCCTTCATTCAAATTTTTTTCTGGGTAGATCTCTTGCTTTACAAACCATTCAAGAATTTTTCTATAAATGTTAGATGCTATAGGGAATAAATAGTGATAATTTGGGAGTAATTTAAATAATCTTATGATCCATGGCATATAGAATGAACATTTTTAGATGTCAATGCCACCCTTGAATCCACCTGTGATGAAACTAAAAGTGATAGCAATATAGGAACTACCGATAGGGAAATTAGTGAGCAAGAAGTCCTATAATAAATTCACTTCTTAGGTAATAATGCTTCACCACCATGAATTAGAAAATAAACATAATTTAACTCATTCTAATGTACCACTTCACCTACACATATCTACAAAACAATTTATAGATAGTCACAGATAGAGACATTGACTCCCCGAGTGAACCATTAGTGCATCAAATCTTAGCTACACTACAATATATATTCAACATAATTGAGAATCATGCCCAAAAAATTATAGAAACCATCCAACTCAACATGATTGTATAGGGAACCATAGGTAGAGGAAAATAATTTTGTATGAGCAACATAAAACATTTATTGGATTTTCTTTTAATGATAGTAAAATCTCCCCTACTTATACTAGCTTCAACTAGTGTTGGAGTATTTAATATCAATGCATCAATGATGCATTCAACCATCCACATTCTTATCTAAGAAATTCAACTACTTTGTTGACATGCATTAACTATTTTTCATCCAAAAATAAGATACATTGAATATGTTATCATAAATGAAGTGAGCTTTAGAGGCCCAAAATTGTTTGGTAATATAAATAGTTAGTTTTTTGAAGCCTTTTTACACCACAATTATAAAAAAAATTATGGTTATTTAGTGATACTTGTTGGAGACTTAAGACAACTTCCAAATGTAAATGTCATTACAATGTATACATGTAGGTCTTTTGCTTATATGTTATGGTGCACATATTATACATTTGTGACATTGGAAACAAATTTTCATTAACAAAGATGCACAAAACATTAAATGGAGTTTAAAATTTTGGTATATGATATTAGAGATGTAAACCCTATAGAAAAATACTATTCTACTCTCATATCAAAAAAATCATCATACATGTGTACATAAAATGAAAACATTTTAAAGAGTCAAGACATTTGTATGGAATTAACATATTGTAAATTATGCATAATAAAGAAATGCTAAAATCCTTAAATGTTGTAGTTATAATCTATAAATCTGAATAGAGTAAAGATATAGACACATGCCACCAAAATGATAGTTAAATTTAATCAATCATGATTCTATGCAAGCGTGAAAAAATCATGCCAACAACAAAATATGGGTGAAAAAAGGATTAGTTAATGGAGTAGTTAGATAAAGTGTTCACATTGTCTTTAGTCTAAACTCAAAACCACCATCATTACCAATTTACATAGATAAATACTTATCTATGATTTACTCTAGTATTTATCTATGATTTACTACACTGATATTAACAATTAATGAGTATACTCTAGATATAGTATTTATCTATGATTTACTCTATTAATAAGATGAATTGTAAAATGCAAAGGATTGTTATTATCCTATAGTGGGCTTGACCTTAACCACTATATCTATGATTTACTCTAGTAATATGATAAATAATTTATATTGGAAACATTGATCGTAAAGGCTTGACCGTAACCACTATATCTAGAGTATACTCCCTTAATGACATATATAGGTCCCTTGATTTCACATTTGAAAATTTGCCAAGAAAGTAGGAATATCTATATGTAAATGTAAGGAAATTAGAGGAAAAAAGTTAGAGACTTTTACCATTTCCACTTCATTTGTATCAACTCTAATTGTAATATACCATTCTATATATTTACTAAATGGAATTTTACAAAAATAAATGACTAGGATCATCTTTTATTAAAATATCTTCTATAGTTTTATACACATTATTTGGAAAAATATAATGTATGTAGATGTAAATAATTTTATCATATTAGGTTATTTAAATTTGTGGAGGTGCCAAAATGATCTTAGTGATTCCTTTAAGAACCAATCGATAAGATGGACTAATCAATTGGTAACACATAGTGTTATGGCCATTGATTTTACTAGATTTATTTATTTGGGAATATTATATTCTATCACATGGATTTTTATTACATTTGAGGATATGTTTACTTAGATGGAGTTAGAGTGTCATAGGTGTCATAGGTTTTACTAGAAGACTAGGATGTAACTCTTACGTCCACATTTTGTGAAGGATTTATAATGCTATTCTAGGATTATTTGACCACATTTTTTGGAGTTTCATTTATATTCTAGGGGTTATTTGAACACCATTTATGGATGAGTTACTTATCAATCTTATATGTACACTTCACTTGAAGAGATTTCTCACTTGATGAATATTTGGATTTTTCCATTTTTCTTGTCTCATGCAATATTTGTTTTGTAAGTTCATTTTGATTTGATCTCATTATTGTTGTGCATTATCAATTTCTTCATGTGACCATTGGACCTTTTTACTCACTTTAACTAAACCTAGATTAAACTCTAATATGGTATTAGATCCAACCCATTAAACATTTTTTTAGTCTTGTTATTTTTAGATTTCATTTGAAATCTAGAGTTTATTCTCTTATATTGTAATGTAATTTTTTTTAGGGTTTGAAAAAAAAATTCTAGGTTTCTTTTTCAAATTTTCAAAAACCTCAAGATTTGTTAAAATACCTCAGTCACCTAAATTGACAAAAAATAAGTAGGGGGGATAATTTTTAATAAATCTAGGCATATTTATTTTTAGTGGTGGAAATGTTATTGATGGTGTGTAATAAACTTCACAAATTTAGGTGGAATTCTATCTTAGACATGCATATTGTATACAACCTTCTATGAATAAAACAAATGACCCATACCCTTTCAAAGATACCTCCCTTTTGGTTTATAGAACTTATAATTGGTTTGATACCCCTATAAATGGTATACCTAATATACCTACAATCTAATCACCCTCCTCAACATGGATTGATTCATAACTTATCTCACCTAGAATCACATCTCTCATGGCTCACTAAGTCCCTCTAGCTACACATTCTCTCATTCTCAGCTTATGTTCAAGCTTCTTGACCACCTGAAAAATGACATTTAAGGTTGGTTTAACATTACCTATAATTTTCATAGAGTGGTATTTGTTCATCATATCTAGTTATATCTCCCTTGGCTCTTTGTCTTGCTTCCACCATTGATTGCATGCACAAGCTCATGTAAGATTTTAAAAAAACACAAATTCTCTTCATGGTATTTAAAAAGCACCTATGTTATTTTTCCTTTACTAAAAATTTGATTTATGGGTTTATCAAACCAATTGGATAAAATCATGGTTCTTTCCTTTACTCATGTTGGGAAAGTCCTTTTTGTTAAATCACTTTGCATGAAACTATATTTGGCATATTATACTGTTCTAAAGTCAAAATTTTATTGGAATTATAGTATATGTCTTTAAGGTCATCTTTAATAAAAAAAGGAAGATGGATAACCCTTTATTCTTTTTTCATGAAACAATACTATGAGATAGATATATTTGTGTAAGTTCTTAATACATTGTTTTTATCGTATTAAACAATATAGATTTGGAGGGCCAATATTAAATCTACACAATTTATTATTCTTTGATTGGTTTTTACAAAATAATATATTTTAAGAGGAGGGACATTTTTTATTAATTATTTTTCCATATAAAAATAATATTATATAGTGAGCATTGTAATCAAAAGATGGAAAAAGTTTTGTTTAGAAACTCTTCATTTCCTTGCTAGTTAAAGAGTGAAGGGTGAATCCTGGTTTGGTAGGTGGCCAAACCCCCTTGAATTCAAAAAATTAATTTTACTCTCTCATTTTTTTACTATTGTACTTGATTCTTTAGATGCATTATTATTGAGTCCGATGTCCTCATTTATTTTTAGTTTTTTTGTCTTTTGGACTAATTATACTAATTTATTTTGATTATAAATTTGAAACATTTTGGGGGGTATTTCATTTTTATAGCTCAATGGGGTGTACTTTCTCATATCTCTCTTTCTATTTTTACATGTAATTATGCAACAACTACAACGTGCACTACTAATACAACTCAAATCATCACTAAAATGGATTCAAGTTTAATAAAACCACTTAATCCATTTAACTATCACTAATGGAAAACCAAGATAATTTTTTTTATAAGGAGTAAGGGTTTGTATAGGATAACTATGCGTGATGAAACTAAACCTAACATAGATGCATAAATAGTTAAGTGGTATAACTATAGTGATGAAGCCTATGTGTTATTATGTCTTTTTTGTATAACATAATCTCTTATTTCACTTAGAACATTTTAAATGACCTCATGATATATGGAACATTATGGGTAAACTATTTGGGGAACAAGATGTAATTAGAAGTCACTAGCCTCAGAATGAACTCATTAGCCTATGTCCTTATAACTTTGACACCCTTAAATATGTTTTCACTAAGTTCATGTACTTGAGATTGTAATTGAGATAATGTGGGATAATGAAAGAGAATGCCTAATGTGTTATTTCTATACTCTCTAAACTAGGTCTTGACTATTCTATCTTTGTCTCTAAATTCCATGTCACTAAAAATGCCTTAGTGCGTGAAAAATTCCCTCTTTAGATGCTTTCATTGCTTACTTAACTAGAGAGAAAGACAAGTTGATCTCAATGAGAACATTGAAGTCCAAAAAACCTCAATCCATAATTTATTGTAATGGTAAAGCAAATAATTAAAACAAAGAGAAGAAAAAAAAGAATAAGGATGAAGAGAAGAAGAAAAAATCAACTTCTACCAAAACCAAAACTGAAGCCTCCTCTTCTAATAAAAAAACCTAAAAAATAGAAGGTTAAATGTTCCTACAATAAGTAAATTGGCCATGATGAAAACAAGTTCATGAATACTCAAATAGATCACCTAACTCAACTGATATAAAACAACAACATATGTGTTCTTGAGTCTGTCAAGTAAAATTTATATGCAAATGGAACTCTAACTGATATATAAATCAATCCTAGTTTAGAGAAGATAAATCCTACTTACACTTCAGATTTTTGATACATTCGATATTTGGGGTCATGACCAAGATGGATCCACTAGACATAAACAAGGGATATATTACCATAATAATATCACTAGGGAGTGTTCCAAAGCCCCCAATCAAGCAATACTATGTAATAACCCTAACTAGTTCCTCTATTTTCATATTCACTAAACTAATAACAAGTAAAGTAAAAGTCTAATCTAGTTCTCACCAAATCTTGTGGCATAAATTAGGGTTAGTAAAAATAAAAGTAAACATGCATAAGAGAATCCTATTTAACCCATATATCGGTAAGACCCTAATGGATGTATAGATAAATGTATTCGAAGGCCATTACTTATGCTACTTCAATATAATAAAGAGAGGAGCAAAGTTATAGATATTTACCTTGAATATGAACCTATCAATACTCAATCTCTCCATTCAATAAAGGTTATTCATAATATTTTGTCATGGATTGTAGTGATCACTAAGAAAGACCAAAGTATCTAAGACTTTTACACAAGACAAGATTTTGATCTAAGTAAAAACCTTATGCTAAGACTCTTCAAGTAGAATGGTGGAATAACAGATTATAAACAAGTGAAAATGAATAATCTACTCTTGTTTTCTATTTACAAACGGAAAAATGAATGTGTTTACTTAACTAAATCTAACCCTAGTCCTTTTTGAAAGTTAAGCTGATAGAGTCAGCCCAATCGAATCTATATCTTTATTGAGTAAAATAAATTAGTACCTATTTTAGGTCAACCAAGGGTAAACCTAGACCCTAAATGAGTTTTGTCACTTATATTACATTGTCGATGGGGTCGACAATTTACCATAAACTATTATAAATGATTTTAGGATATGGAAGGGCTAATAAAGGTGGAAGATATTTAGAGGAGTGTGTAAAATAGGAGGTTAAACTTAGGATAATGTTTTGAATATATGGTTGGATTGATATCAAGTGGTCATATAGGGATGATAATCCAACAAAGCATCAATGGTCTACCCACCCCTTTCCTAGTGTACCCCTTAACGTGTGTACTCAGAGAGATTGAGACTCAATAGATTTTTGTAAGATAGAAAGTATCAATAATTGATAAAGTTTGAAATTATTATGTTTATACATATGCCCCACTCAAAGCTCATCACATGTCACTCACATGTAATAGGGGATGGTTCTTCAAGAAAATAACATACCAATACACAATGCCAAGGCTAAAAAAAAGTTATAGTATTTTTAAGAAAAAATAACTAAAATTTATATTAATGAAAGGGAAATAACTAAAAATTAAAAGTAGTGTATGACTATCTTAACTTACCTTTATCACTATATTGTTTTATGCTCTTTTTGTAGTTTTGATCATGGAGGGTGTAGAGATTGCTTTCGACAATCCTAAGGATACAAAACCAAGTGAAAAAAGAAACAAACACAAGAAAGCCAAGATAACTTATGTTATATGGATGAGACATAGTTGAATATTTGGCAAGCTGGGGTTGACTAGTGATATGTTAGACCAAATGACCATGTCAAAATTTTAAGTTAATCTAGTAACCAAAAATCCAAGGCTACTAAAGACCAAAAAATTCAAATAGGTAAACCTTAATTAAGAAAAGAAAACTCACCAAGTAAAACAAAAGAAACACATAAAAAATGGTAATCACACATCAATGTTTAAAATGAATAAAAATCCTTGATTAGATAAAGATAGAGAAGTAGTAAAGGGTAAAAATACATTAGTTAATGGGATGTAACAAGGCTTACTCAGTCATCAATGGAAAAAGATGCATAAAAGTGAAAATAACATTGGGGAGTGAGAAGTAACAAGCCAAACTCACTCAACAATGGAAAAAGTGCGTGAAAGTAGAAACAGACTTAGGTTTTTGGAAAAACATGTAATATAATAATGGAAAATGGTAAAAGAAAGCAAGGCACATCTAGATATATAGATCCATGGTATAAAAATAATAATCCATAGTCACTAAAAATATTGTTTATTTCTAAAGATAGATACAACTAAAATAAAGAAGTGCTAACATGTTTTTAAGATGTGAAGAAGAAGGAAGTATATAAGAAGGAAAACAAATGTGGAATCACATGTGCTTGTAATGGGGGAGAGGATTAAATAATTGGAGGGGAGAGTGAGGGAGAAACCAAGGTAGAATAAATCCTTATTTAAGTCAATAAACTCAAATTAGTTTTGTCAAAATAAGATAACTTTCAAAATTAAGGACTCTAAATAAATTCTCTTAGCCACACAAATGATAGGTCAACAAATGAATTATGTAGATCATCCCATGAAGGCTATATGCATAAAAATTAAAATGGACCTACCTTTTGGCATGGTGTTCCCCATTCCTTAGGATCCCTTATAGATTCATAGGTCTACTTTAAAAATTGGTTACTTATGTGAGAACCTTGGTAGTACCATAGAGTTTCTTGAATTATCCTATTCCAATCTACTATTATACTACACCCTAATGGACCTTGGCTCTATCATGAGGCCAACTATCGAGTTTGAGATTTGAAACACATCTTTTTTTTGTGATTTTTAATTTTTATCTATGTATGTTGCCTTTTGTATAATTTCCTTTTGTTTCAAATGATTTAGCTTTTGACTTTAATTATGGATTTTTCTATTCCTACCCCATATGGATTTGGAAAACCAAACATGGTTGCTAAAGATGAGTTACATTTTAAGAATTTGGACTTGTTTACTCAAAAAGCTAACTTAGAGAGCATGGCGTCTAAATATTTAATTAATGTAGGAGAAATAAAAGTGTTATCCTAACTTTGACCTTGTTTTATCCCAAGAGTGAAAGGAAAGGAAATCAAGAGGAATGAAACATGAAATAATTTCAATTACTTCAAACCACAAAAAATGTGACAAATGGTGAAAAATGGATACAATGGTAGTAAAAGTGTGATGCCTTATCAAAATAATGAGGGAAGTTTAGGAAAACATACTAACACAATATTTTGTACAAATTTTATCTACAAAAGAAGCAAAAGCTAAAGTTAAAAATAAGGGATCAGAAACTTGCAACCATTGCTAAACATTCTATAAAAGGAATACTAAATTAAATATGGTGATTTTATCAAAAAGGCCAAGTTATACTCATAGTCTTACACTGCAACTCATAAAAGAGAATCCTAAGAGAGTGCACAAAGAATGTGAATAGTAAATGAGAAAAATGGTATTTATGAAAAAGGCTAGGTCCTATCCATGGTTTTACATTGAAACACACCAAAAGGAAAAAGCCAGTGAGTACAAAATTTATTGGAAATTAATAAAACAATGAGAATAAAAGGAAATCATGAGGAAGACTGGGTCCTATCCATGAATTTACAATGAAAATAATGATAAAAGGGAAAACAAAAGACCAAAATGAAGGACTAATGTTTGTGAAAAGAGAGACTATTATAGAGGTTGAGACCCATGTAGATATCTTGAAATAAGTCTTATAAGGATAATATATAGAAATAATGATTATAAGGGAAGGATTTAGGAAAAAATACTTTTATAGGAATTGCACATTAGTGGGCTCTATGAAAATATAGCCTTCATTAGTTTGAAGGCAATAGGTTCTTGGGCCAATGATGTATTTGACTAAATAAGGGCCCTATCATTTTTAAGCATAGTTAGCTTGTTTAGCATGAGTATAGTCTAGTTTAAGGACAAGATCAATAACATTAAAAGTATGAACTTTAACTCTTTTGTTATGTTGTTTGGCAATACAAGCCTTGTATTGGTGACTATGTTATTCGGAAAAAATATAGTGTTCATCAAGAAGATCACGAACATGAAGGTGAGATTCATGTAATTATTTATTGGGTATGATACCATGAATAGAGATACAAAAAGATGAAAGCTCAAATTTTAATGGGAAGACTAGTTCAGAACCATAAACTAGTGAAAATGACATTACCCTAGTAGCAGTGAGTATGCTAATGTGTTAGGCCCAAAGTGCTAGATATAGATGAAGATGACAATCCATGCAGGTTTCATGATTATCTTCTGAAGAATTTTATTAATAGTTTTATTTATGGCCTCAGCTGGGCCACTACATTGGGGAAGATAAGGCATGGAAAATTTGTGATTTATTTTGAATTCAGCATAGATCTATTTACTATCTTTATTTTTGAGGTTAGAAACCATTATCTAAAATAAGAGTATAACGAATGCCAAAGTATCAAATTATTTTATTGAGGATGAATTTATAAATAGTGGTACCAATGACACTAACAATGGGAATAACCTTAACCCATTTGGTAAAATACTTAGTGGTTATGATAATAAAGACATACCCATCCCAAGATTTAGGTAATTTGCCTATGCGATATAATCCCCACATTGAGAATGAACATGGATATTTCATAGTTTCAATTTCAACAAAGGGTGAATGAACTAGATCATCATAAAATTAAAAAAAGATTACAGTTTTTGTGAATTTGATGGTATCCTTTTCAAGAGTGGCCTAAAAGTATACAAAACATAAGCATTTGTGGTATGTGGCATATCTAGTAAAGTGGCCACCATGAATTTACACATGTGTTTGTTTAATAAGAGGAGTAAATTCTTCTTTCATAACATAATGAAGTAGGGTACCTTTAGCATTGTGATAATAAATAATGTTATATCAAAACACATACTTGAAATTTTTGGTTGAAAATTGGAGTTTATTCATAGAAATAAATATTTGGAAGATAGGATTGGTGTTCAAGAAGTTGAATAATATCTTTATACCATGGGCTTTATCAAATGGTGACAACATCAATGGGGTAGATGAGTGAATCTTGTCATTCAATGGAAGATGGGGGCTTTCTTATTGGGATAAGAAAAGTGGGATTAGTAAGAACTTGGTGTGGATGAAAAAGATATGCTAAATAAGAAAGTGAATTGGCAATAGAATTGTGGTCTCAAGGGATAGGCTAGATGGTAAAATAAGCAAATTCTTTGGCAAGGGTAGTGGCTATTTGATAAAAATCAATGATATTTTTTCTTTTGAATTGATAATCACCATTAACCTAGCGGAAAATGAGTTGAGAGTTACCCCCATCATACGAATATGTGACATCTAAATCAAGGGCTACTCTCAAGCCTATGATTAAGGCTTCGTATTCAATTGTGTTGTTAGTGACATTGAATGTAAGGTCAAAATTGAAAGGTATAATTTTACCAAGATGACTAGTGCAGATAAAACCTACCCCATATCCTTGAAGGTATTCCAAACCATTAAAATTAATGGTCCAAGTATCTTTCTTTAAATTGATAATAATGTCTTTAAGTTCTTCGATAACTACTTTTGGTTTAGTAGTATCAGGGAACATAAAGGACTCTTCAAGATGAATTTATTAAATATTAGTAATGAATTTATGGAATTAATATTTAAGATATATGGCCTAATTAATACCTTCAATATATAGAATATTATCATCGCGAAGACTATCTTAAAGGTGGTCAGTAGTTGGTATAGGAGATGTTATAAGTGGATCAACAATGATTTATGATTTGACAAATTTTTGTGTAGTAATTTGGAGATCAAATTCTATGAGAGGGACCATCCACTTGCCAATTATATTTTTAGGAAGAAAGGATTGAAGAAGAAGTGATGGAGTGGATCAAAATGAATGATAATGTAAGTGTTTTGATAAAGATTTTATTGTCAAAGCTTTCTAGTGGTAAAATATATGGCAAGGCAAACACATTTTATTTTTGTATAAAATTTATCATGGTTGATGAGGCCATGACTAATTTAATATATGGAATATTTAATTAAAGTATCATCGTGTTGGGAAAGCGTTACACCAAATTATATGGGTATGGAAGAGGTATATAAGATTAATAGATGAATGTTAGAAGGTGGATGAAGATTGGATGGGCGAATTAAATATTATTTCATACTGTCAAATGTTTTTTTAACAAGGATCCCTCCATTCTAGGCCATTACCTTTCTTGAGAAGATAATTAACATAATCAACATGGTAAGCCATTTTAGGGATGAACCATATGATTTCCCCAAGTTTACCAAGGTAATTGTGAATACCCAAAATAAAATGAGGGATGTGCATGTTGACAATAATATTAATCTTGGTGGGATCAACATTAATGGCATGAAGAGAAGCTAAGAATCCCAATAATTTTCTAGATGTGAAATAGAAAACACATCTATATGGATTTAGTCTAATATTGTATTTAATGAGGTGATAAAAAATGATAGCAAGATTAGAGAGATGAGTATTACATATTTTAGACTTGGTAGTGAGGTCATCCACATAGTTTTATATAATCTTATGGATAAGATCATGAAAAATATCAGTCATCTCCCATTTATAGGTAGCTCTAGAATTTTTAGGGCTTAAGGGAATTTTAACGTAAGAATAGGTGTCCCATTCTATGGTGTGAAAGTTTTCTAATGTTAGTCTTTGGGGGTGATGTGAATTTGATTATAACTAGAGAAACCATCCATAAGGGATAACATTTCATAAATGGTATTGGAATCAATGATGGCATATATAGGAGAAAATGGAAGTTACCCTTGGGATACGCAAGATTAATATTATAGAAGTTAATACAAATTTAAATGACCATGGTGACTTACTTTAGAATAAGGACAATGTTAGAGACCCATTCTCAAGAGTCCATAGGATTTATAAACTTAGCATCAAGAATTTTAATGATTTATTTATAAAATGAATTGGAAAATTTGGGTGGAAATTTTCCTTTCATTTGTCATAAGGGTTTGGTGTCAAGATAAGTGATAATATTTTACACAACGATGTCAGGGTCAATACTGGGCATGTCCTTATAGGACCAAGCAAAAGTCTCATGATATTTATTGAAGAGTAAGTTGAAGTTATCATGTTTAGTTGGTGTAAGTTCTTGAGAGACTGTAATTGGTTGAGGGCAAGATGGGGTACCTTATTTGATTTTGGTAGTTTCATCAATAATCATAATATTTCCATCTTGGTAATGTTAGGTAAATAGGAAATGTGATTTTATTTAGGATTAATTCTAGCAATAAAATTGTTGAAACAAGGGAATTTTTTCTTTAAATTATTGAGTTTATCATGTTGTCAAGGTAGTCAAGGTTGTCAAACATGAATTAATTAAAGAATGTCTTCATCACTAGGTAAAGTGGGAAGAGGACCATAGTAATCAACATCTAATTCAATATCAAGAATTTGATTACCATGAAAGTGTAGTCATATAAAATTTCCAAATTGGTAGTTTGAATGTCACTTTTGACACCTTATCGATAGGTCCTTTTTGCATTCTCTTATGACCCTCCTAGACACATTTTCGCTTATTCCTAGTTATCCAAAACCTTATAAATGGTCATTCAACCTCAGCCAAACTTCATTCCCTATGAAAATCCTATTCCCATAGGTCTCAAGCCTGTAGTATAGGAGTGTCATATTTGGACTATAACATTTGATCCTAAGGTGTCCCATTTTTGGTGCTCCTATCCTTTTGCATTTTGAGCCCCAATGGTCATTTTCATCTGCTCCTTATCCTTCATTATGTCAGCTTAGCATGAATACATTTAATCCATGACCAATTGTTTGCTATAAAATCCCATCAAAAGTTCATTTATAAAGAGGGTGACAAATCTTACAAATCAAGTAGGAATACAAATAAAATACTAAGGAAATATTCCCTATTCTCTATATATAATCACCCAATATAGATACAAACATACTCAAACCATCATACCAATCCCTAACCACCTTAAACAACATTAATTTCACATATTTACATCCACAACACACTCTTCCACAAAGCACATTAGGTGGGAGAACAACATATGACTTGATCCCTCTTCTGAGTATTGGTATGTAGGTAACGTGCACATGCAAGGGGTGTGGATTACACATTTAGTGTAACTTATACACAAACCCTCTCTTTCTCAAGTGATTCAAATATTGTCTTATCGATCATGATAGAGGGTTATGGATTGAATATAAAATCAGATCTATAGCAAGTCCTATCAACAACTAACACTCAATTTTTCATAAGAAGGCTTATACTATCACAGTGTAAATACCTAAAAAAATTTAGGTCTCTGTGACCAGTTTAGAAAATAGTATTAGGAGTGGAAATTAGTGTTGGACCCTAAAGTGTCCTATTTTTTATGCTCCTATCTTTTCACCAAAAGAAATCTAGATTCAAGTTCATGATAGTTTCCTAGTCTTGCTCAACTACTTCTAGCTTCTGTATCGAACATCTCATTCCAATCACAAGATAAGTTATATTTATCCTTATTCATTACTATTTTTAGAAAGGTAAAAAAGGTAAACAAATTAGGACTATATTTATTTCCATATTTTGTAATAATTTATTGATCCAAACCCTTAACTAAAATATGAAAAAAACTCCATTATTCCTAAAAGAGTTAAATCATTTGGTGAACTTTACTTACTTCATTTGCATACAAAAACCCTTGAAACCCTAGGGAAAATTCCATTTTAATTTTAGAATTTTTTTTTTCATTTTCTCATACATATATAAATCATAATTTCACATTTAATTTTTAAAATTTACCAAAGTTATTTTAAAAATTATTTCTTTAAAAGCCTAGTAACCTGTACTAGGTCCTCATATTTTCAAACCCTAGCCTAGGGTTTGAAAATTAAAATTTTGATTTTTACACATTGGGATGAATATTTTAGTTTTATTAATCATGAATCACTTATGTAATTTTTTTTAGTTTTTCTTGCATGCTTGTTTCCTTTCATTTGGCATGAATTAAAAAATTGACATAAATACATATGTACATGTTAATTTAAGACCATTTCAAATATATGTCATATTTCATTACTTATTTAACATGTTATCTCTCTATTATGTGTAATTAAATTAAAAATAAAATCCTTACATACTTAGAGGATCCATTACATAAGCTAACAACCACCTATCAAGTTTCAATGTCATATCTTATACACAGGAAAGAATTTCCTTCTCCTCCTCTCCCCCAAGAGGGTGATAGATACTTTCCCTCTAACCAAGTCCATTCTATCACATTTCCAAAAGGTCAGGTATCCTATAATATTTTTCTTAATACATATGTTCAACCTATAGCTTATTTAAACCATCTTCAACATATGTGCTAACATGTTCAATTAGAAACAACTAGGGTTTACACTTGTGAGACTTTAAGGGATCAAATCACCAGTATGAGAAACTTAATTTTAGATTTATAAATTTAAAATCAGATATTAGATGAAAATATGACAACATTGGAAAATTATATTATAATACAAAAGCCTCAAAGGAACCCTAGTGTCAATAATGTAAATGCACCTTCACCTAGTCAATTGGTTTCAAGCAATGTTACATATCAAAACAAGAAATCACAAAAATGTAACTCTAGAACTAGTGATTAAAAAAGTATTAAAATATCAAATAAGAGTTCAAGTGAGGTGATAATGTAAATTATTAAGTCTAAGTTGATAAAACTACCTCCTGTACATTCAGTGAAATGTTCCTGATATTATTGTGCATATCATAAAATGCATGGGCATCACACAGATTCATGTTTGCCATTAAAAAAACCTATACAATAGATAATTTATAATGAGGACCCTATACAAGGTAAATTAGTCAAGTAATCCATAGTGACATAAGAACACATTCAAAAAGGTTCAAATTTATAAATATTACTAATGTGGTTACCAAACCATAACTTAGGACAATAAAATGATTAAAAATCAAAAGTAGAGCAACAAAGAGTATCACAAGAATAGGTAAAGCATGAAAAATATGAAATTATACCTCTCTAAAATTAGGTTCAACATTCAAATTAGTATGGATTTGGTAAAAAATATCTACAATAATTTGATTATCAAGGTCAAGGGTTGTGCAATCATGCTCAAGGCATCACTACTCCTATTCTTGAAATTGATAATATTTGTCACCATGGTTTGGGAATTATTGAACATCCTAAGGTAAATCATTCACTGACATAATTTATCAAAGGAAATGATCCAAATACATTAAAATTCAACACTAGCATTTCATTGGCTCAAAATCAAAATGATAATGATAAGTGGAATAATATAGGTTATTATGATTTCCAAGATACTGATAATGAATCTAAATATTCAAAATCATATTCATATCCATTCCCTTCTACTTCAAAATCATGCATAATTCCTTTGTTTGGTATAGGACACCATGATAGGGAGTCTCTTCTGAGACTCATCAGTTAGTATCATTTCTTCTCAATTCTTCTTGTACATTATACTTGTTCAAAATTTCTCAGCTTACTTGTACATAGTGTCTTTTCACATGTACAAATATTATTTCAAAATACCAAAAACAATACAATATTTCAAAATACCAAAAAAAATATAGCATGAAAAATACCAAAAATAATATAATATTTTAAAATACTAAGAAAATATAACATGTGAAAATATAAAAACATTCAAATGACTCAAAACACCAAAAACACTTTTCAACTATATATATTATCCATGCTTTACATTTCTACTACCATGCTAGACTTACATTTTATTATTCTATGATATTGTTTATCGACTTGTATACATTACCATGCTTGATCATCTTTGAGTGTGTGTAGTGACACCCAGATCCTTGATTGCTTCACTCTACCCATTGAGGGGCCATCCTATTTCTACATTTGAGATATACATCAACATATATACCCACCAATGGAATCTTCTACATAACTACAGCATCTA
The DNA here is from genome assembly GCA_037957365.1 of Torreya grandis. Taxonomy (NCBI): domain Eukaryota; kingdom Viridiplantae; phylum Streptophyta; class Pinopsida; order Cupressales; family Taxaceae; genus Torreya; species Torreya grandis. Next base: position 874,701 of record JARHVA010001842.1, read on the forward strand.
AGTTATGTCATTCCTAAACCACACACTCTAGTTATCATGTTGATTTGCATTACTTACTAGCCTACATAGATTATTCTATTGACACCTAATAGTATATATCACTTATGTATTTCTTAGCATCTACCTAGTCTTGTAATACATGTTTTCCATACTTTCACTTTGTTTTTTGATTAGTTAGATGTGGTAGTATTTCTATAATTTACATGCCTTCCTTTTTTTCTTTGAGTAGTTAGATGTGATTGTATTTGTCATTTCCTATTTTGTTACTTTTGTGTCTTAGGACATTTTCCAATGTTCTTTTCTTGTACTCTTGTGCATGCCTTATGATGTTTGCCAATGTCATTTTCTTGTTTGTAATTGTATGTGTATGTGGGTATTTGAATATGCATTGTATTATTGATTTCCTAGTTTAAGTGACATGTTCCCATGTCCCTTACTTTCTTTTCCCCTTGGCCATATTTTTATGCTTCTTGTTTCTTGTCTTACGTGCTTGTTTGCTTCCCAATTGTTTGCAATGCCATGATCCACATCATGCATTATATTACCTTCTTGGATTCCATGATAGAAATCATGCTCTATGCCTCCTTGAAAACTAAAATATTCTAGTTTTATTTCATTATACTTCACATGCTATTACAATATTACATATATCTAGGCATACCCCTATTGATCTAATAATCTCCAATATAACCTATGCATTATCTTGAGACATCTTTTTAGTTATTATTACTATAGCATGTATTTTGTAGAATAACACACTTATAGGCTTCTTCCTTCTGAGGAAAATCATTATAGGGTCTTAAATCATACCCTTAGAGGAGGGGCCAACAAATAAGGGTTTTATCAGAAAGATCAAGGCCTTCTACTGGTAAAAAATCAACTTTTAGAACACTAAAACTAGCAATCAGAGTCTAAAACATGTAGAATAGACTAGAAAAATAGTGATGAATATAGAATATTCATCAAAAATAGAAAAATACAAGTCCTAAAAGTGGAGAACAACACCAGACATCAAAGTGTCCCATTTTCAGTGCTCATATCCAAATAGCCAAAAATCTAGAATTTCCAAAAATAGACAGAAAGGTAAGATCATTTACAGTTTTGTCAACTACATTATAAGATTGGGTAGTTTTAGTGTATTTTTACTACAAGTATCTAGATATAAGAGGAATCATCCACGACATGATGGCTCTTGATTATAATTTTAGATTGGGTAGTTGGTACAACTCCTAGATCAGAATCTATGTTATAAACACTAGTGGTTGGGGACAATGTGCATATCATATTTATCTTGTTTTCTTTCTAGTTAATTGTATTACCTAGATATTATTAGTAGTTATGTGCCTTATTACATCTACAGGTGGTTGGGATCATTTTGGAGTGGCTTTCATATAAGCTTGGTTCTTAGTTTTGGATTGGCTTTCATACAAGCCTAATACCCACCTTTTAGAGTGGCCAAGATTGTCCTAATTTTCATTAGACATTCATCTATCCATGCCACATTTTTAGATTATATATCATTCAAGAGATTCATGAGCCATATAATATGATACACATTCATACTAATATTAGTTAATAGCTTCACACTTAGGAGGCAACAATGGAGCTCAAAGACTAGCTAACCTTTATATTCTTGATGCACCTACTTAGAGGGATTAGACAAATAACCTAAACATCATTTAACACATGCATCCTCAAATATATTCACTTAGAGAGTGATGATAAAGCAAAAGGGATAGCCTTTTTATTCTTGATACACCATTGAGGAATTGAGCACTCAGCTCTATTCACAATATTACTCTTAGTACATCATCACTTAACATCACAGTAGGTTTTTTATTGGTCTGCATACCCAGTAAAGTGTATTCATTCCATTCTCTTCCTCTCTCTTTAACCAAAATTTTATAAATTCTCATTTTAGACATAACATTTCTAGTAACAACTAATCTAATCCTTGTTTTCTCTTGTAGATTTATGCTTCACGATGTGTTCTCTCTATAGGCTTCACCCTTTCAAGTAAGTTTAGATAGAATTTCTAGTTTTCCTTTATCCTAATATTTTGCTTTGTTACATTACTAGAATAAAGGGGGGGAAATGTAGTCATATAAAATGTCCAAATTGGTAGTTTGAGTGTGACTTATGACACACTATCCATAGGTCCTTTCTTCATGATCTTGTGACCCATCTAGACACATTTTTGCTTATTGATAGTTATCCAAAACCTTCTAAATAGTCATTCCACCTTAGTTAGGCTAAATTCCCCATTCCAATCATATTCCCCTAGGTCTCACATGTCAGGATCAAACAAGAACGATTGATTACTATTGTGCAAGCAACTGAACACGAAATTAAACCAGAATAATAAGCAACTAGAAATCAGAATTAGCAAAGAACAAGAGATATAAGAAATAATGAAAAATTGTATTAAACTCTTCCAGAAGGAGATACAATTGAATAAAATCTCTCTTTCTTCCACACCTCTCAGATGTACAGATATCTTTCCCTCAAGAGTTCTCTCTCACAATTACAACCAATTCCAACACTTGGATTGATTCACATTACATGTCTATTACATCATACAAGCTATGAAGATCTATCCCTATTATATACAATTAGGGATCATGAGCTATGCATTCTCCACCATTAGGTACACCTCCTAATCAAAGGCTCAAAACAGTCTTGCCAAAAATAGAAATGCGAACTCAACACTAATAGTTAAACTAATCATGTAAACAATCCATTCATCCCACGAAAATAGAATTCTGGAATGCATAGGTGACCGATGTCTATCCCTATTTACCTACATATGACCAATGTCAGTCGATTTATAACTGACATCAGCATCTCCCAATCGACACATGACCAATGTCAGTCAACCCTGACCGACGTCGGTGACTATGTAACTTCAACAACCTTGTAATTCGCTCATTGGTGAAGTTTTTAGCTACACACCTCATCAATCTCCCACTTGGAGATAAATAGTTGCACCTATACTAGTACAGCAACATCTTCTAGCTTCTCCATCTTCAAACTCAATCTTGAAGACCAACAAAAGTTGAATGAAGATTCAACTTCTCCTTTGATACCGGCTTTGTTAACATATCAGCAGGGTTCTTATCCGTATGGATCTTTGCTAGCTTCAACTCACCATCTTCTAATACCTGTCTAATCAAGTGGTACCTAAGTTGTATATGTTTGGTTCTTGAATGAAAGGCTGAATTCTTTTCCAAATGAATTAAACTTTGACTATCACTATATAATCTACAACTCTCTTGCTCCTTTCCCAACTCTTCCATGAATTGTGTCATCCATATCATCTCCATGCTAGCCTCTATGACTGCAATGTATTTTGCTCTATAGTAGACAAGGCAACAACCTTATGCAACTTTGAAATCCAGCTAACCACCGTTCCACCAATAGTGAACACATATCTTGTGGTGCTTCTCCTGCCATCCAAGTCACCTGCCATATCCGCATCTACATATCCATATAGAGAAGTGTTTGACCCTCCATAGCATAAATGCCTACTGCTGGTCCCTCTCAGATATCTGAGAATCTACTGAACTGCTTTCCAGTGTTCCTTCCCTCGATTGGCCATAAACTTGCTGACAACTCCCACTACTTGGGAAATATCAGGCTTAGTACATACCATTGCATACATTAAGCTCCCAACTATGGAAGCATATGGAACTCTACTCATGTACTCTACCTCATCATGTGATTTAGGACATTGTTCTTTGCTCAACTTGAAGTGTCCAGCCATAGGTGTGCTTACCAGTTTTGCATCCTGCATATTGACCCTCTCCAACACCTTGTTCACATAATCCTCTTCAGAATCAACCTATGATTTTTCCTGTCTCTCTTAATACTCATGCCAAGGATTTTATTTGTTGCTCCCAAATCTTTGATGGCAAATGTGTGAGCTAATTTTACCTTAAGCTCAGAAATATCCTGCATGTTTGAACCTGCAACAAGCATATCATCTACATACATCAAAAAGATAATATATCTACCATTATCCAATATCTTAAAATAAACACAATGGTTAGATTGACATCTACAAAAGCCATGCTCTGTCATAAACCTATCAAATCTCAGATACCATTGTCTAAGAGCTTGCTTAAGACCATATAAGCTTTTCTTCAACCTGCACACAAGCTTCTCTTTACCCTTGACCTCGAAACTTTCTGGCTGATCTATATATATTTCTTCATCCAAATATCCATGAAGAAACACTGTCTTAACATCAAGATGCTCAAGATGCAAATCCTCAATAGGAAATAAAGACAATACAGTCTGAATAGAAGTCATTTTTACTATAAGAGAAAAAATTTCACCAAAATCAATACCTAGTTTCTATGCAAATCCCTTTACTACCAACCTAGCCTTATGTCTCATTTGTCCATTCTCACCTTCCTTTAACCTATAAACCCATTTGTTTTTTAGTGCTCTCTTTCTAGCTAACTCAACCAAATCCCACATTTGGTTCTCTTTCAAGGAATCAATCTGCTCATTCATGCCAAGCTCCCACTATTTCTAGGTTTCTACATGCATTGCCTCATCAAAACTCTCTGGTTCTCCACTATCAATGAGAAATAAGTAGAATAATGAAGGGAAATGTCAAATTAGAGGTTTACTTACCCTTTTTGACCTCCTTATGGGCATTTGAGACTCATCCACTACTTGCTGTCTGCCCAATTCTCTATCAGTGATCGATCTCGGTCATCTCTAGGTCTGTACTTGATCGATGTCAATTCCATCTAACCGACGTTGCTGCCTGTCTGACTGACATCAGTTTCTATCTGACTGATGTCAGTTCTTGTCTGGATGATGTCAATTTCTATTTGATCGACGTTGGTTCTTGTATGACTGACATCGGTTCCTCCCTGACCGACATCAGCGTCTGTGTTTTCCTGTCTATGGTTATTTTTCCCTGTGAGCTCGTTTTGGATCATCACCTCATCCAAATCAACATTGCTCTGCTTAGTATTATTCAGCTTCTTGAGCTGATCATTATACACCACCTTTTCATTGAAAACAACATCACAGATTCTAATAATTTTGTTAGTTCCTAAATTCTAAAACTAGAATCCAAAATCTCCAGAGCCATAACCAATAAAAGTGCACCTCATATATTTAGCATCCAGCTTCTTTCTATGTTCCTTATCAATGTGCACAAAAATGTCAAAACCAAAAATTATGAGATGTGAAAGATCTACCTTTTTACCTGTCCAAGCCTCTTCTATAATTCCACCATCCAACGTAGTAAAGGGTCCTCTGTTAATTAGGTAAACCGCAATGTCTATAACTTCTACCCAAAACTTTAAGGGCAAACCAACATTCAACCTCATACTCAGTGCATGCTCCAATATTGTTCTATTCATCCTTTCATCAACTCCATTTCGCTGAGGTGTCCTTGGAACCATCCTTTCCCTACGTATTCCACTCATAGAATAGTACCTATTGAACTTATAGCTGCAATACTCACCACCATTGTCAGATCTAAGGCACTTCAATCTCAAACCTATTTCATTCTCAACCAAAGCTTTTCATTTCTTAAACATGTCAAAAACATCAAATTTCTTCCTTATGCAATAAACTCATACCTTTCTTGTAGCATCATGAATGAAAGTAACATAATTCTGTGATCCTCCAATAGAAGATACCTGAGCTGGTCCCCATGTCTATGTGAATAAGCTCCAACTTGTGCTTCCTCTTTGTTGACCCAGTCTTGAGAAATATCACTCTCTTCTGTTTTCCAAAAAATACAATGCTCACAAAAATCTAGATCTATGCTTTTTAAATCTAAAAGCTTACCTTTTGTCTTAAGAACTTTCATTCCCTTCTCACTCATGTGGCCAAACCTACAGTGCCACAACTTTGCATCTACATCTAAAGTAGATAGAATAGAAGGAGAATAATCAATAATACAATTACATAAATAGAGAGTACCTACTCTCTTACCTCTAGCTAATACAAGTGCTCCCTTGGTAACCTTCCAAGATTTAGCTACGAGAGTTACAGTGCAACCCTCATTCCCCAACTTTCTTGCAAAATTCAGATTCCTCTTCAGGATGGGTACATGCATGACATCCCTCAACACCCATGTGTTTCCATTCTGCAATTTCAGCTACACTTTTCCTTTGCCAACAATTTTACAAGGCTCATCATCCCCTAAATAAACTTTTCCAAAATCTCTCTAGACATAATCATTGAAAAATTATCTATTTATGGTTGCATGGAAAGAGGCACCAAAATCTAAAACCCAAGATTCTAATCTATTATCCAAAGAAAGTGCAAAAGCATCTTGTGCAACAATACCTACAACTTTTGCTTCTTCTTTACCTTCATGCTGATTTTCTTCTTTAACTTTCAACCATTAGTCTTTCTTTGCATGCCCTATCTTTCCACAATTCTAGCAAGTTATCTTTCTTCCATTTCTGGATTTGGATCTACTTCTCATCTTTGACTCAGACCTTGATCTCCCTTGCTTGCCCTTCTCTCTTTGCCTTCCCCTGCTTTCAACACTTAGAGCATTACCTGATGATTCCCCTGTGCTTTTCCTGTGAGTTTCTTCATTCAAGATTACACTAACACATCATCAACTTTTAAAATATTTGAAGCAGATGCAGTATTACTAACTGCCATTACCAAACTATGCCAACTTTCTGGTAAAGAGCATAAAATTAATAGAGCCTTAATTTCATCATCAAAAACTATTTCGACTAAATTTAACTAATTTACTATTGCATGGAAATCATTAAGATGACTAGATATAGATCCACCTTCCTGCATTTGCAAATTAAATAATTGCTTCATAATATATAGCTTATTTAAAGCTGAGGGCTTTTCATATAAATTTTTTAAAATATCCATTAACTCTACCATTGTCTTTGCCTGTGATAAGTTGAAAATCACAGAAGATGCCAGGCTCAACCTTATGGATCCCAGAGCCTTTCTATCAAGAACATTCCATTCTTCATCTTGCATATTTTTGGGCTTGCTTTAAGGCCCACCCAATGATAAGTACATATCTTTATGATACAAATAATCTTCTATATGCATCCTCCATAAATGATAATTCCTGCCATTAAACTTCTCCATTCTTAGTTTACTTTCTTCTGCCATTGCTATACTCCCACTCAAATAGAAACCCCTTTGAGTGACTTGTAATCAACACACACTAAACAAATCTGAAACCACTTGTTAGTGAACCCAAGCCCTGATACCACTTGTCAATGGTATCACTTGGTGAACCTGACACTGATACCACTTGTTAGGATTGAACAAGAACAATTGATTACTATTGTGTAAGCAACTAAACACAGAATTAAACTAGAATAATAAGCAACTAGAAATCGGAATCAACAAAGAATAAGAGATACAAGAAACAATGAAAAGTTGTATTAAACTCTTCCAGAAGGAAATACAATTGAATAAAATCTCTCTTTCTTCCACACCTCTCAGATGTACAGATCTCATTCCCTCAAGAGTTCTCTCTCACAATTACAACCAATTCCAACACTTGGATTGATTCACATTACATGTCTATTACATCATACAAGCTATGAAGATCTATCCCTATTATATAGAATTAGGGATCATGAGTTATGCATTCTCCACCATTAGATATACCTCCTAATCAAAGCCTCAAAATAGTCCTACCAAAAATAGAAACGCAGACTCAACACTAATAGTTAAACTAATCATGAAAACAATCCATTCATCCCATGAAAATAGAATTCTGGAATGCACAGGTGACCAACGTCGGTCCCTATTTTCCTACATATGACCAACATCGGCCTATCCATAACTGACGTTGGCATCTCCCAGTTGACACATGATCGACATCAGTTGACCCTAACTAATGCTGATGACTGTGTAACTCTAGCAACCTTGCAATTCACTCATTAGTGAAGCTTTTAGCTCCACACCTCAACATCACACATATTGGACAAGAGTGCCATAATTTAACTATAGTGTTGGACCCTAATGTGTCCCATTTTTTTTGCTCTTATCCTTTTACACTTTCGGACCCGATGGTTATTTTCATATAGTCCTCATCTTGCATTATGTTGGCTTATCATGAATACATTTAACCCATGACCAATCATTCCCTATAAAATCCCATCCAAATTTAATTTATAAAGGGGGGACAAATATTACAAAATAAGAAAGAATACAAACAAAGTACAAAGGTAATCTTCCATATTCTCTACATAAAATCACATAATATAGCTGCAAGCATAGTCAAACTGTCATATGAATCCCTAGACACCTCAAACAAAGTCAATTTGACATCTTTGTATTTGCATCATAGTATTGCACAAAGCACATTAAGCGGGATAACTACATATGGCTTGATCCCTCTCCAGAGTATTGGTATGTAGGTAGCGTGCCCATGCAAGGGTTGTGGATTACATATTTAGTGCATATTACACACTAACCCCACCTTTCTCAAGTGACTCAAATATTTTTTTATCAAGCATGATGCAGGGTTAGGGTTTGAAGATTAAATCAACTCTACGATAAGTACGATCGACAACTAGCACTCAATTTTTCATAGGTAGGCTCATATCAGCACAACATAAAAACCTAGAATGTTTCAAGTCTATGTGACCAATTTGGACAATAACAATAGTCCCAGACCTCAAAGTGTCATGTTTTTAGTTCTCCTATCTTTTCATAGAACAAATGCTAGATTCAATTTCATGATAGTTTCCCAATCCTATTCAACTAGTTTTAGCCTTTATATCAGCCATCTCAATCCAGATCTAAGATAAGTTATATTTTTCCTTATTCATTACTATTTTTAGGAAGGTAAAAAATGGTAAATAGATTGCACAAATCAGGATTATATATAATGCCATATTTTTTACTAATTTTTTAATCCAAACCCTTAACTTAAATATGAATAAAACACCATTATTCCTAAAAATGTCAAATCAGGTCATATTCATAGAGTATTTATTATACATTTATGGGCTTGGAATCTAGTGTAATCTTAGGATCAGGTGGAGTAGAGGATGATTATGTATTAGATTGTATTGGGTTGTCATTAGCATCATTAATGAGGGAAAAATTAGATGTAATGATTTGTTGTGTAGGTTGTATAGAAGATGCAGGAATGTCCAGAGGTTTGGAAGGTAAGATTTGTTTGACCATACAACCGGTGTCAAAGAGTGGAGAATTATTAGGAGGTATGTGACCTTCATATGCTAAATCAAATTTAGTGGAAATGGTATGAACATCATGATTTGAATCATGTATTTAGGTTAAAGATTAATGATAATGTTGAACATCCAAGTCTCGTGATTAAGCTTGCACCAGGATGTAGTTATCATCATAAGTTGGATAAATTGTACATGCTTGAGATTTAAGAGGAGATTTAGAAGGGTAAGTTCTTACATCACTAAATTTTCATGGAGACATGATTAAAGTATCTTTAAATAATTTATCCTCTCCATAATCATTACATGTGAAGGCATATTCTAGGTAAGAGGCTTCCTAAGAATTGCATGGAGGGGGTAAATCAGTGATCTCATCAATGAGAGGGATGTTGTGATCACTAGGAAATAAATAATTATGAAGCCACTCTGATATTTAAGGAGGTAGTTTAATAGTGTTTCAAGTATGTTTACAGTCATTATTTTCATTGTTATCTTAATCAATAAGAGTGACATGTAAATCCAGATTTATGTTGACAAATTTGGGTAAGGGAGCACTATTGATTGTTGGAATAGTAGGAATGTGATATTGATATTTAAGATTTAGAAGTTGAAGACTCAAAGGGTTGGGACTAGAGTCATGTTTATATATTTTTTCATTATGAATTAAATTGATACATTGGCTACGAGAAGAGGTGATATACCTAATTATATGAGTCAATGGTTGTCTTAGGATTATATTATAAGATAGGGGTAAATCAAGGACCATAAGCCAAATACAACCAAGTGGCCTTTGATTAGTTTTGTCAAATCCATGACATGTTAGGTGGGTTTTATCTGGATTATATTTATTATATCCAAGTTGTTGTATGAGCCAAAAATATGTCACATTAATACTGGACCCTTTGTCTACTAATAATTTATGAATGACAATGGTATTGATTGTTATTTAAATTAGTAAGGGTTTATAATTGATGAAAAGGAGGATATAGTCATTAATCATGTCTTATTCAATGAATTATATGGAACATTTAAAATAATGACAAATGGAATCAATGGTATGCATGGTGGTTGGCTGAGGCTTATGAAAGGGTGGTTCTTCTTCTATAGAAAATGATTCTTCAATTTCAAGAAATTATTGTATGATGAACTTAAGATGATCAGGGGAGGTATGAACTAACTCCATAAGAGGAATCTTGCAAGGCATGGAGTTGAGATATTATAACAAGTTTTAATGAGTTTTGGAAGAAGAACTAACATGAGGTTTAGAAGGTAAGTTATATTTTGGAGGAATAAGTAGTTGGTAGTTTGGAAAAAGGATATGATTCTTTATTAGTTATTGAAGTTAAGTGTATGGTTTTATCATTTTCGAGGAGTTACTCTTACAAAGATGGTTTTTTAGGTTTAGTGATAGGATCTTTGTTAGCCAATTTTTAGTGATAATTTACCTTAGCTGTATTGACATATTGAGAATTATTATAATATTAATCATAATCGGCATCAATGGCACATAAATCCTTAAATTTGGAAAAATATTTTTGGTTATTAGAACAAGAAGCTTTTGGATCTTATCATTTTTGATAAGCGGTGTTGTAATCTTGATGATAGAGTTAAATCATGGCTTTGTGATTGAATGATTCACCAAGAATTTATGAGATAAAAAATTTGGTAAGCCCACTACAAGTTTCATGGGAGCGATTGATGTCTATGTGGAATCACCAAAATTGATTAGGATCATACCATTTAGGAGGATTATTGGGATAACTAAATAGTTTAGAGGGTGATAAATTATTTTTCATTTGTTGTATAGTCAATGTTGTGTGAGAAGATGGGGGATTGTCAACTTTAGAAATTCTTGTCCTAGTAAGAGGAGTATTACCAGTAATTACATTCATAAAATATTGAAAATACCCTTTGAGGAAATTTTTATTAGGTTCAAACTATTTCACTAAGAAGTCTTGATGCATGGCTTGGTTAAGAGCTGTATTAAGCATTCGATGGTAAAATGTTTGACCTTATATTAAGGAAAAGGAGTTAAGGTAGTTATAATTATTTAAATAAATTATCATCAATAATGTTATGGTTGGCCTTGTGTACCAAATATTTCCATTGCTTGGTAAAATCATGAGCTAATTCAATGGGAGATTGCTTAGCATTGATGAAATGGCTAAGGAAATTTTTGGGAACATCATTGTGTTGAAACTCTTTAACTTTAGGATTGACTAAATCTTCTAGTTTCCATATGGAGTTATGGGGAAGTTGGTTGTACCATTCCAATACATTTGTAGTGAAGGTTTTAACCAAAAGTTTATTTGTTGTGAAAGTATTAGTTTCGATCTACTCTTTTTAAAGATTTCTAAATGCCTTGAGGAAAGATGTAAGGTCTTTAGTCCCATTACACTTAATAGTTGGAGATATGTTGACCATATCAACAAAAATAAGGAAAGGGGCTAAAGGCTCATTTTGTATGTTTCATATCATGTTGTTATTCATGATAGGTTGTGGAATGACATTTACCACAACATCTATAAGAGGTGGAGGGATAAGGTTTTGTTTATTTTGAGGGAGTATAATAGGAAGTCGATTAGCCATATTGATCAAATGATGTTTTAATTGCATCATTTAAGAGGTGTTATATGTTTGCATTATGTTCATTTATTGCACTATATGTGCGATAATTTGGTTTATATAAACTAGTAGGTTGGTATTTATAGGAAGAATACTTAAAATGGTATTAGGGATAGGGTTGTTAGGTAGATTACTGGTGCGATTGTTAGATAGACTTATGTTAATTACTCCCATATTATAATAAGATGCTTGAAAATGGAAATTATCATGATAGGTACAAAAATTATTTGATACACATACCTCATATTGATGCATGATTTATATCATGTTACAATCTAAAGATGTGGAAGGGGAAGTACTCTAGGAGTGACAATTTTCTTAAGAGGTAAAGAAGGAAGAAAGGAGCACCCCATATAGTGTATAAGTGGATTCAGGTTGTCCAAGAAGATTATGATAGGATATTTCATGATGCTTGATGAAAGAACCATAATTTTTAGAAAAGAAAAAGGAAAATTGGGGATAGAGTTGGCTAAATAAATAACAGAATTATCTAACAAGTATAGAGTCAACTAGGTTGATAGCGTACTGATAAAATAGAGGCTAAAATAACACAATAATATGGGTTGATTGTATGTGATGGATAAGGGATATAAAAAGAGAGGATTACATAGTCAATCAGGTCGACTATGTATTATAGATAGTAAGGTGAAAAATAGTCTATTTAAGACTATGTCGAGCAAGATATTATGTTCTAAAATAGGAGAAAGATTTGGAAAGAGAGTTTGAAGAAGGAATGAAAGAAAACACATAAATAATTATATCAATGTGGTTGATCTAATTTTGGCACACAACACAAGCCTTACACCAACATTGGCTAATGCAAGTTTTGCAACACAATATGCAATGATCAAAGTGAAAGTAATCAGCTTAAAAGTAAATGATAATTAATTTTTCACCCTAAGAGTTATTAGATTATTAGAGAGTTTTTATTTTAATGTGATAATAAAGTTGGTTGAGATAAGGAACTATGAAGTAATCTAAAGTTAGGTTCAAAACATTTGGGCTAAAAGGGATTTGTATTGGTAATGGTATTGAATTGGTAATAGGGCCTACCCCCTCACATCATAATCCCACATTGATATAGGTGTCAAGTGATTTTTTAATATATACCATTAATCATGTTTTTATATTTGTCCAAAATACCAAAGTCAGTTGACCCCTTAGTGATGAAATCCATGTAGGTAGGCCTTGTAAAGACAAACGTTTAAATGATTTTTAAATGTTGAGTATTTTGGGAATGTGTGCATGAGAATAAAATAGTGTAACTAAAACAATAATTTGAAAAAAAACATATTTAGTCTATCTGACTCTAAGCATATAAACAGCTAAAAAGGAAATGTGATTTAATTACTAGAAAATAAATATTAATTCATTGATTAAATATAGTACATAATTAGTTTAGGAAACATTATATGAAAAAAGTATAGAGCAGAGTTGACTAGGTCACTTCTATTTTGTAGAAGCAAGCTTTAAGAACATAGTCGAATAGATTGAATTTCTCTCAAACAAAAGGTAGACTAGAGAACTAAGTCAACTAGGTCAACCTAGTTAACTATAGGTTTGTAGTTTTAAAAGCTACTAACTTGTGAAAAATAAAATTGAAGGAAGATCTAAAATGATAGAGATAAAATAAAGGAAACTTGATCAAATTGAAGATGATTTAGATTTCAATTTTTTATGTTGTAATGATCTAATTATTGATTTCAAATTTTGCAAATTGGGTCAATTGGTTCGATCAAGTTCTCCAAAACCCTATATGCTAAAGAAGAATAATGAATAGGGTTGACCTATTTGATAGTGTTTTTTGACATATATATTAGAATATGAAATTAGTAGACAAGGTCAACTTGATCGATAGTGTATGATAATCTATAATTGAATAAAAATACATTGTTGAACTGCTCAATCTAGTACCCTATAGTTGATGAACACCCACATAGATAGAACAATGTTGTTTTGAAATGAATATGTGTTAAACATGAACATGGAAAGATAGAAATATATCACTTGATTTGATATAGTAATATAAATATGGAAAAATATATTTAAATGGTAAAAAATATGGCATGAAAAAAACTTATAATAGTTAGATTCATGTTGGGTTTACCATAATGTATGCAAAGGAAAATGAAACTCATCTATAAATCAATCCTATCTTGGAGAAGACAAATTCTACTTACACTTCAAATTATCAATAAAATATATATTTCGGGTCATGACCAAGATGGATCTGCGAAACCTAGACAAGGGATCTCTTATGATAATAATATCACTAGGGAGGGTTCTAATGGCCCTAGTCAAGCAAAACTATATAATAACCCTAACTAGGTCCTATGTTTTAAAATTCACTAAATTAATAATAAGTAAATTAAAATATAATCTAGTGCTTACCAAACATTTTGGCACAAAATGGGGTTAGTAAACATAAAATTAAACATGCATAATAGAATCTTATTTAATATATGTATAGGCAATACCCTAATGCATAGAGAGAGCAAAATATTCAAAATCCGTTACTTATGCTACTTATATCTACTAAAGAGAAGAATAAATTAGAGATACTTACCATGAATACAAACTACCGAGACTTAATCTCTCCCTTGGCCAAAGGTGTTTCACAAGAGTTTGTTGTGGTTAGTAAGGATTGCTATGAAATTCCAAAGCATCTAATACTTTTTCATAAGATAATATTATTCTATAAGTAGAAACCCTAGGCTAAGACTTCTCAAGTATAATTTTAGAAGAACAAACTGTATGTATGTGTAAATGAATAATTATCTCTTGTTGTTAGTTTAAAAATGGTAAAAATAATGTGTTTATATAGCTGAATCAAACCCTAGTCCTTTCCAAAAGTTTAGCTGACAGAGTCAGCCCAATCAACTATGTATTGCTATTGAAAAAAACAAATTAGGTCCTAGTCTAGGTCAACCAAGAGATGACTTATATCATAAATGAGTTTTGTCAATTAGATTACAAGGTTGATGGGGTCAAAAGTGTATTGTAAATCGATAAAAAATATTTTATGATAGGGAAGACCTAGTGAAGGTAGAAGATGACTAGATGAGGGTGAAAAATAAGAGACAAAGCTTAGGAAAATGTTTTTAGGAGATGGTTGGATTGACATAAAGTGGTAGTATAGGGAAAAAAATACTAAAAATCACCAAAGGTCTACCCACTTCTTTCCTAGTATACCCCTTAAGGTGTGTATTCAAAGAGATTGTGACTTGATGGGTTCTTATAAAATATAAACCATTAGTAATTTATAATTTTTTAAAATATTATTTGTATACAAAATTCATCTATACAAGATTCTACTAAGGTAATAGGGAAGAGTAAAGAGAAAAAAAATGGAAAGTCTCTTGTATCAGTTGGATCTTCAACATCTTTATGGGTTATTAACTCAAGTGCTTCTCACCACATTTGTTCTTCACTATTTGAGTTTTCTTCCTTAGAGCGTTGTATAATGTCTTCCATTAGTTTGGGTGATGACCCTTCTTTACCAATTTTAAGGAGAAGATATTTTAAAATGGATGGAGCAAATTCAATAATGTTCTAAGTGCCCCGTCTCTTTCAACTAATCTCCTATCAATGTATCAAATCACTCATATTAGCAAAATCATAAGGGTTGAATTTTTGCCAGATTAAGTTATCATCACAAAGTTTGATAGTCATTCTACAATGGTATTGGATAGGTCATATCATGAAGACATGTTATACACCTTATCACATTTCGCACCTACTTGTTCTTTGAATGCATTATTGACTTACTCATATGGAGTTAGCAAATTATGACATGAATGCTTTTTATACCTTAACTACCATGATATTGAAAAAATTAGTAAAAATGACATGGTCATATGCTTATCTTGAGGCCAATTATCTAAGGGAATTTATGAGGGTTGCTCTATTGGAAAGCATATCGAATCGAAAATTGACCAAGCCAAAGTTTGGAGGGCTTCACAAACATTAGAGTTAGTACATAGTGATGTGCATTGGCTTTTTCCCAGTCTATATCTTACAAGGGATAAGTAAATTATCACTTTCATTGATAATTTATCAAGATATACATGTGTTTACATTCTTAAGCAAAAGTCTGAAGAGTTTTAATATTTTATAGACTTAAAGGCACTTGTTAAAAAACAATCTATGAAATACATGAAGGTTAATTAAACTAATAATGAAGGTGAATATTTCAACAACATATTTGAGTATTTTTGAACCATAAAGTATATTGATTTATATCAGATAGTTACTTACATTCTTTCATAGAATGAAGTTGTAGAATGCAAGAATAAATTATTCTAAGAGATGGCACGTTTTATGATTCACTTTATGTCCTTAGCACCTTATTGTTAGGACAAATCCATTAATTATGCTCTTTATATTAATAATAGGGTTATTCACAAAGATTTTAAAGTCATAACACCCTTTGAAAATTTAAATGGATGGAAACACAAAGTTAAGCACTTTAGGGTTCCAAGATCTCCAACTATGACACATATGTTGAAGAATATATGCAAATATATGGAACCTCAATCCGATATTTGTATCATTGTAGGTTATATAGATGGTGTCAAGGGGTACCTCCTTCTACATCCAACCACACAAGAGTTTTCCATAAATAGAAGTGTTTAATTTCAAGAGTGTCCCAAATAGTGAACACTTGACACTTCTTCTCTTTCATTGGATTCACTTAGACTTGATGATTCTTTTTATGACTTTGATCATCTAGAGTAGGTTCTTGAGTTAGGGTCTTATTCTTGTTCTAATTATGATAGTGAGGAAAGTGATTGGGAGTCATCTACATCCACCTCTAGTCATGTTTTAGAGGATGAGGATTCATCACCTCACTCAGCCATACTTGGGTCTCTATGGGCCATGCAAACACTTTAGATTGAAGGAACTTGGGCATGGGATCCACCTAATGATATATTTACTTGGGAAGATTATCAAAGTGGTACACATTTTTTTTTGCTTTAGTTTTAGATCCATAGACATTTTAAGAGGCTTCAGGCATACTTGAGTGGGATAGTGCTATGCAAGAATAATATTCTTCCTTGATAAAAAATCACACTTGGGATTTGAATTAAATTCTTAAGGGAAGGAAGATGATTCGATGTATGTGCATACATCAGACCAAGTTTAGAGTAGATGGATTAGTTGATGAGTACAAGGTATGATTGGTTGCTAATATTTTTTGATAAGTGTTTGACATTGACTTCTTAGATACCTTTACAGTTATCACAAAGATGACTTCAATCTAACTCATGCTATTTATAGTCATAGCACATGGTTGGGATGTTCACAAAGAGGATGTGAAAAGTTATTTTATTCAAGGAGACCTTGAGGAAGTGATCTACATAGAGTAGCAACCTAAGTTTTCAAACTTGGGAAATCCATCTATAGCCTCAAACAGGCCCCTTAGGATTTATATGACAATATTATGCTTTCCTCCTTCCTTCAGCTCTCACTAGGTGTCATTCATAACACAATGTATACTCCTTATGGCATGATGATTCTTTACTAATACTGGTCCTTTATGTGGATGATCTTTTGATCACCAAGAGTTCATCATATATTTACATTTTTTAACCATTTGGCTAATGGCCTTCAAACCCCTCACCTTCAAGATATAAAATATATGCATTTACAAATCCCAAGACCTTTAAGATGTGAAACCCCAGTGTCATCCCTACCAGGTAGGGAGTTAGCTTCTGGTCTTCCCTATATTGTAAATAGACCATATCAGTTCTACCCTTTAATAAAATTGCACATGCAAAGTGATTGATATGAATTAATGTGAATATGGGAAACTTGAATTATAAATGTAGATTATTCAATGCAAGATGGTCAGATGTTATTGCTTTGTCACCTCGAATTGAGTATATGCATAACATGGGTTGGCTGATATTAATTAATGTTTTGATTACCCATTTTTGGTGCCCATGTTTTTGAATGTCAGTATCATTGATTGTTTTGGCATTCAAATTGATCTATAATGACCCATTTCACATTAATAAAAACCTTGGGATTATACTGACATTTGATACAATGAAAATTTAGAATTAAAAAATAGACACACTAAGATATCTATCAATGTCAATTTTATGTGTTGAAATTGCATGACTTAGGCACCATATACATGTGAAGCTAGGGTGCATGACTAATAGATCGTATTCATTAAATGTTGTTGAGTATGACATTTACAATAGTTTAACTCATGAGAAAGATGGTGCAATTTATTTTATAAATAGTTTTATATTTAGTCAATATATTATTTAAAAAAACCTGAGACAAGATTTAAACTATCATTTTAGAACAAAATAAAGGAAACATAAATCAGCTTAATAAAAATGAAATACAAAAAAATACTCTTTATATTATAATTTTGTGGAAAAAAACATAAATCAACTTAAAATAATAAATATTATTTACTTATTAATATTATTTATATTTATTTTGAATTTTTATTTGGGGTTGGATTGCATCCAAAATCTCTATCATATCTCGAACCCTTATTTTGATAAGATATTATATTCATATAAAATATTATTCTTATGTATATCCTATTTATGAAATCCTTATAAAACATATATAAAATTTTGTGACTCGTATGTTAATGCACATAGACTAATTAAAATGCTAATTTAATAAAATTTGTTATTATGTATTAATGCACATGCTTAGCACTAACAAGCGTCTTTTTATCATCACCCTTAAGGGAACAAAGGGATGAATTTATTTAGTAGTATACATAGTGTGGTTTTCTTAAGGTATACCTTTAGTATTATGGAAGATAAACTATAGAGTTGGTTTTATGATAAAATAAAATACATAAATCAGTACAAAAAATAACTTGAGATAGATATAGGCATTATTATTGTAATGTCATTTACATAGGTGTTGACAGAGGTATATATTAGTTATTATAATTTTGAATTGTAAAAATACACTTTTTTTAGATAATTTTACTATATAAATTAGGGTAAATATAACTTATTTAAATGTATTGTGTATGGAAGTTTGTGCTATGACATCTGATATTCATAGTTAGATTAATAGTAGGGTAACTTCTCATGTTTCTCCCATATTTGAGACACCTATTCAAATAGTTGATCCTACCATTGACTTGTTTGAGCATGAAAAATAGTTTGAGCAAGATCATGAGTTTTTAGTAAGTGCATGTGTTTAAATGATTTTTTATTGTTGTTTAAAATTAATTTATTACCAATTGTTTGACTGCATTTTATATTAATTTTATAATAATTATTTTATTTGATTAGGTTTAGTTGCAATCAAGCTATGAGCATAGGACTCAGAATCAAACCTTAGAGCAATCTGAGGCATTAGAGGGATCTTCATCTACTAGAAGGGCATCCTGTGGATATCCTTATTTGAGGAAATCAAAGAGAGGGAGGTTATTTGATGATTAGGATGTCTTAGACGAGATGTACTTTTTTGTATGCCTATATGGAAATTTATGCATTTTTGGCATTTTATGTGTATATGACATTCACCCAAAATTATATACTATGTTGTTAGATGTAATTTTTGGTATGCCTTTCATGAAAATTTATAAATTATTAACATTTCACACATGGGCTTATATTATATGCCTATCATGGCAATCTATCTAATCTATATTCAGTTTTTATTTCATTGTGTGTTCTTATATAGTGTTGGTTTGAAATACCTATCTATTATCTATCAGATCTTGTATTTAATGTTGTAAAAAAATTAGGACTAAAAAAATTATTCTTTTCAATTCTATAAATCTCGGATCTCCCATATTTTTTTAAATTAAATTATTTATTTCATTGTGTAGTGAAAATGACTAATGACACTCTTATCACTTGGGATTAATGGCCTTATTATATTTATACCAACTTATTTTATAATTTGGAGACATTTATATCATTATACCTCTTACAAACCTCTCACATTCAATCTCTAACTCATTTCATTCACAAACATCCTCTCACTCTTTCATTATATTCCTACTAGGCAATCCTCTTAGGTTTCGGGTACCAAAACTTGATATAGGTCACAAGCAGTCAATATTCTATCATAGAGTTTCTTTTATTGTCAAATCACACATACCTTAACGTATTGAAATCACTTAATCACACTTCAACATTCAATTCCATATATAGGGCTCAGAATGGTCTCCTTAGGTTTGTAACCTTTTGTCATGAAAATAATCTTGGTTTGAGAAATTTATCAACTCTTATGGATAATTAAAAAAAATTATATTTTACATCTATCTCATTACAATTTTGTGTCAAATTTCATGACCTAACTCCATTCTTAGACCACACTTATTTTGTAAACCACTTTTCAGTTAGGCCCAATTAGCCCTACCTTAAATCTACAGTCACCAAATACATATTATATGAACTTTAACCACATAAAAAACACTTTATTCCTTTTCCATACATCAAAAAATGTCATATTATGGATTTTCATTAAATTTTAAGTGTTAAAACTCTTTCTATGGAGTTTTTGCTCTTGAAACCCTAGTTAGGATTCCACATAGGCCAAGGGGCTATACAATTCACTATATTGAGTTATAAAAAGTTTAAAAGGAAATACATTCCACATATAGGTTGGTTATAACCACAAACACATTCTATAATAGGTGATACATATTATTTATTTTTATTATCTTTTCCAACCATCAAAACACATGTTTTTGAGTCATATTTAGGATATCAACAATAGGTTTTATGTATCAATGAGTATCAAGGACTCTCTTGAGGGATTTAAAAAATATAAATTCATTAATTAAACCTTTAAAAAACAATAAAAACTATTATGACCATTGTCATACACATTTATATAATAAAATTCTATCTTCTCTATCTTGATTGTGTACAAGGCAACGTATAGGGCTGTGACAACAACATGGATTATTAGTTCAATTTAAAATATATCATGCATATTATAAGAGACAAAAATCCTGTTTTTATTAGTAAACCATATTTAAATTCCATAAATTTAGTGGCATACATGAAAATATTAAGAAACAAGTCTCACTTCCCTTTCTAATGTGATTATTAACCCAAAACAAAGTATAAATAGGGTTCCTTTGATCTCAAGAACTGTATGTTGATTATTGATAATTATAATTTGTATAAATATAAATTAACCTTAAAAATAAATTATAATTAATAATATATATTATTATATACACCAAATTCATATTCCCTTCATGACAAACAACCATTTACTTTCATATTGGACTGTCATAGGCAAAATAGGGTATATGCATAGAGGTAACCATTTTCACTAAGTTATCCATGTATAAATGTCTTACTCATTGATATATCATTATTTATAGGTTTAACATGTTCAAAAATAATAACATGAGAACTCACAACTTACCAACCTAGTGGAATCACTCGAAGCTCCCTTACTTGACTATGACCTACAGTCACTTCTTGGTTACAACCTAAAATCATTCATCCACTTACATAATTAAATAAATGAAAACATATTCATGGCATCAAGGACCATAAAGAATAACATTAAAATAATTAAATCACATAAACTTAATGGATAATCCACAATAACTCACTTTCCCTTATTCATAACTTTGTTCTCTATTACTTTATAGTACTTTCTTATACTTGAGATGTTTTATACATGATTTATTGGACCTTTTGATATAAATTATCTCACCTAAACATTTAAAAATATTTTATTTCATCACATTTTATCATTCCCTAATACAACCTAATAGGTCAATAGGTCATTTACTCATTAAGTTTCTAGGTCTCTAGTTTAAGTTGTGATTGCAGAACTTTAGTTTTGATGCATCCTGACTAAAAAATGACACTAACAATACATATAATGGGTGAATATAATGTATATGACCAGTTTTTTGTCCTCTCATTAGTTCCAATAAATAAACCCACCTCCAATTCTGCCCT
Source organism: Torreya grandis (assembly GCA_037957365.1). Classification (NCBI taxonomy): domain Eukaryota; kingdom Viridiplantae; phylum Streptophyta; class Pinopsida; order Cupressales; family Taxaceae; genus Torreya; species Torreya grandis. The sequence continues at coordinate 896,428 of JARHVA010001842.1, forward strand.
CAATAACACCCTTCCCAATTAAAGAAAAATGTAAATTTTTAGCCTAAGTTCAAACATGTGTAAAATGAAAACAATAATTCATTTTCATGAAAAAAAAAGATAATTAACATACCTATTTAATCCCTTTAGTCTCATCATTTATCAATTATGTTTAATTTTTAAGATTAATATGTTGGACATGTTGCAATGAGGGGTCCAAAAATGCAAATTTTTGGTAGTGAACAAGTAATTTCTTGAGCTCCAAATTGCATTTCTACCTCTATGGAATCCACCTTAAAATATATCACTTTTATAAAATCCAAATAGGTATATTACATGTTATCACACTTTCATGACATTCAAATCCACCTGAAAGTGCACTTTCACTACCATTCTAGAGATCATAAATATTGACAACAAATGTTGTCAAAGTTTAAGTTATGGCTTTAGAATTCTAGTTTTAATGTTTCCTGACTAAAAATTGACACTGTTAAAATCCTTGGGTGTGGATAAAATATACTACCATGTTATTACCATACCATCATGCCCAACCAACAAAACCACCACCCATTCTAGCCTCAAAAACACCCTTCCCAATACAAGAAAAATGCAAATTTTTAGCCTAAGTTCAAACATGTAAAATGAAAATTGTAAGTCATTTGCATGAAATTTAATATCCATAACATGCATTATTAATCCCTATAATTACACCCTATATTAATCAAGTGGAATATTTGATACCAATCTAGTGGGAAAGTTACAATGAGGGGTCCAAAAATGCAACTTTTTGGTAGTGAAAAAGCAACTTTTCTAGCTCCAATTGGGATTTCTACCTTTGGGGACCTCCACCTATGAATATATAACTTTTATAATGTTAATATAGGAAAATTACATGTTATCACATCTCCCTGAAATTAAAATCCACCTAGAAGTTGATTTTCACTACTATTCTAGAGAGTAGAACCACTGATAACAAATGTTATCAAAGTTTAAGTTGTGGTTACAGAACTCTAGTTCTGATGATTATTGACTAAAAATTAACACTTAAAACACATATATGGGGTGGATAAAATATATTAATATGTTATTTTACTCATGTTAGGCCTGATCGACAAGCACACCACCCATTCTAGTCTCAAGAACAACCTTTGCAATGTAATAGAAATGCAAATTTCTAACTTAAGTTCAAACATGTATAAAATGAAAACTGTAAGTCATTCTATGAATAGTCAAATCAATCCCCTAAATATTTATTCCCTTTACTCATACCTCAATTCACTTAGGTGGAATCTTTAATAGTAATCTATTGGACAAGTTCTAGTGAGGGGTCTAAAATGTAACTTTTTGGCATTAAACAAGCAACTTCATGAGCTCCAAATAGAATTTCTACCTTCGAGACCTCCAACTCAGAACATATCAATAAAATCATGTTTATATAGGAAAATTACATGTTATAACACCACCATGATGTTTAAATCCACCTAGAAGTGCATTTTCACTACATTTTCAAAGCACAAAAATAGTGACAACAAATGTTGTCAAAGTTTAAGTTATGGTTAAAAAACTAGAGTTTCGATACTTATTGACTAAAAATTACAATTAAAATATGTTATAGGTGGAGTATAAAATTTAGGACTAGTTTTTTATCCTCCCATAAGGTTCGATCAACAAACCCACAACCCATTCTAGCCTCAAGAGCACCCTTCTTGATACAAGAAAACTGCATTTTTCATCCTAAGTTCAAACACCCATAAAATGAAACATGTAAGTCATTTATAGAACTTGGATCACATGTAACCTAATATTATATCACATCTAACTTGAGCTTCTCTTAGTTTCAATAATATATAATTCTTTACTGATAGTTCCAACCATGTGAAGGTGGAAACTTATATGAGACTACTAAGCTACAAAAAATTGTTAATAAGTAATTAAAAATGAAATTTATATGTACTACCTATAAAATTAAAAACATTTAATAAAATTGATTATATCTAAATTTGAAAATTCAACATACCTACATATTTCATTCCAATGAACCACTACGATCTGCTCTAACCTTGAGAGTTTCAAGAATAACTTCATGGTCTAGCTCTCAAACTTTCCATAGTTTCTTATTTAATGGCCTCCCATGATATTTTTGTAATTGAATATTCATTTCAAGAATTAAATTTGAATAGTAAAGTATCTTCTTATCCATTTCAAACTCTTCAAACAATAATTAATTTTAATATGTTATAGGATATCATCAAAACCATGTTCTAATGACTACCACTAACCTTGTGGGATAGTCAATGTTTTATCCATCTATAACTGGGGAAGTCAATTTTCTATTTCTCTCTACACACTGACACAAGTAGTAATCAGTGATTTTTTATCCTCATCTTTAATAACTATAAAAACATTCCTTGTATAAAAAAAACTATTTTTAGAAATAATATGAACATATATAATGAGAATAAATTATACATAATAAAAAATATTCTACCTGGCTACACTAGATCAGATACATGATCAAAGTCATTTGTTGATTCCATATTTATAATGTTCAATGTTCTTGGAACCTAATATGTGTTTATTGGAATCAGATGTTTGTAAATCCAATCATCCACCCACTCTTATGATTCACACTCATACCAAATAGAGTCCACGCATGCAGAATAGAATAATGTCAAGTGCCTCATATGAACAATTCAATAACTTACATTTGATCTATAAAATGAGTGGAGGTCACTTGAATCCATTAGAGTCATACAATCCTCATACATTGCCAAGTCTTCTTTCTCCATTATCAATAAATGTTTATGAATAATATAATTTGGTTGAACACCATGACACATGTTCTCATTACACCATTCAACCATATTTTTTGTATTTTTAAAATGAGCACCCTCTTCAAATTTTAACTCCTCCATTGCAATATCTCTTTTTACACATGCTCCAACACCTTCATGCTCCCCTTTTCCATGGCTATTCTTGGTGAAACTTTAAATTTTTTTTACACTAGTGGTAATGTGCATAATTCTTAGCCAATAAAACATCTGTGCATTTTTAAATTGTGATGTTTAATTGTGTAACTAAATGTAATGTTGATTAAAATTAATGTTATTATGACTAAACCACTTATATAACTTATAAAAACAACCTTTCAGATACTTTAAATGATATAATATGTCATCACTGATATAGAAATGGTATTCCCTTGAAATTTTCTATTGTTGCTTTATACTATTAGATAAATGCATGAGTATGGTAACTTTTAATGAGTTGTAATACTATGATTGAAATTTCATTTGGGGGTTGAATGTATAATTTTCTATAAAATCAACTACTGAAATAATCAAACCAAGTGGGAATTTATCCTTACTTATCTTGAACTATTCATCCAACTATCTAGCCCTATTTTTATGGCTTGCATATCATAAACAATCTTCTCCCTAAATTTAACCAAAAATTTGAAATCATGTATCTTTTTTGTAACAAGCTCTCACCTTTTGTTGGGGGGAGAGGTGGAAGATAAATCCAAGAACAAATACACCTATTCTAATTCCACCTATTAGGATCTTGCTCCTCAGAAAGAGCACAGTATGATTACCAAATATAAGCAATTGAATATGCAGAAATAACCAGAAACACAAGTAACTAGAATTCACCAATAACACAGAATATGAGAGACAATACACTATCTTGTATTAACACTATACAGAAAAGAATACAACAAAGAGCCGCCACACTCTTTCACCTTACAGAGATTCGCCACACCTCAAGTGTACAGTAATTCTTCTCACACACACTCTCCTACACAAAAAATGGTCCCAACAACCAACTCACACATAGAATTGGTGTTCACCTCACCAACCAGTCAGTAATAACCCTGTCGGTACATCAAGCACTCTATAGCACTTCAAGCTGATCTCTCATGAACCTGCAACCTGCAATTCAAAGACCAAACTTACATGTAGATCCCCAATGAGCTTGCAACAACCTGTAACTCACAGATCTTACAACTAGAAGGAACTCTTCCTTTCTATCTCATGCCTTATACAATACATGCCAATGGGTCTATAAATAGATCCCTAACTCAAACAATAACTTAGACTCTTAATTTAGACAATTGTCCTCGCAGCCCAAGACTCTAACTGGTCTCAACATGCAAACTCTTCGTTCACTTAACTAACTGTCCGTGAAACGAGCAGTTTTGGAACACACAGGCGACCGACGTCAGTCCCTGCTTGTCTGGTTCTGCTGACGTCGGCTGACTTCCTACCATCGCTGGTGGCCTTCTGCACTGGTCTCTGCCGACGTCGGTCCTGCTGCCGATGCCGGTTCTCCTAGATCTCAGCAACCATTGTTCCACAGTTTGCAAAGGGTTGAAGCTTTTAGCTCCACAACCTAACAATCTCCCACTTGGAGATAAATAGCTACAACCTGTACCTGTACCTGTACACCGTCTAGTTTGTTCCCTTGGCTATGTATCCATCTTCAAAATCACCCTTGAAGACCAACCACCACAAAATCCGTGGTGCAAAACCTGTCATCCAAATTACCTGCCACATCCACATCTACAACCATGTAGAAATAAACCTGAACTTGCATAGCATGTGCACCTGCTACTAGTCCCTGTAAGAATCCACTGAACTTCCCTCCAATGGTTCTCTCCCGGATTGGCTCCTAACTTGTGACAACTCCCACTGCTTGGGAAAACTCAGGTTTAGTACATACCATGCACTCAACCTCATTATGTGAATCAAGACACCTATTCATAGAACTGTCCAACCATCGGCGTGCTAAGCGGTTTCACACAATCATCCTGAAACAAAGTCAACACATGACCTTCCATGTCTCTAGAACACACTCTTGCCAAAGAATCTTGCTGCTCCCAGATTCTCCATGACATCCACCTGAACTAGCTTTACCTTTAGTTCAGCAATTACCTGTATATGTAACCCTGCAACAAGCACATCATATATAAAATAGGATAGTGTAGCTAATACTATCCAACCTGGTAAAGAGAAACACAATGAACAAACCTCCATTGCCCTGCAGCTAATACAAGATCATACACCCTGATCTTCCATCTCACGTATCCATTTCCGCTCTTCTTTATCCTTAACATCCATTCGTCTCTCAGTGCTTACTTCCAGCTGGCAACACTACCCAAAACACCTGTTTGGTTCTCCTCCAAGGAATCACATCCTCATTCATGCCTAGCTCCCACTGTTTCCTGGATCTACCTGTTCTGCTTCTTCAACAACTTCCTGGTCCTATGCCATAAGTGAGCAACAAGTAGTGTAAAGAAGGGAAATGACAAATTTAAGAACTTACTTACACCTTCAGTCCTCCATATGAGCGCTTGAGACTCCATGACAGCTTGCTGTCCACCCAAAATTCATCTTAGTGACCGATGCCGGTCACATCTCAGTCTACAGCCGACCGATGTCGGTTCCCTGCGACTGCCTCCCTGCCGACGTCAGTTTCCTCTGGCCGACGCCGGTCTCTGTCTGCCCTGATTCACCGACGTCGGGCTGCACATAGCCGACGTCGGTCCCTGTCTGGACACCGACGCCGGTTTTCCTGCCGACGTCGGTCTCTGTGTTTTTCTTGTGAGACCTGACTTTTTCCCGCGAGCTCCTTTTGGATCAAACCCTTGTCCAAATCACCCTTGCTCTGCTCAGAATTCCTCTGCACCTTGTGCTGAACTCTGTCCGTCACTTTCTCCTTGAAAACCAAGGCTTTCCTGTTCTTGTCACTATCATCGGATTCCTCAAGAATCCTCACCTTCTTCTTCTGCATACAGAAACCACGATCCATGCCTTCCAAATCTAAAAGCATATCCTTTGACTCAAGAACTAGCATCTCCTTCTTATCTATGTGACCAAGCCTATTAAGCCACATCTCTAAATCTACAGCTGAAGTAGATAACCCAGAAAGAGAATCAGTAAAACAAGTAGATAGATAAAGCGTACCTACTTTCTTACCTCTAGCTACAACAAATGTACCCTTGGTAACCTTCTAAGAGTCTGCTGTGAGAGTTACTGTGCAACCCTCTTCACCCAAACTTTTGACAAAAATCAGATTCTGCTTCAGAACTGGGACGTGGATGACCTCCTTTAACACCCATGTGTTACCTGTCTGCAGTTTCAGCTTCACTTTGCCTTTGCCAACAATCTGACAAGGCTTACCATCCCCTACACAAATTTCTCCAAAATCTCCCTGGACATACTCATGAAAAAATTCTCTATGTGGGGATGCATGAAAAGAGGCACCAGAATCTAAAACCCAAGATTCTACTTTATCCAAAGAACATACCAGAGCATCCTGTGCAACGTAACCTGCAACATCTGCTTCTTCTCCATGTTCTTCATGCTGATCTATACCCGATCTGTAATCTCTCTTTAAGTGCCCTTGCTTTCCACATTTCCAGTAGGTTATTCTGCCATACCTGGACTTGGATCTCTTGCCCATCTTCAACCTTGATCTCCCACGCTCTATCTTCTCTCTTGGCCTTCCTCTTCCTTCAACACTCAAAGCATCTCCAGATGATTCACCTATGCTTTTCCTGCATATCTCTTCATTCAAGATCACACTCACAATATCATCCACTTTTAAGACTTTTGAAGGAGACACAGTATTAGAAACTGCCATTACCAAACCTTCCCAACTTTCAGGTAATGAACACAAGATTAAGAGAGCTCTAATTTCATCATCAAATACAATATTGACTGAACTTAACTGGTTTACGAAACCATGGAAATCACTAAGATGGCTATGAACAGATCCACCTTCTAACATTTGCAAATTAAATAAACGCTTCATAAGAAATACCTTATTAGAAGCCGAGGGTTTTTCATACACATTTGCCAAAGATTTCATCAACTCCACCGTTGTCTTACACTGTGATAAGCTGGAAATCACAGATGATTCAAGACTCAATCTAACAGATCCCAGAGCCTTCTGATCAAGAACCTCCCATTCTTCATCTTTCATATCCAAGGGTTTGCTAGCAACCCCACCCAATGGTAAGTACAAATCTTTCTGATACAGATAGTCCTCAATCTGCATCCTCCATAATTGGTAGTTCTTGCCATTAAACTTTTCCATTCGTAGTTGACTATTTTCTGCCATTGCTCAACTCCCACTCAAACAGAAACCCTATGAGTAACTTGTAATCAAAACACACTACCCAGATCTACACCAATCTATTAGTATCCCAACCTAAAGCTCTGATACCACTTGTTGGTATCAAGCTCAAGAACCTACAACCAAGGCTCTGATACCACTTGTTGGGGGGAGAGGTGGAAGATAAATCCAAGAACAAACACACCTATTCTAATTCCACCTGTTAGGATCTTGCTCCTCAGAAAGAGCACAGTATGATTACCAAATATAAGTAATTGAATATGCGGAAATAACCAGAAACACAAGTAACTAGAATTCACCAATAGCACAGAATATGAGAGACAATACACTATCTTGTATTAACACTATACAGAAAAGAATACAACAAAGAGCCGCCACACTCTTTCACCTTACAGAGATTCGCCACACCTCAAGTGTACAGTAATTCTTCTCACACACACTCTCCTACACAAAAAACGGTCCCAACAACCAACTCACACATAGAATTGGTGTTCACCTCACCAACCAATCAGTAATAACCCTGTCGGTACATCAAGCACTCTATAGCACTTCAAGCTGATCTCTCATGAACCTGCAACCTGCAATTCAAAGACCAAACTTACATGTAGATCCCCAATGAGCTTGCAACAACCTGCAACTCATAGATCTTACAACTAGAAGGAACTCTTCCTTTCTATCTCATGCCTTATACAATACATGCCAATGGGTCTATAAATAGATCCCTAACTCAAATAATAACTTAGACTCTTAATTTAGATAATTGTCCTCGCAGCCCAAGACTCTAACTGGTCTCAACATGCAAACTCTTCATTCACTTAACTAACTATCCATGAAACAAGCAGTTCTGGAACACACAGGCGACCGACGTCGATCTCTGCTTGTCTGATTCTACCGACGTCGGCCGACTTCCTGCCATCGCCGGTGGCCTTCTGCACCGGTCTCTGCCGACGTCGGTTCTGCTGCCGACGTCGGTTCTCCTGGATCTCAGCAACCATTGTTCCACATTTTGCAAAGGGTTGAAGCTTTTAGCTCCACAACCTAACACCTTTTAGTTTTTTTGTCATATTTTAATTCATAATTCACTTATTTATATTTGTTTAAACCAGCTAATATAAGTCCAATTTCCCTTGTAATCTCCTCATGGATACATTTTTCTAAAATTTTGTTCATCCACCACAAATGCTATAATTTCCATTTGAATATGTTTTGTTGTAAAATAATTTTCCATGCGATATTTTTCAAAATATAGTTAGAATAAATTCTCTAGATGATATTGGTGGTAATTCAATGCCACACTACTACAAAAATTTTCTTGTATGAAAATTACAATAAATATGGAAAAAACATCATAGTGCATTGAAAATTTAACATGTTGCCTACAACAAGTGGTGCATGTATGATTTATTTTAACATAAAAATATTTTGACATTTCAAAATATCTTTGACAAATATAAATTTATGAATGGTTTTTCCAAAAATTTAGAGTACAATTATGTTTGAGTCATATCCAATAAATATTTTAGATCTAGTTCATGGTTATGAGAACCAACTCTTCTTTTCAAAACATCTCTTGCATTGGGTGAGACTCTTGTATTGTCATTCCAAAATTTAGCAAGTAACTTAATGAGAGTATTTACTATAGACTTGTCATTTCATGGAAGTTTACCAGAGAATGCCCAAAACTCATTGGTATTAGGTTTATTAAGTATTTCATGTATTTCAATTGCTTTCATTATAAATTTTATGTTTATATTAATTGTTTGATTTGTTTTCTTAACCATTCATTTTTCCCTATTTTTCAACTTACTACACAAGTTGTAAGTATATGCTAAGTAGCATTACAATCTTTGGTGCATGATTTTAGGCCTACAATATGATATGAATCATGTTTATTTTCAACAATTTCATAGTTTTCATCATCCATGTTACATGTTATTAGATCTAATGTGTACATTATATGTTTCATCTTAATCAATTTTATCAATGAAATAAATATTTGGCGTCTTTGACTATCATAATCTAAATTATGAAAGAACGTATCCCAAATTTATTGAGTTTGTCTTCTTGAATGGTGATTAGACATTTAGTTATGCATTTATTCTAAAATATTTTCCTATACTTCAAATAATTACTTGTATTTTCCACACACAATTCTTCGAGGTGTTGGTAATGGTGAAATTTCCTGAGAGGGTGTTTCAGAATTATTATTACATTCATTGTCTAAAGGTGGGATGATAATGTCTTCATTGTTTGTTGTTTAATTATATGCTTCTATAAAATTTTATTTATGGTTAATTTCATCATTATTTTCTTCCATCAAAATTTCTTCAATCATGGGGGGTGAAGTATCATACATAGACTCATCACCAATAAAATCAAAAACTTGAAACTTTGAATGTAAACTTCCAACATTAACTAATTCATTATTTTCAATTTCATTATTTTTCATTTAATTATAGTTAGTTTCATAATTAATCAATTGATTATGGTTAATTTCATCATTTTTTAATTCATTAATATCAATTGGATCATTATTTAAGGCATTTGGTTCATTAGGATTAGGCTTTGTACCTTGTCTAGCATGATTTTTTTGCATTTGTATTTTGTGTTTCTCTCTCAAATATTCTAGTTCCTCTTTTATTTTTTTCTTCAACATATTCCTATTCTTATAACCTTATACATAAACCATCAAGGATAATTGACAAATTTTAAAAGGTGGAGTCAAGTACATGGGTATTGCAGATCTCGTAGAAGTACATAGAGAATGTTTATGGGGACATAATTCCTAATTTGAGTTAAAAATAGTCATTGAGAAGTGATCTTAGTCTAAAATAATAATAAAACAATCATGTTATATGTTACAATTTTGTTATTTCATAACGTGATCAAACTATTTGTTGTACAAGGTTTTAATTCATCTAATATATTGAGAAGCATATATTAACAATAATGGGATCATGTTATGTAATAAAGTGATCACATTATTCTTAATAATCATTTGGGGTTAGTAATTGGCATTGAGAATTGAGTTTTGCCTATATTAATAATAACATGATCATGTTACTAAATAAGGTGATCACATTATAATTACTATAGATTAGGAATTATGGATTAGGGATTGGGTATTAAAATTTATGTTTTAGGGATTATAAATTAAAATTTATATAATAGGTATTAGGGCATGTAGGGTTTAAGTTTAAGGGTGTATATAAGGTCTAATCACTCTTTGTCATTTGTGAACCTAATTTTTTATACAAAAGCTTTTAATTGGGACTAAATCGATTAGTAAATAGTGAAAGTTTTTAGTTTGAAATTTAGGTATAGTATTTAGGGCTTAACTTTAGGGTATATAGAGCCAATCACAAAGATAAAACTTGGTCTAAATGATTTTAATTTGGGATAAAATGATTTGTTTAGTGTTTAAAGAGTTTATATTTATGGTTTAGAGTTTAGGGATTAGGAACTTTAAGTATTAGAGCTTTGGGTATAGGTTTTATGGTATATAAGGTATAATCAGGATGGTGATTAGAGTAAATTGGAGCTGATGAACCCCCAAATGACATACTATAGTAATAAAACTAGGTTGAAGGGACTCAAATAGCTTGAATTTAGTTTAGATGCACAACTAGATTGGTACTCCAAAATCTATGTTTTGGCCATAAGTTTAAAAAGCTTATTTTAAGACATCTCATGATAAAATAAATTATATCATAAGGAATGTATGTTTGTGACATGTAGTAGGAATTAGGGCATAGGATTTATGTTATAGGGATTAGGGATTAGGGCATGGGGTTTAGGTTTAAGGAACTGTATATAATTTATCTAATCGCTCTATGCCATGTGAACCTAAATCTTACTACAAAATATGTTAATTGGGACTAAATTAATAGTTAAATAAGGAAAAATTATTGTTTAAAATTTAGGGTATGATGTTTAGGGTTTATGGTTTAGGTCTTAGGTTTTAATGTATATATGTTTTAGGGTACACAGGGTCAATCACAAACATAATTGGGGACAAATTAAATCACTTTGACCCATTTCTGACAATATAATGTGTTCTTAAGTTGTAATTATACAATATATGTCATCATGTAAATTGAGTGAATTAGTCAAGTGGGGCAATGAGTCATGTGATCTAGGTAAAACTAAGCCTTATGAACTTAATTCTTAGTCTAAATGATGTTAATTTGGGCTAAAATGATTGGCTCAAGGTTTGAAGAGTTTATATTTATGGTTTAGAGTTTAGGGATTAGCAACTTTAATGATTAGGGCTTAGGGTATAACTTTTAGGGTATATAAGGAACAATCATGAAGGTAATTAGGACAAACTTGACCTCTTTAAACCTATATATGTGAGTAAATAATGTGATTTTGAGATCATTTAACCCCCACGCCATCACATATTGAGCCAATTAAGTGAATTGTGGTTTAATGAGTGAAGTAATTTTGACCAAGTTCACCCCTGTCAACCTAATTCTTACAATATATATATATATATATATATATATATATATATATATATATATATATATATATATATATATGTATGTATGTATGTATGTATGTATGTATGTATGTATAATGTTAATTAGGGATAAATTTATTGGTTTAGGGTTTAGGGTCTATAATTTAAAGGTTTTAGGGTTTAGGGCTTATGGATTAGGTTTTAAAGTAAATGGTACAAGTTTTAGGGTTTAGGTTACAAGGTATCAGATATAGGGTCCAATCACTAAGGTAATTAAAGAAAATTTGAGTTTCTTGTTCACATATTTATGACTTGATTACCTTTATGTTTGAATTTTTGATAAAACTAGGGTCAATTATGCCAAATACATATTTCATACATGTTATACAATTGATTTATCCATAAATTTGGTTTCAGGTCTCAATTTTGCCTAGATCATGCCCCTAATTGCACAAATTGACTAATTAGATCAATTCATTATATAGAATCAATCTTTTGATTTTACCCCAAATCATATCTTACTATTGAAGGGGTTAAAATTAGACATAAATGCCTACTTAATTAAAATAATAAATTATCTCCTCCCCTTTGGTTAGTTAGGTTGAAGGGGCTCAACATAATCCCGAATCACTTCAGATGCACATGTCATGATTAGTATTTGAAAGGCTAAGTTTTGGCCGTAGGTTTAAAAAGTTAATTTTATGACATGTCATGATTAAATTAGTTATATATTATGGCATGTATCTTTACATTATGTAGTGGGCATTAGGTCATAGGGATTACAATTTATGTATTAAGGATTAAGGTTTATGGCATAGGGTGTAGGATTAAGGACTTGTATATTAATGTTTAATTGCTCTATGCCATGTTAAAACCTAATTATTACTACGAAGGATGTTAATTGGGACTAAATCAATTGGTAAACAGGGAAAAAAATTTATTTAAAATTTATGGTATAGTGTTTAGGGTTTATGGTTTAAGGCTTAGGTTTTAATGTATATATGATTTAGGATACATACAGTCATTCGAAAAGATAGTTGATAATAATTTAAATCACCTGGACCCATTTGTGACTATAGAATGTGATTTTGGGTTGTTATTATACCCTAGATGTCATCATGCAGATTGAGTGAATTAGTGAAATGGGCCAATCAGTCATGTGATTTATCCTAAACTAAGCCATGTGAACTTAATTCTTTGACAAAATGATGTTAATTTGGGATAAAATGATTGATTCAATGTTTAAAGATTTTATATTTATGGTTTAAAGTATATGTATTAAAAAATTTAGGGATTAGGGATTAGGTTATAGGTTTTAAGGTGTATAAATTATAATCATGATGGTGATTGGGGAAAATTTGAGGTCCTTGAACCTAGATTTATTAGTAAATGATCTAAATTTGGGATCGATTATCCCCCACATCATCTTAAATTGAGCCTACAAAGTCAATTATGGTAATCAGTGATGCAATTTTAACCAAGTTCATCCCTATGAACCTAATTCTTACTATATATACATGACTTTAATTAGGACTAAATTAATCCTAGGGGCATACTAATCTTCAATGTAATGAATCTCATCCATATGATATCAATTGGGGATCTAAGTGCTCACAATATTAAAAAATATGTATCTTTTTAATTTGATTTGTAATTAAATCCAAAGGACCCATGTTCAAGGAATTACACTCATATATAATGGGAATAGAGGCTTACATGGCCTTGATTCCATATCATATTGAACCAATCAAGTATTATGGTTAAATGAGCCTTGAGAAATGAATTATATCCATATGATATCAATTAGGTCTCTAATTGCACACCATATTGTAAAAAACCAAGTATTTAGTTTAGTTTGTTACGAAATTAGGTCCAAGTAAGTTCCATTCAAGGAAATATACACATCTAGTGTCAATTTGGGATCTATTATCCCAATTACACACCATATTGGGATCAAATGAACAATAAATTGATTCATAGGCTAATACATCTCCAATTATCATTCAATGCTATCAAATGTTGACAAGAACATTGGTCTCAAACAATAATCTTAATCAACCATAATTTGACCTTAAGACTCATAGGCCTAGTGGTTCCTGCTCAGGTTTTATGGTGTTGACAATATATAATGAAATCATGTTACTAACATGATCCTGTTATTAAGTAATGTAATCATGTTATTAACATGATCATGGTATTTGAATTTGATTTCAATTTCAGTGCATTTTGGGTTGGGAATGGCTTGGATTCTAGAGTTAAAGGTTTGGACTATCAATGTACAACTAATTTTTGGAATTTATGATTTAAAGAAAAAAAAATTCAACAATGATTTCTATATATACTAAGAATTTCAATGTGAAAAATAAAAAACTTAATACCATCGCTATGAGCACCCTCTCCTCTTTCCAAAGAAATAATTTTTTGACTAATTTAAGGCTTCAAACTATGTTGATTTCTAACTATAACTTTTTAAGGTCATTACATGCTATAAACATACATGACTATACATATTCACATAAGTTGTATTTCATTGATCCAAGTTTTAAAAAAATTCTATGGTCACAAACTATGCCTAATTCTACAAACATTCCAAAAAAATTGATTTTCATTTTTTTGAGGTAGTTAGATGTGCCGCATGAATGGCTATCCATTTTTTTAATCTATTTTTAGGATCTATTTACTTGAAAAATTTGTAAAAAAATGTATTCATATGAAAAATTAAAAAAATATAGGTCACTAACTAGAAGATCTTATCTAAATTTGCCCCAAATGATTTCAAATAATATTAAATGTTGTTCAAAAAATGGTGCATCACATGACCATCTATCTATTATATTATCTAAATAAATTGGAATTCCTCTTCAAATTTAAGATATTTGACCTAGTTATAGTTAGCCATTTTAAAAAAATTAGTGTTTTGAAAACTAGACTTAAAATTCTACATTTTATGTTCTTACACCATATTCAAATTTGAAGTCTAGATATCTCAAATTATTTATAGTAGTTCATATTTATAAAATTTTAGGAAATCCATGTCCATGGGTAGACCACTTTTTGTCCTCCAACTTTGTGCACTTACCCATACTTGTATAAGCAACCAAACTGCATCTCAGAGAGTGATTATGGTCCTTTGAACATTGGATATGCAACCTCTGATAATTTTTATAATATGTAAATAACATATTACATTGAATTAACCTTCTCAAGATCCTTTGACATGTGTATCCATATATTAAATACTATTTCATCCCTCTAAATAGCCCACCTCCTTCCATCTTCTTTAAATAGTCATAAGGATAACTTGAAAATTTGTCTAATAACATTTCAACTTGAATATCTATATTACCTTTGATGACCCTTTTCTCTTGAAGCTCCTTTTATAATGGTTTTCTATGTTATATTAATAATTTTAGACATCACTTAAAAGTTTTAGCATGAGAACTTGGCTTGATCAAGAAATAAACATGAGATCTTTAATATTTGAAAAATAAATTAAAAATTGTTAAGTTACCTTAAGATTTTCTAATAATTCATAATGACCAAAATAAAACCACAAGATAATAATTTTAAGACCACAACCTCATATTTAGGCTTTGACACCCTATGGGACTTCTAACACTACTAGGACAATAAGATAACTTACCTTGACAAGACAAGCTATGAGCTAGACAAACATCTTCAAGGTTATCAACATGGTTCAATATGAGCAAAAGAGCAAGTTTTTTGTGAACCTATCTTATAGTAGCCATTTTTTAGATAATAGGTGGTATTGTCCTTTTCCCTCCTTTTGTCTCTAACATATATCTTTTCAAATGATTAACCACCTAGGGTTGGCCTAGACCTCTTATAAAGCCCATACAAACACTAGAATAATATATATACATGAATTTTAACACTTTATTTACTATATGGAAATAAGATACAATATGCATAAACAAACTCAAGATAAGTTGTTCAAAATTAAGATTATAAATCCCTATTCTATGTTATTTATGTAGACAACCATCTACAACATCCCTAAGCCTAGATTATTTAGATTCATAGTCTCAATAACATTCAATTCTCTCAAAATGGAATTCATTCTAGCTTCAGTTGCACTTTCACCAACATTTATGTGGGGAGAAGTACATCAAGATTTATCCCTCTGCAGAGTATTGGTAAGTAGGTAACTCTCATCATAAGAAGGTGTTAAGGATGTTCAACCTCAAATACTAATAACACACTTTGATACTTGTGCCAATTGGATTGCCTAAAAACATGAAGATTTAGGTTTTTAATATTAAATAATTCACAACATATCACTTATAGAGATCTATAACATGTTTTCATAGGCAAAGGACTGGTATAATCAGACACATGTGCAGCTAGAATATCACAATAGTTCTAAATATAGGGCACTAGTGACAAAATAGGGTCACTAAAACCATATGGTACTACTACCCAATTAGGGCATTACTATCTAGGAAGGGTTTTGACACTTGAGTCCTATTCATGACACTCAGATCAACCTCTATCCTATATTTAGCCTCAAGATCTCCCATCTCAGCCAATTTCCATCTAAGTACTTGTTTACATTATTTGTTGCTATTTTTTGAAAGTTAAAATGAGCTCAATTATATTACAAATTATGGTCTATATTTATTGCATATTTATACCCTAATTTACTATACTCATACCCTTCAATAAACTATGCCTTAAAATACATATCCCTAAAAAGTTAAATCAATATTTTATTGGTGATTAGTCCTTTGTAAATTGAAATTTTATTTTTTAATATCGTTATTTATAATCTGATTTTGAGGTACCTCCTTCATAAATAAACTACATCATTGGTCAATCGTCTAACCAATTATTTCAAGTTTTGTGTCCCAAAATTTTTAATAGTATTTTGATTATTCCACATACCATTATGATAATTTATGTTGGCGATAGGTATTATAATGTTCAAAAATGAGGGTACATTATGAGTTATTTAGCTATGAACCAAATTAGAAAGTGTTTTATTATTTCAAATTTATGAGGGTGCTTGTTAATTATGAGTTGGAACATCATGTCCAATCATGTTGAGTACAATAAAATTGTTGTTGAATAGTGTAATAATATGTTTTTAGTTACTTTAATGTGATAAAACATGATTTGGAATAATAAATATACTACCAAGCATTTGATTTAATGAGATTGGATTGTAAGCCATGTTTTGATTTAAGTACATAGCTCCTAAAATTGAGTTCATCACTACTGTATTAAACATAGGTGCTTGATTACTCATTAGGATTTTTTTTGTATTCTATTGGTTTTCCTAAATATGTTATTGGACTAACACCATATCCTTGTGGTGTCATTTATCGCTTAATATTTATGGTTTCATTGTAAGGTAAAGGTAAGGATGTAAGAGATGCCTATGTTCTTCTAAGGAACATATATGTCATTGGTTCTAACTCTCTTAAGTATGTTTAAATTGAATCCACTTATGTTTGGGTATAATGATATTTCATATTCTAGTAATTTTTTTGGAAACAAGTGTTAAACATAATCATTGGTTCATTTGTTTCTCTATTGACAATACGAAAGTGATGATTAGAAATGATAGAATCTAAGTACCCTAAAGTGATTGAAAAAATGAGTTACTAGATCATTCCAATAGGTGATGTATCCATCTAGGAAATTAATATACTAGCTATAAGTTCCCTCATAGAGGAAATAATTAAACAATTAGAAATATGCATCTTCATGTTGGAATTATTTTCTTATGATGACATCTTACAAATCTTGAATATGTTATTTAATACTTTTGTATCCCACCTTTAATATCTTTTGAATATAACTTTTGAATATTCTTTGGAAAATCATGATCAACTAATAAAATGTTTATAGGGAAGATACCTCCACCAAGGTAAACAACAACCATTGGTTAGTTTTGAGGGATAGAAAAGGTATTGACAAAGGAAACTATAGTCATAGGAGAACTATTAGTTGAATGAATATATTTAATCTTGAATTTTCCTTTCTCAGATATCGTATTTATATGTTTAGAGAGGTATAACATATCAAATTTACCCTCAATAGACTTTGAACTCACGATAATCATTTTATGTTCCACCTATTGAAATTAGAATGTCCTAATGTAGGTAATGTTTCTACAATCATAAAACTAAAACCTTGCTTTCAAAGCATAATGAATCATATTTCTTAAAATAATTCTATTTGATACCATCATTCTAGTGCCTATCTATTGATGGGTAATTTTTCACAACATAAGCAAAGTGATGATTCACCCAACCTATCTATAAATGAGATGGAATCTACCCATTGTCTATACCACTAGGTCCTACTATTGCTAGGTAACCTAGTGGATGATATGTAACTATTTCATTTAAAGGTGCATGTTTGGAATAAATTTAGATAAATAATAGGTAATGATAATCTTGTGGATGAGATACCTATAAAATCAGTCATTTGAAAATATAACTAATGTAATAATTGTTCATTTTATACATGGATTGTATAGGGTATTAAAAATAATGAGAATGTTTGAAACAAGATAAACATACAAACACATATTTTTAATCTAAATCTAATTTACATACTCTATAAGATTTATAAAAAATAGTAAAAGAGGATAGGTAAAATAAATATGCAACAATATTTTACATTGAAGATAAATCTGGTCCATTCAATTACATGGCATCCATGAAATCAAACTATTATTTGACTAGTATGCACACAAACATAAAAAAGATGATGCAAGAGTCTGATTTATTCAACTATGAAGAAACATGGAAAAATCATCATGTACATATGTAGATAATGAGAAACAATCTTCCCAACATTTTAATTGACATATATATTATTGAAAAATAATGTTTAGATCCACTATAATTAAGGGAATACATAAAAATTATTCACAAGAACATTTCTAAAAATAATAATAATTAGGAAAGTAAGAAATTGTAAGAAACAAGTGTCTAGACCTCTACTCTACTATCAAATACAAAAATAACCAGCCACTCACTCAGTAAAAATATTTGCCTCAAATATAGTTCAAACCATGAATGGAGATAACCCCTCCAATCTTGAACTGGGTGAAAATATTACACACCAAGATCAATATCAAAGGCCCAAATTAGATGCACCAAGAAATAATCTCAAGAAAATGAATACCATGATTAAGGCTATAAATTCCTCATTGAATTATAGTAATAAGGCACTAGTGAAACTGTTTGATTCTCCATGAACTCATCATCAAGATAATAATGTCACCTTTTAATGCACCCTTTTTCCATTAAATGAAGAAAATAAGGTATTATTATAATATTAAATTATTAAAATTTACATAGGTTTAAGCTAAGTATCCCTCTTTTTGATTAATTATCATCCTATTAAATATTGGGGAAAACTTTATCTTTAAACTCTGAATACTCCTCTTGATAGTTGAACATACAATTTTATATGATGATCATGACTAATTAATGAATTTATTTATATTTTTTGGCCTTATCTTTCCTAATATTTATATGCACACCATTTTCTTACTCATCCCACTATCTAATTTTACTCCAAGTATGCATTCTATGACCTCTCTTGCACTAAATGACAAGTTATATCATGACTGCACACATATGAATGACCTCATAGTCTAATTTATGGATATTGACTACCTCAATGAGCCATATTATTGTAAAATTTGGGATCTAATATTTTTAAAATAGGTTAATGTATTATTTTTAGGGAAATTCACAACATGTGGCCACTTTTCATTTCTTATTATATCCATCATGTGCATGTTTGTCAAGTTTTTTCTATGTGGAAATTTTTTACTAATTGACTAGTTGAATATTGGTCTATATCACCATAATTTTTTTTTTTCCATGGTGAAATGAGATATTAAAAATCAGAAATATCCAACTCACCTACAACTCTGTAAGTCATAGATTAATGTTGAATGCACCGACTACCTCAAAACTATGAGATGCTAACACATGGACTTATCCTAGGAACTTGATTGATCTCTACTTTATCTTAGTAATCAAATTAACCTAGGGATGTGGTAAATGAGAATATACCATGTGACATCATCATATTCACCTGAGGGTTCCTTGGTGTCTCTTTGTGTGAGGCACTTGTGATAAGTGGAAGCCAAATATCTTGACAAGTGGTATATCCTCATTCAATATCAACCTGTAAAAAATGAACTAGTTAACATAATTAAAATAGGAGAACGCCATTAGAGTTTAAATTATAAAAAAATGACTAAGGTAAGAAGTATCATTATGAAATGGTTTTTATCACACTGAAAATATAAATGACTAAGATGAAAGTTAAAATGACATGATCAATTAGTCCTTTTATGTTCAGATTAAAATGAAAATAGATCAGAACCAAATGATAAATCCATATAAATTGATAGATAAAAAAGAGAATTAGTTAAAGTTTAAATCAATTGAAGAAAATTAAAGAATAAAATTTAAGAAAAATGAAATAATTAGCTCAATGAAAAAGCATCATGGCCGCTAAAGGTCTTGATAAGATAGATGACTATTAAATTTAAGCCTCGACAATGCTAACATGGATCTCAATGTGTCACTTGGTTGGAACATTCATGACACATGGTAACCATTCATTTGTTTAGGGATTAATTTATTTTATAGATATACTAATATCCTTTGTAATCTCGGAGACATGATATATTGACACATGATAGGATCTTGCTCACCCAAGATCTTGCCAATGACTTGTAAACTTAAAAATCATCATAGGGAGTGGTGAAATATGATCATACCATGTTTCATGTTTGAAATCATTTTGGAATTTGAATATTGTTCTATTATATACAAACTATCCTAAGGGGCCAAGGAAATAATATTATTTCATGTAACTTGATCTTATGCATCTAATATATATTTAGTCTATAAAGGAAACATATGAGACCCAAACAAGTGGGGATAATATATTGCACGATATGGCATGATCCTAGGAATCTATTAGACATAATAAAACTAATTTTAAAATAGGCTCAAAGAAGTGATTGAGTGACAACTAGTAGTTCCACACTTTATCAAAGGCTCATGGGAAGGAAAGTGATTGTTGGCATGTGGTTAACCCAAAAGAACCATTAGATTCTAAATTGAAAGTTTGATAAAAATAACTAAGCCAAGACCAAAATAAATACAAAGGAAAATAAGTGCATGAATAAAAATATTCACTCTGTCTAACTCAAAGCCAAAGGTAATCTACTATTTGAAAGTAACTAAGTCTTAAATGCAATCCATATAATTACTTAGTCATTATACTTTGAAAATAAGTAGATATAGACCAAATTACTAGAGAAAATATCATGAAAACTAAGAAATATTTATATAATCTTCCCGAGGTGAAATAGCCTTCAATAATGGAAATTTTAAATGTATTTTATAACATCAATTAAAATAGACCAAAACTTAATAGATTCATGCAAATTCACATTTTAATAATTTCCAACCATAATCCTTTTATTTTTGGCTTATAGGATAATGATTTTTGTTTCAAACTTTGTAAAAAAATCAAAGTAAAACAAATTCGAATGAATTTAGCCTACCTAAAATATTCTTTTCAATCAAACCAATAAATATTATATGCCAAAGGTAGAAACTTTCCAAGAGCAAAATACGAGACTCTAAATCAAAATTAGGCTCCATGATTTTATTGATGAGATTATGATGTGTTTCACATGCAACAACATATTATTTTAAACAATGTGTAAAACCTTATATTATTTTATGTTCTCCCAAATCAAATCCTTTGGTAACTTATCTAATTTAACATATATAATTTTAGAATGATCCCAATAAGGATAGTAGTATGCATGAGTAAAAACTAACACTTTGCATCAAAAACAAAAATTCCTTAACAAGGAGAGAGACTTGGTGGTGTCATAGTAATTATTATTATGGAACCTCTACATAATATATGTCCAATCTTAGTTTGGGAGGTTGTAAAGGCAAAAGGAATTACTAAAAACTTAAATTTTACAACTAATCCTTCTATGCAATCACGTTTGTGGGAGATGGATTGAATATATCATATAGTCCTTTTCAAATGATTATAAGATCCTAGTTATAGTAAAAATAATTTCAAGCCATTACATGGTATTCTTGACTCAATCCTCTTCATTTAGAGTTTTGATAAAGGAATCATCTAAAAAAATCCCACTAATGAGCTATTGGTCATGCCAGGGGAGAGAGATGTCTTTCATCAAATGTTAATTTAAAGCATCCATATCTAACGTATATAGTGATGGATATAAAGAACAACCCTATATTATAGACCTATAATTTTTGAATTTATGGGATTACACTACATTAATGGTAATGCTAACTAAAACATCCACAAATAAAATGTTAATAGTATGGATAGAACCTAGACTCCAACCCAAAGTTTAAAATATAGAAATGATAAAGGGAGAATCTATCCTATAGTAATATTTATCAAATACAAATTTCACAAATGAAGATTTTTTACTATAAACCTTGGTCCATTCCATACATTCTAAGACTACAAAAAGATTTGTTGGAAGGATTATTCAGTAGATATGCTTAATATGGGGTCAACATATAACTTCCAAGCCCATCGTAGTAGCAGAGTACATCTCCAGTCTAATGGAGAAAGTATTTATGTCTAACTTGGCATCATGGTATGGATTGGAAACTTGGAAACATATGATGCACTATATAAATAAAATCCATGTCTTATGTAAACATAACCATTGAATTATAAGGAATATGGTTGGTATTTATATCATAACATTGTAATATGATAGAAATAAAATATAAATATTTGAATGGTGATAAGAAAAGTTAGTTAAGACATTACATAGTATAAAAATTATTATAATAGGTTAGCTAAGAGTGAGAATATAGTAAAGAGTGTTGAGTTATATAATAAAGATATATGTTGAAATGTAAAGGATTTCTACTTATAATTTATATGAATAAATATAAATATAATAGTAAATGTATGTGTATTTATTACTATGAATGAATACACCTACTTAATGCTTTTGATCAATGATTACAATAAATAACTGCACTCGATACTAACATATGCACTACACTATATCTAACTATAGTTAACTTGAATTACATGTCTATTTGTAATCACATTTGTAGATTTTATGTAAACATTTGGTGGCACTATTGTGACTTTAGTTATCTATTAAGGAGTGGTGGGAATAAAAACATTAAAAAATTCTCCTCTGAGACCATACAAATTGGTCACTCATTATTTGAAGTTAAAGTAGTTTTCCTCAAATCACAAGGAAAATAATTTTGGTCATATTTGTCTAAATTTCGTGGCTTTCAATATTAAGATATGACATTCATACTAAATAGATAATAGTTCACATTGAGAAAACAATTAAGTGGACTATAAAAAATATTAAAAAACTCTAAAGCATTGACACACCTTGGACTCAATAAATTTATGCATGGTTTGAGACCACCCCAAAATTATTATTAATTATTTGGGTTGTTCAATATTGGATGAGTTTTGACACTGAGAAAGACTAATTCATCAATGAAACAAGGGAATGATTATTAAATAGGGTATAATTATTAATTATCAATCTATTTATGGATAAAATGTTGACAAAAGAATTAAAATAGTTCATTTAGGGGACATGAACATAAGAGATAGTGTACAAAAATAAGGGGGTTCATCAAAATATTTAACTTATTTAAAAATTTGTTTTAAACAGTTGCAGTAGGTTATGTAATATGTAGGGTAATAGGATAATAAAAAAAAGTAGGGATAAACTAGTTAATAAATATATATAATGATATTATTAAGAGATTAAAAATAAATTATATATATGGAATATCATGAATTAAGAGATATGAAAACATATTAAATAATATGGAAGTAGATCAATGGCAATAAGATAAATGCATACTAAAAAGAGAGAGAAAATGATATTAAAGAGAAATAGGATAATGTAACATAACAATATGACCTTTACCAATATAGATCCCAATATTTAAAATTAGGATGATATCCCTTTAAAAAAAATGGAAAACTTATCATTAAAACTGATATAAGGCACAACAGTAGCTAGTGAATGAAATAGGATAGAGGAAATACTATAACACACACCACATAAAGTCATGAATCAACATGCCAATGATTATTAGCATTATTTTCACTTATGCGAACCCTAAAATGATTCAAAACCATGGGTGAAAAATACCAATCAATGGTGATAAATATGGGCCATATTTGACTAGGAAAAAAAATTGTAAGAGAAGAGATGAATAAGTTAAAGTAGTAGATACTATCCACATAGGATAATATAATTATAGACTATATCGAAGATAATATATTTTTTGTAATTAAATATGATATTATAAGAGAATATATAAAAATGTAAATAGTACATGGTGAGAGAGTATAAGAATAAATAAATATGGAAGGGGATACCAAGCTTAGGGAGGAGAGTGATATAGAAGGAAACCTTAAAATTTGTATTGAATGAATACAAGAGAGAAAACATGAATAAATTAGATTATGACAATATGTATTAGTTAATGAAAATACTAGGGAAGAAGATTGGGTATAAATAGAATACTACAAAGAAAATAGTAGAAGTGATACCTCACTTCAAATCCCCAAATGTTAAAAAACCCCATTATAAAATTAATCCTTTGGATCAAACATTATTCCCCATGTCACTACACTTTATATGAAAAAAATCATTCCTTAGATGAGAATAAGTATATATAAGAGAAAGAGTATAAATTAGCTACCACAATTTCTGTGATCAATTGGAAAGTAGAATAGATTTCTTAGTGAATCAATTAGAAGAATTGGAAAGAAGAGGAGACTTCTTAGTTCATAGAGAGTTAAGATGAGACAAATCATGGATTTAGATATTAGTTTTTAAAAAATGTGTTATCATTAAAAAAGGATAAGTGTTACATCTTAAATAATAAAATCAATAATTTTGAGCAGTAGTAGTGAAAGTACACAACCTAACATCCCAAATGTGATGCATAACATTTTGAAGATTCTCCTTTTTGGTAAAGACACTAAGGATTAATATGAACACCTTTTCATATAAGATAAATATTATAGAAGTCATAATATCATAAATGATAGGGTAATGTTTTTTTTTTGAACATTATAAGACAATGCATAAAAAATTATATATGAAAACCAATGTAATGCATTCAAGTTCATGGGAGGATGAACCAAAATAATTCAAATGATACATTCACTATCCAAATGTTCCAATGGAGAGAATTATTAAAATGAGAGAATACATAAAATATAAATAAATTTAAAAAAAATGTTAAAATGTTATGATTAGACATTCAAATTGATAATAAGTAATTGGATGAGTAATTGAAAGAGAAATAATAAATTGAGTAGTTTATTTAGAAGATAATACAATATCTATGAGCTAACATGGATTGGAAGATACTAGATATATTTGTGGAAACACTAGATATGGAATCACACCTAGTCTCTCAATCTTGGATATGGAAAACAAATTCATCTTCTAATTTTTTTTTAGAGAATATAACAAGAATTGGTATAGTTGAGATTTAAACAACAGAATAAGATTAAAGATGTTGATTTTAAAAAATTAATAACTTATAATATGCAACGAAGGGATAAAATATGGTGTACCATTTATTTCTTGCAAGGATGCTCATAGACAAAATGACCTCAAAAAAAATGTGAAAAGAGTGGTAGAGATAAGTCTTCATACATACTCATGAATATGGATTTTATAATTCAAAAATCAAAACATGGAGATAATATTTTATGTGGAATATTTAGAACATATGCCCAACACCCAAAAAAAATATTTCTAATTATGGAAGAGGATCTAAAAATAAACTAGTCAATGTATTACATTATTTTTAGGTCATTAAATAAATATATTCACACGTGCCCTAGACACAAAAAAGGGTATATATACATGGGAAAAATCAAAGAAGACATCAACTATAGAACAAATTCTACCACCATAGATGCATATGGGAAACCCTACTACACTATATATTAGAAATTAAAATAAAACCCCTCGAAAAATACAAGAATTTCCATCACAAAATACCAATCTATAATATTATAATAAAAAATAAGGAGCATTTCAAGGAGTAGTCCAGTGTCATTACAGAGGTGAATACCATGTAATGAGATATAACTACCAAATAAAGAAATGATATATTCAAGGATAAAACAAAGGATATAATAAATGATATAGTTAGGATATATTACCTTCAACATGTTAAAAGTGTTGAAAAATTGGTGACATTTTGATGAATTGCATGGATGAACCACATGTGTCATCAATTTTACTCGATGAGAAAGGAACCCAAGATTTATTTGTTTTCCCAAAATTATCACAATTTTACAAGAACATAAACACCAAGATAGATAAATTTTTAGTACCCCATCCTAAAAAAACAAAAAAAGGAGACAATAAAATCACAAAGGATGGGGAATGTTATAACAAATGAACATCCATTCCTAATAAAATAAGATAGTGTAATGAAATAATATATTACCATAAGGATAATCCAAGAAAAATATTAAAATAACTAATGATGACCCAAAATATAGAGTGGCATTAATGACTAAGAGTGGAATAAAATAGGAAAATGAAAATGGAATGTTTTTTACTCTAAAAATGAGATATATACAATAGTTATAGGTATTATCCTAATACACATGACCATGATTTAATAATAGAGAAAATGATATAGATTATAAAATATATAAGGAATAAAATTCCAACATGTACTAATATACATCAATGAGAACAAAATTTAAAACCTAAAACATATATTACAATAAGTGAAAAGTCAAGATTTAGTAAACAAATCAACTAGGCTCTTCAAGTATTGCAATAGGTAGAAATGAGAACACCATGTGAGAAGAAAAGATAAAAAAGCAAACAAAAAATTAAGATAACATATTTAGAACAAATAAATAATTTAATAAAATTATAATATTTATAGATGTAAAACTAGATGGATATGAGGTAATAAAGTCATTATTATACCTAGGGGAAGTTACAAATGTCTTTACCTATAGTAAATAGGAATTAGTAGGTAAACTATAGTTACATGTGGTTTCTTATG
This sequence comes from Torreya grandis, assembly GCA_037957365.1. NCBI lineage: Eukaryota > Viridiplantae > Streptophyta > Pinopsida > Cupressales > Taxaceae > Torreya > Torreya grandis. The sequence continues at coordinate 923,137 of JARHVA010001842.1, forward strand.
AGATCAAGACATATGGTGGAAGGTATTCGATGATCACCAAAAGGAAAGTTAAGAAATATTAACATTAATTTAATGGGTATAAAATGAAATTTTTATTTCAAGGTTATTCACATGTATGATACATGTTATCTAACTTTGTTAAACTTAGAGTGGTTTATAGATTATAATGGAACACTAAAAAGTGAACATGAAGAGATTATGTTTGAAGGTATTGTGTTGATAGTCCATGTTACCTTATAAATAGGTAAGAAGGCTACATAATGATAGGATTTATGACTACATAAGGATGAAAGTGATATCGATGTGATTTATATAGTGTATACACATTAATGAAAACTACACAACTTGATAATGACTATGAACATAATAATGAGGGAGAAGTAATATTTGAAAGCAAGTAAGTCAAAATAGATTATGAAAATGACATTGAGGACTCATTTTATAGATAACCATATACATTTGTTAGTAAGTATCATCAAATCCTTAGGTTTGAGTTAATATTTAATGAAAGGTAGGGTTGAATGTTAAATTCAGTCCTATTATTATGGATGGCATAAAATATTTAATGTTTGAACCATTGATATAAAATATCACATGGAATACACTATATTCTCCATGCCATCAATGCCAAAAGAATAAATTTATTTAGTAGAGTACATACATTGTAATCTTTTAATATTTTCTAATTTTAGTTTGTAATGTTCTACAAATGACCTAGCTAGAAATCCCAGATATGTTCTCAGGAGAAGGGATAAATAATAGGATCATGGAATATGTTGAACATTATCATTTAAAATAAGAGATTCACAACTAGATTTTTTCCAAAATTTGATGAACATCTTTACATTCATTATGACATAAGTAACAAATGTTGAAAATTTGGTCCAAATTGAACACAAATAATTTTTAATTTATGTTTTCATATACATTTTGATGTTAAAATTTATACCTCACACACTCGAGTCCCTATTAGTAGGATGAGTAATCCAAAAAGAGGAACAAATTATTTTCAAGGATTTAGTTGATGAGGAGAGTTGAATTTTGTCTGATCTTGTTGTTATAATAATTTGCTTTTATGTTGGGATCTTTGCAACTAATACTCCTCTTCGTCATCATAATAGTTTTTTAGGGTGTCAAATTAAAGAATCAACATATTTTTATAGTAAGGATTAGATATCATGACTACTTAAAATAACTCTTGATTTAAACTCATGTGATTTATTGTGGGAAGGTTGGGATGCATAACTTATGTGATCCCGATATTTTTTTGGGGAGTTGAGCTTGCCCTAAAATTTACATTATATAGCAGGAAGGTGAGATCTAAAAATAGAGTGGAAAACTAAAAGAGTGATACTAAGTTAAAGGATTGTGATAATTGGGTGTGTTGACTTATTTTTTATGTTGTTATAATAATTATTGAACTAATTATGTGTTATTTGTGCCAATAGTCATAAACAAGATTGAGATGATTTTTGAGATCTTGGTGTTGAGGAATTATCAAACATGTATAAGGAATTTTAATATCTATATTAATTATAGAAAAAAATAATCCACACTTATTTAGATGATGCAAAGACCAATCAAAGTGGCATGCATGATCCTTAAATCACTCTAAAGATAATCTTTTATCGAAAGTGTCATTAAGTGAAAAGATAATGGGAATAAAAGATAGGGCCAATAACATACTCAAAGAAAAATTCAAATAAGATTGGATATAGGTAAACCAACAAAGATGGGTAGAATAACACTTTATTATAGAATCTTAGACACCTTATGGATCTAAAATCTAGAGAAAGAGAAAATTTCCATAAAGAAAGATTATTTAATACTCATTAGGTAGATTAAAAAACTTATACCACAATGG
>JARHVA010001842.1:930000-1130000 GCA_037957365.1 Torreya grandis
CTTGTAATTCTTCCCATAGGTAAATGGAGAACAATGTTCTGAGTTATTAAGACACTTGAAAGGTTAGTAGGACACATAGCAAGTTGATAGGACACTTAGAACTTTGCGTTCAATAATGACATGCTCAACTCCCCTATTCACGATAATATTGGTAAGGAGAATTTGCCTAATAAATATTGTATAGCATTGCTAAGTCACACAAATATGAATGATTACAAGCCGTTATATAATTCTAACATATTACACTTTAAATGAAAATATATATAATTATTAGATAGATATGAAATATGATTTTGATATAATAATGTATTAAACATTATATATAACTCATTTACATATATAAATTTATAAAAATTAATATTATGTATAATAATACTATATCTTATTTTGGTAATTATATATTTGTGTTTCTATGTGTGTGCGCGTGTGCATGTGTGTGTGTGTGTGTGCGTGCGTGTGTGTGTGTGCGTGTGCGTGTGTGTGTGTGTGCGTGTGTGTGTGTGCGTGTGTGTGTGCGTGTGCGTGTGCGTGTGTGTGTGTGTAATGTCTTATTTTTATATTATATCAATTATGCAGAAATATAATATTTGACTGGACCTGGTTCCACTTGACTTACTCACATGTTGCATTTTTGAGACATCCAAATAGATGTACTATTGTGAGCTAGTACATCAAAATAAAACATATTAACAATACAAATTCTAGTCAAGATGATTTCAAACGTTTCCTTTTTGAAATCCTTAAAAGCCAATGTTTTTTGGAGCAAGATATTGAAATGTGTAGATGAGAAGTTTACAAGTTTAATGAATATTTTCTTAGAGGGGAATTTGAAGGCTTGTATTGGACAAGTGATGTCTTAGTTTCAACTACCATGTTTGTTTAGATTATATTGCATTTTCAGTGTGTATATTTATTGAAGATAAGGCTAGCAAGATGAACCCAATTTAGATAATTGGTGCCGGTCATAGTTGAAGCCAACGTCTCACTTCAATGAAATGTTTCATACCCCCAAGTCACAATTACTCCAAGAATTTAGAGATGATGGAAATTGTAATCTTTAGGTCATTCATCCAAATCTCACAAACATATTCATTTTTATTGTGTTATATCAGAGCAATCAAATTATTTTTTATTTTTATTTTAAATTAATATGGGTATAGATGTTTAGATGATCATAATAACCTTGTGAATATAGTCAAGCAAGTAGATAACATTAATCCATTTATTCATGTTTTACTATGTAATGATAGTTTAAATACACTCAATATCTGATACTAAAAATAATTATTCACTGTAAACTTGCTACTAGTGCCACTTAGACTACAATATGTGTAATGTTTATGGTGTGTCAGTTTGATCATCTCCAAAATTAAAAGAAAACACTCAACAAAGAAAATCACAAATTAAAGTACTTTACTTTATAGATATCAGCGACGCTTAACTAACCTCTGACTTTCCTTGCACTAGCAAGGCAACTACTAATATAATTATGAAGGATTGTAAATCCATGTCGCCATGGGGAAAGAATTATGTGATCCTTTTAAATTTAGTGTAAGGATAATAATTGGTATAATTGTATATGTGACGTGTCAAAAAATGAGACCACCTTAATTTAAAATAAACAAAGTATAATGTATACCAACTAATAACTATACTATAAAATCAAGTATGTATATACCATTTTACCAAAACTATACAAAATATTCTCCCCAATTCCCTTCAAATTTTAGCATTAAATTGTAATTTTCTTATGTGTAACATATCTAGTGCCTAAATAGACTAATTGAAGCTTATAATTTTACTGTCATTACCAAAAACCTATATGACAATCTGAACTATAGTAGAGATAAATGAATCAACATCTAGTAACATTCGATTCAAGCAAATTTGCACCACTTCAGGAGAACTATACAAAATATTCTCCCTAGTAATATTTAATTTTGAAGCATTAAATTCTAATCTTTTCATGTATAAAATATCTAATGCTAGGATACAGTAATTGTGTAGGAAATAAAAGAGCAAAAATATGACAGACAAAACTCAGATTGCTACAACAATTTTGGAAAAAAACAAGAACTTTTATTGATCTTTCTTGATCTTCTTGATCTTGCTCATCTTCTTGATCTTCTGATCTTCTTGATCTTGCTCATCTTCTTGATCTTCTAATCTTCTGATTTCTTTTCAATTACAAAGCTATGCCGATGCGTCTCTTAAATAGATTTGAAAACAAACAATAATTAGAAAAGCAAATTGAAGACTAATTTTAGTCTTTGCATGCAAACTGCTTGAACTAATTGTTTGTCTAACTATTGTGCATGCATGAGAAGGAGTGGAAAAATTATCTCTAGTTAATCTTTAGTTTCTAACACTCCCTCTTAATTTCTACCACTAAGTACTTCAGAATTTACAATGCCTAAATTTTGTCTTAGATAATCAAAGGTCTCCTTTGCTAATGCCTTTGAGAATATATCTGTTAATCATGCAGAATACATCGCCTTACGAAATACATCACCTTATATGTGGAATACACCACCTTGAAAAATACATCGCCTTATATGTGGAATACACCACCTTACGAAGTACATCACCTTATATGTGGAATACACCACCTTGCGACATACATCGCCTTATATGTGAAATACACCACCACCATGCAGATTTCAGTCTGATCTTGAACACATTCGACACCTCTTCTTTTTGGCATTTAGAGTAGGCTCTTCAGAGCAATCTTCTTTGTACTATGCCTCTTGTCCTTGGCAATCTTCTTTAGCAACAACTACTCTACTCTTTTTTATGCCAGATTCTTTCTCCTTCGCCACATTGGCAACTACAGTGATCATTGATTTCTCTGAGCTTGACAGGACCTTTAGTGAGTCATTCTTTCCTCCTTCAGACATCAATGATCACTGAGCTGGATGCTACTTGGCAATGCATCCACTTGGATCTATAGGCTCTCTCTTCTCATGAGAAACTGTTCTTCTCACACAAACTTCTTGATTCTTCATGCTTTTTTACTCTCATCATGCCTTCTCCAAAATGTTGAATAACTACTTTGGCCTCTAAGTTGTTCAATTACCTCCCCATCCTCTCCAAAATAGGTCTCTTTTTGTTGTGCTTCTTCTTATTCTTTGGCTGCCTCCAACATGTTCATTACTGCTTCAACTCTCATTTGTTTGCATCTTTCTCTTGCAGCTGCTACAACCTTCCTCCAACCTGGGCGATTCTTTTTCAGTGACTGTTGGGTATTCACCACACTTCTCTTGCACTTTTTCTAATGATTCACTGCTGTGTCATCTTCATACTAGCTTCTGCACTCTCACTTAGAGTCTTTTCTTGGCTCAGCTGCGATCCAGGTGGCTTCTGCTACTGCACTCTTTTCCTTATGCTGGTTGTGCTTTTTCCAATGATCTCCTTTGTCTGTATGAAATTTTGAAATGCTTGGAGAGTTGGATAAGGGCACTTCCCAATTATTTTGGGAATCTAAAAAGGCTTTATGTAGAAGAGACCCCACTTGAATTTCCTCCAAGGAATATTTCTGAAAATAGAGCTTGATGCACAATACCAAGGTTTAAATTATTTGTTTTATTTTGCATAGAAACTATATGCATATGCATTTCTTTATTGTTGCCAAATTTCGTGATTATAAATGAATTTGATATCACAAGCTGCAGTACAATACATGTCCAAACAAAGTGCGAAGATAAATAAAAAATCACTAGTGGCTAAGCCAAGAGAAGATGGGGTTTATTTTTTTCGCATCTTAGAATCTCAATTTGAAAACAAACCAGCAAAGTGTATGTACACGATGGAGCTTCTTTACTACATGGTGAACTTAAGGTGAAAGACAAGGACTAAAAATGCAAGGTTGAGTATTCTTAGTTTTCTTTAGGTTATGGAGTTTTTGTAATTATCTTAATATATTCACAATTTTATAGACGGATATATATATATATATATATATATATATATATATATATATATATATATATATATATATATATATATATATATATATATATATAAGGTGATGTATTTCGCAAGGTGTTGTATTCCATATATAAGGTGATGTATTTTGCAAGGCGGTGTATTCCGCATTATTGGCATATATATTCACAAAGGCATTAGAAAAAGAGACCTTTGATTATCTAAGACAAAATTTAGGCATTGTAAATGCTGAAGTAGTTAGTGGTAGAAATTAAGAGGAAGCGTTAGAAACTGAAGTCAATTGGAGTTAATTTCTGTTAGAAACTGAAGATTAACTGGAGATAATTGCTCCACTCCTCATGCATGCACAACAGTTAGACAAATAGTTAGTTCAAGCAGTTTGCATGTAAAGACTAAAATTAGTCTTCAGTTTGCTTTTCTAATTATTATTTATTTTCAAATCTATTTAAGAGACCCATGGGCATAGCTTTGTAATTGGAAAAAGATCAGAAGATCAAGAATAGCAAGATAAGCAAGACCAAGAAGATTTGCAGGATTCAAGAAGATTAATAAAATCTTGTTTTTTCCCTGATTGCTGTAGCAATCTAAATGTGTTCTATTTTTTATATGCTCTATTTTTGCTTTCAAATTGGTATCAGAGCCAGGTTCTTTGGAGCAATCTTCTTTATAATATGCCTCTTGTCCTTGGCAATCTTCTTCAGCAATAGCTACTCGGCTCTTTTTTACGCCGGATTCTTTCTCCTTCGCCACATTGGCAACTACCTTCTCCTTGCTGCTCTTCCTTCACCAAATTCTCCAACCAGGCGTCTCCCAGGGAATTGGCTGGGTCTGATACCAATTTGAAGGACATAAAAGAGCAGAAATATGACAGACAAAATTCAGATTGCTACAGCAATTTTGAAAAAAACAAGAATTTTTATTGATCTTTCTTGATCTTCTTGATCTTGCTCATCTTCTTGATCTTCTGATCTTCTGATCTTCTTGATCTTGCTTATCTTCTTGATCTCCTGATCCTCTGATTTTTTTTCCAATTACAAAGCTATGCCCATGGGTCTCTTAAATAGATTTGAAAACAAACAATAATTAGAAAGCAAACTGAAGACTAATTTTAGTCTTTACATGCAAACTGCTTGAACTAACTATTTGTCTAACTGCTGTGCATGCATGAGAAAGAGTGGAGAAATTATCTCCTGTTAATCTTCAGTTTCTAACAAATTGAAGGTTAGAGGCCCACTAAAATTTCCAGAAACAAACAAAAGTCTGAAGAGGCGGGGCACGTTTTAGACGAGCGGTAATCGATAGCAAGACTTACCGAGAACACTCGTCTGCTTTGTAATCGGTAAAATTCCCAGTCAGAGGAATTTATGTTTTCTTTGTGGCCTACGTCTGTGTAATTATCATCAGTAACCCCTGCAATACCGGTTTGAAAATCTGTGTCATTTTTTTTTCCACCGTAATCGATGCTCAGAAACCCTGTAATCACATACGTCAATGAAACGTATTTCATATCATTGGCATTCCAAATTAAACAAAATCAGGACGCTAACATGGCTTACTTAGGTGCAGATTCATTCCAAATTGTTTTGAACCAATAGACACTCATGGTACGCAAATTATTTGGACCAATTTACGCACTTCGGGACCAAAAAAACATGAGTGTTTAATCAAAAGGGAAGAAAGCGAAACGTTAAGCAGTGACTAGGCATTCGCTCCCAGAACGTGCAACAGGAGGATGATAGACAAGAAGCCTTGGCATATTATATAGTTCCTACAATCCATGGCTGTGTTTACGTTTGAGGCAGATTTACAAAATAGTTGATGCCTTTTCAAAGATTCCAGGGGAATACATTACACACAAAATCCTGCTCTTATCCAAATTGCACGGAAGTCAACAAACCAAGAATTCTGATCAACAGGTCAGACTTTGAATGCTAGACCTCTGTCGGGAGCATACCTTGCGACGAATAAGGAATTTATTTTACGCGGCCATTATGACAAGTCTTTGATTTAAGGGAGAGGTCTGATGATTTTTAAATAAATCAAATAAACCACTGCATAATTAGAAAATAAAAAACTTTGTACATATAACAGCCAAAAACAAAATTGTTTCTTCAAAAATTTTCAAATTATTCAAATCATTTTCTTTCATGATAAAAAATAATTAGAGTATATTTATTAAATTGTTTGTGAACATGATTTTCTAATAAATAAATAAATCAATAAAAAATTATTTAAATAATAAAAAATAAAAATAACTTATATGAAAATAAATTAAACTTATTTAAACCTTTTAACAGTTTTACAATTTAAAAAATAGATTAACTCAATATCAAATTGATTATAAAATCAATTGTATGATATTTTGCATGATCATGACTACTATAAATCTCAGACTGAATAGCATTTGACCAACATTCTCCTTTTGATGTTGAGTAGACTACAATTTGATCTGAGTTTGAAAAATTAAACTTTTGCAACAGTTTTAGTAAAAATATCTGCAATCTATTATTGGATGTTTCTATACTTCAATTTTACATCTTTCTTATAAATGATATCTCAGATAAAGTGATACTTCAAATCAAAATATTTTGACATGTTGCAATGCACTAGATTCTTGGATAATTTGATACCACTTACATTAGCGAAAAAAATCATTGTAGGTTATTGTTGTTTGTCTCCAATTTCTTCTAAAGCCTTTCGGAGCTACAATACTTGTGTACCTGTTGAAGTAGTTGCAATATATTTTTCTTTTACAGATGAAAGGATAAATGAACTTTCCTTCTTTGAGCTCCATGTAACCAAACCAAAATTGAGTCAAAAATAATTCTCAGATGTTGAGTATTGTTCATCCAAATAACCTCCCCAAATAAAATCACTAAAAACAAAAAGTTCAAACTTTTTATTAGTATAATAATGAATACCAAAGCCAATACTACCTTTCACATACCTCAAAATCCTCTTTATTGCCTTCATATTAATTTTAGATGGCTCAAACATATATCTTGATACAAGAGAAAATAAATAAGAAATATATGGTCTTGTGTGAGAAACATTAAACATCAAACAATACTTTTCTATGTTGTCTCATCAACTCTTTTAGCACCATCTTCTCTACAGAGCATAACTCCATGGCCAATTGGAGTGGAGATTGGTTTACAATCAACTTTATTGAATGTATTCAACACATCATTTGCATACATTGTTTGACAAATAAAGATGTCATATTTACATTGACGAGCCTCCATGCCTAAAAAGTATTTTGTGAGACCTAAATCTTTCATTTCAAATTTATTTATCATTGTAATTTTGAATTCATCCTTCAACTTAGAATTTTTTCCCATATACATCAAATCATCAACATACAAAATTATAATAAGGATATCATTACCTTCTTTTGAATCCATTCTATTGAAAATATCTATTAATCCTTGTATACCATGCTCTAGGTGCTTCTTTGAGGCCATGGAAGGCCTTGTTTGACTTATAGACTTGGTATGCTTTACCTTGTACTAAAAAATCTTGTGGATATTTTACATAGACTTCCTTTTCTAAGTACCTATTCAGGGAGGCACTTTTCACATCCATGTGATGTATCATCCATTAAGTTTGAGCTACTAGAGAAGTCACCATTCTAATGGTCTCTTGTCTCCTCATAATCTATGCCATATTTTTAAGTGAAACCTTTTGTAAATAGAGGTGTTTTGTGTCTTTCAACACTACCATCACTATTGTACTTAGTCTTGACAACCCATTTAGTAGTAATTTGCTTCTTATCATGTGGAAATTTTAGAAGTTTTCGAGTGTCACTTTTATGAATAAAATCCATTTATTATAGCATTTCTTACACTCAAATATCATTAGTATATGCATCTTCAAAACATGATGGTTTAAAATCAGATTGTGTAATTAAAACTTAATTTATCGTCTCACCTCTAAGACATTCTTCATATGTTTGGCTTCTTGTACACTATTAAATTTTACTCAATATTTTTACCTTCCTTAAAGAATTAGGACTTGAAGCTAGAGCTATGCTTGGAATACATGCATTTATTGAGGGGTTATTTAATGGACTTATATCAATTAGCATTTAAGTACTAGTGGACTACTCATTAGCAATACCATCATAATTACGATCAATAAAAATAGGTTTATACTTCTCAATATTGTATTTATCTTTGTCATGACCATAGATTTCCCCTTCATCAAATGATATAAGTACACTATTAGTGATAGGATTATAGAGCCTATAATCTTTGCTTTGTTCACTGTATCCCAAAAAATTATAAGACTCACTCTTTGGATATAATTTATTCCTTTTCTAATTAGCTACATGAAGATAACGTAAACAATCAAAAACATCAAAATATTTAACATTAGGATTATTTTCATACCATAATTCATATGGAAGCATCTTTTCAAGTGAACTAGTGGGACTTTGATTCAGTATAAATATTGTTGTAGTAATCACATCACCACAAAAATAATTATTCAATCCCTTTGTTTGTAACATGTTCCTTACCATTTCAACCATTATATGGTTCTTCCTTTCAGCCACACCATCTTATTTAAGGGTGTAGGTAGTGGTGAATATCCTTTTGATGCCATTCATATCACAATATTACATTAAATATTTTGAACAGACTTTACCCTCATGATTAGTCCTTAAGTACAATATTTTGTAACCACTTTCATTCTCTGGAAGGTCTTTAAATCTCTTAAATGTATCAAATGCTTCACCTTTTTTATTCAAAAAATAAACATAATGATTTATTTAATAATCATCAATAAATTTACTTAAATATGATGACTTACCCAAACTTTTTATATGCATAGGATTACAAATATAAGAGTGAACCAATTGAAGTGGATCATAATCCCTCCATGCACTACATTTTTGAACCTTTTCTCTTCCTTTTTTTATTTTAACTAATCCTTCACACACTTCCTTATGTTCTTTAACATTTGGAAAACCATAAACCATTTCTTCAGTGTTAGTAACTTCAAAATTTTAAAATTCAAGTGTCCATACCTTAGATGCCATAACCAACTTTTATGTTCATATGCCATATTTACAACATTTTTACTATGCTCTTCAAACTTTTAAAAAAACATCATATTATTAGACATAGGTATAGTTGTATCAACCTTATTTCCTTTATTCTTGTCATAGATCGTTCTTTACTTATCATGAAAAACCACCTTATAATTTTTTTCACATAGTTGTCCTACACTTAATAAATTATCTTTCAAATTTCAAGTATTATAAATATCATTAATAATTTTCTAACCTTTTATAGTATTCACCTTCATACTTCCTTTTTCCACAACCTCCAAATATTTATCATCTCTAAGTTTGATATTGGCTGTGAAAATTCTATCCATTGTATAAAATAACACATTCTTCCTTGACATGTGATCGGAATATGTTAAATATAGATGCCAAATCTCATTAGGATTATTTTTATTTTTTTCCTATGAAATGACTAAATTTCATGAAGCATCACCATCCTCATTAGCATAATTATAACGTCTATTTTCATTTCATACTTTTAATCTACATTACCAATCAAAGTGACAATACCTATGATGGTAATAAAATTGAATATTTATCTTATCAAATCTACCTCTTCCTCTTAAAACTAAACCACTTATTCTTATTTTGTATCCAATTAAATAATTGTATCCTCTAAAATAATTTTGATTCATGTATTTACCTTGTCATTGATTTATTATTATTATTATTATTATTATTATTATTATTATTATTATTATTATTATTATTATTATTATTATTATTATTATTATTATTGTTCGTACCTTCATTCTTTATGATCTTGAATTTTGAGACAAAAGGTTTATCATTACTTTCATTTAATGTGTTTGTTAGTCTTTCTTCAGGGGACACAAGAGATTAATCTAGGTGATCAAACTCAAGAGTAGTCAAATATTTACTTTCTTCAATAATGATGGTAACATTTTTCCACCTAGGTGTTAGAGACATTAACACATTTTTTACCATAACCTCTTTATTTAAAATTTCTCCAAATGTATCCATCTTATTGACTACATAATTTACTCTTACACCAAAGTCACCCACACTTTCAACTTTTTGTATCTTCAAATTTTCATATTATTTCTTCAGTGTTTGTAATGTAACTAGTTTTACTTTCTCACCACCTTGGTAAAATCCTTGTATATTCATCCAAGAATTCTTCACTATCTTTGCACCTACAATTCCTAGAAATAAGATCTTTTCTAGAACTATTTAAATATGAAATAAATCTTATGAGTTCTTCTTCTTATATTTTTTTCTAGGTTTTCTTATCATTGATAAGTATAGTAGCCCAATCATTTTAATCATCATAGCCATTTTTTACAATCTCCCATAAGAATTTTCTTGTCAAAAGAGTTTTCATCTTGATGCTTCAATAATCATAATCGTTTCCACTAAATTCTAGAATGGGAAGGTTGTTAAAGTTTGACATGATAAATTGTTTGAAACGTCTTAAATAAAAAAACAACCCAAACCAAACCAAGATCTGATACAAATTGATGATTTTTAAATATATCAAATAAACCACTACATAACTAGAAAATAATAAAATCACAACATAACCAAAAAAAATTCAGAACAACCAAAACAAAATTGCTTCTTCAAATGATTTGAATCATTCTCCTTCATAATAAAGATTCGTTACAATGTATTTATTAAATAGCACGTGAACACAATTTTATAATAAATAAATAAATCATTCCAAAATTATCTAAATAATTTAAAAAAAAAAACTTGCATGAAAGTAAACTAAACTTATTTAAATATTTTAACAACTTTATTATTTAAAAAATAGAATAACTAAATATCAAATCTATTATAAAATCAATTGAATCATCTTTCTCATGATCATATATATTATATATATCATTCTAAATACCATTTAACCAACAAGGACCTAATTGTCATGCACCGCAGCTTCGCACCTATCTGGCACCTAAGTCATGCTATATAAAAACTTAAAATTAATGTTGATAGATAGCTTAGTGTGCCTATTTCTATAATCTAAATTTTCATTATATGACATGCTAATACCATCCCATAATTTTTATCAATGTGAATGGGGTCATTGTAGAGGCATTTTGAGGGTCAAAGCAATCAGTGATATTGACATTCAAAAAAAATTGGCACAAAAAATGGGAAATTAAAACATCAATTAATAGCAACCAACCCATGTTATGCATGTCCTCAATTTGAGGTGACAAAAAATTAACATATCACCATCTTGTATTGAATACTCTAAATTTATAATTTAAGTTGCCCATATTCACGTTAATTCATACCAGTCACTTTGCATGTGTATTGTTATTGAAGGGAAGAGATAATGCATTGCATTTGTGATGCAAGGAACACCAAAAGTTGATTCCTTAACGAGTAGGGATGGAATTATTAATAGAATAAGTTTTTCACATCTATCATTTCTTGGGATTCACACGCACATATATTTTGTGTGTCATAGGTGAGGGGTTTTAAGGCCATAATCGAAATGGTTTAAAAAATGTAAATATGTATTACAATGTTTGTTAAAAAATAAATAATTTTGTTAACCTGTAATTATTATGTTGATTCTTTTGATTAAATATATCCCTCACAAACTGAAATGAATGGAGTTTTTTAGTATTCTAGGTTTATTTATATTGACTTCTATAAAAATGGTGAACTTGGTGCAGGTCTCTACCTTTGCAAACATATATATTTCATAGTCCAAACTAGGTAGAGATTTCAAGAGAGCCACTTGGACTTGCAATGGTGTTTTTTTACATGATTAATCCTTGGAATTTTTTATCCATGATGGCTTACATGTTCATTAAGGCTATGATTCAAAATTTTAAACTAGCAGTTACCTCAAAGGTGCAAGGAATGTCAGATAAGATCATATATAGTTTCATGGACATGTGGTATCATTTGGTTTAATATAAATCCTTGGTTTTGTGGGTTGTAAATGATTGTCTAATTTGATTCACTATATTATCCATAGGCACCTATGACTGATATTTTGATGACAACTAAACAAAAGTCAAAGTTGGATTATGATTTTGTTGTGATCACCATGTACACATTGGACTCAATCCTATAGGAGTTTGATCCAGGTTAAGTTATAAACAGTTCAAAGGTTTAATTGTCACATGAGTGTACACTAATAATTAGCTAAAGTAAAAATTAAATTAGAAAACAAATATTGCCTTAGATAATCAAAATGGAGAAAGCTAAATATTCATTTATTGAGAAAGCTCCTCAAGTGAAGCATACATATAGGAGTGCTGAGTAAATATTCCAAAAATGATGGTCAAAGGATCCATGTAATATAAGTATAAATCATCCACAAAAGGATGTCAAATGAGCCCAAAATAAATATTTAACTCCTTCATAAAATGTGGAAAGAGGAGCTACATCCTAGTCTTTTGATCAATATTATGATACCTATAACACACCTACTCCACCTATGTAATGATATCCATATATTCAAGAAAACTCCATGTGATCAAATATAATATTCTGAAATAAATAAATCTTAGAAAATAAATATATACATGAACACCCCCCATAAGCACAACTAAGCTAGGCAGTGTAAAAGTAAAATTGGGTGCCAAAAACTAGGCCTAATCAAGTAACCATGTACATAATGAAACATAAAAAATAATACATCCAAACTATATATATATATATATATATATATATATATATATATATATATCAACTGCAAAGGTATATATGAAACTGACATAAGATATATGTGGGAAAACATCTAAAAGGTAAAATACCCACAAATATTATTCATATGATGATAAACTAACATGTACCCAATATAATCTTTCTTCCTCTCAATCAATCATCAAATAACATTTAAATGTGTTATCTACATTTCATCATTTCTCTAAACTTTCCTTTTTTCCATTTCATCTTACAATACAAAATTTTTATTATATAGGAAAGGTAATCTAACCATTATAATATGACCTTTTCTAACCACCACATTAATGGGTTCAATATCTCCAAAGTATATTTAATATATTTTATTATTTATTTACAATAGGATAAACTCATGATAAATAGTAAAATATATTATTATTTAACCAATGTAATTTAATGTATTAAGGGTGCATAAATAACACCACTTAACCATTAATTATTTCAATACTCTTAGTTAATGTTAAGTGGGGATAAATGCCATAATCACCTTTATAACAATGAAGTTATACTCCATGAACCATCCACATGATGATTTTTATGAGGTAACAACATAACGAACTTACACTCTATGAACTATCCACATATTAAGTTTTATGAGGTAATAATTGAAAGAAATAGCCTTCATTATGCCATAATCACCTTTAAAAGAATTATGATATATAAACATAGTCATCCAAAGGTATTACACTATTTAATTATATATACCTAAAGGTATTACACTATGTAACCATAATCACATAGTCACCTTTAAAATAATTACACTATATAACTATAGATACCCAAAGGTATTACACTATGTAACCATAATCACATAGTCATCTTTAAAGTAATTACACTATACACCCATAGATACCTGAAGGTTTTACACTATGACCCCATTGGAACCTTTAAAGAAATTACACTAAGTTACCCTTAACCACTTAGAGTGATTTTAGGCTAGCATGATCATGAGAGTACATCCCGAAGTAATGATACATCTTATAGTTTCTCATGAATGATCAACCAAGCATACTAGAGTCTTTTATAACATAAGGACCTCTATGCTACTATGCATTAAGTACAATGTAGACTTCCATATAATGTTTATTAAAATCACATAAAGTGATATAATATAATTCTTTACAATGAGAATAAGTATACAGAGATAGAATAGAATACACAACCCACACGAATGTTAAGAAGTGACATTGTCATACACACTCCCCCTCAATGGCAACTTTGATAAGGCCAACATTGAATGAAATTCAATAGGATTTTTTTTTGGTGTTGCATTATATTTTTCACCAAAGATATTTAAATTCAACTATCACCAATAAGGGTGGTATAATGGGGAAATTCAACATGATGTCCATATATCATCCTTCATAGCCATAAGGCTTCTTTAGCAAATTCCATATGAAGTACTCCAAGAGATCTAACCTACACCAAACAGAAAAATATATCCATAAGTAGACTCATCATAGTATGGTTAGCATCACAATAACCAAATAGATTAACATAATCAAATAAAAAACAATCTAAATTAAAGTTTACAATTCCTTTTATATACTAAAGTATTCACTTTGTTGATTTTTAATGATCCAAGTATGGATCCTGCATGAATCTAGAAGTAACACCCACATCTTATGAAATATTTATCATGGTTAGATAAATTAAACTACCAAAAAAATATTTGTAAATAAGGGTTAGATTTAGCACACATAATTTTTAGATCAAGCTTTAACACAACCTTCAATAGGAGTATATGTAAATTTATAATCCATCATGTTAAATTTAACAAGTGGA
Organism: Torreya grandis; assembly: GCA_037957365.1. Taxonomy (NCBI): domain Eukaryota; kingdom Viridiplantae; phylum Streptophyta; class Pinopsida; order Cupressales; family Taxaceae; genus Torreya; species Torreya grandis. Next base: position 944,474 of record JARHVA010001842.1, read on the forward strand.
TTATGTGATTTATATACAATAAATTCACTAATAATTTGATACTAGGTTAACCAAATATTACATATATTATTATAAATAATTCATATTTTAATTTGAGTCATGAATATTTCTTTTTCCTTTTAAAGTTGATACTATAAGTTTGTCTTTTATATTAAACTAACAAAAAAAGGTTTAGAAATATTTTTTTTTTTCATGTTTTATACTTGATTTTGTAATAATTTTTTTTTTTATAGAGAGTAAGCAACTTAGCCACATAGTTGATTACAAAATATTTCAAAAAAACATAAATAACCATAACAAGGGTGAAAATCATAAGTGTCTCAAGGATAACTTATACACTAAAATTAATATTAAGAATCTTCAAATCAAATAAAATACCATTCCAATGTATCTGGAAGGTGAAAAAACATAAATATCGATGGGTCATATGACAATGTTCAATAAATAATATGACCAATTAAGGGTATAAAAAGTGTTGTAAGCTTCACATGTTAGATTTTTCACAACTAATAACCAAACATTTTAACTAATTATTTTAAAATAAATTAATTAATTTTGATAAATAAAACATCGATATTATGATTTGATTTAGGACCTTGGATCTATAAGTGTTTTTCAAAATTACACTTGCCAACTTCCCTTTATCCAATACAAGACTTCACATGAAAGCTACATGTTTTAAAGTATATTTAGTTAATTCTAAGTTTTAGATAAAAATATTAAATGTATATAGAAAAATATTTGTTGACTATAAAAAGAAAATAATTAAATATATTATTTTTGTATAAAAACATGTCAACAAAAGTTGGACCTATCACTACTTTCATGGAATAAAGGTATTTATTAAAAGAAAATATTTAATAAATACTTTTTGAAAACTATTACTACCCATTATATTTTCATTTTCATGATAATAGGTTGAAGTATGGCATAGGACAGAAGTTGGTAGTAGTAAGGGAGCTTAGGTTGATCACACTAGGGCTTAAAAACACCTAAAATACCTTGCATAGGGTCTCTAAAACACCAAACACAATGAGATCTGAAGTTAAAGGTCAAAAAATGATTTTTGTAGTTGTTACTCTTGTATAAAGATGTATAGTTGTGCCCAGGTGTGAACACAAATTTAGAACAATGACAAGCTGCTACAATTGACTCTTTAAACCATTTTATTAGGATTAAAAAAAGATAAATCAACCTTTAAATACAATAAATAGACTATATATTGATAAATAATAAATTTTTATTTTATGCTTACTTCAAAGAGCTTTACCAATCTATACAATGACACTTATGAGAAGAAAGGAAAAAATTAACTTAGATAACCAGCCCTCCTTAGGGTCCAAATTTTTGTATAGGTATTTAATATCAAAAAACTAAGCTAATTAAATAAATAGAGATTATTTTAATAAAAAATATTTGATCTCTTAAACTTTTATATCCATAGAGTCATATAATGGCACGTGGGAGGAGAAGAAAAAAATTAAACAGGCTTTAAAATCCTCTTGAGAGTCATTAGAGGATACTGAATGCTTAATCTTGTTGATTTCTTATTTATAAAACATAGAAGGATAAAAAAAATATGAAAAACTCAATTACTCTAGTTTTATACTCATATATGATGTACGTGGTTGCTTGGGAGGAAAGAGAAAAAAGGAATTGAGTTACATGTGTCTAAATCAAGTGAAATAAAGTTGAAAAATACATTGAAATGGCAAGAATAAGATATTAGAGGGTTTATAATTGGGATTTATTGCCCAAAAACTAACAATGTACTAATATTTAGCTTTCACATGCTAAAAAAAATGAAGATAAGAGGAGAGAAAAAAATGAAATTCTTCAAAAAATAACTTAAAAGCTCTAAAAAAGCTTAGAAAAATAATTTTAAATATTTTTGACATGTTTAAATGTCAAAAAATAATAAATAAACTGGAAATCCATTTTTATTACCATATCCTTGGGTATAATATCATAGCATAGGTTGTGCAAGTCCTCCATAGGGTTGAAAAAGTCCTAATAATGGCTATGATTGGTTACATCTGTCAAAAAACACTTGTAGTGCATATATCATAATCTTAACAAAGAAAGGCTCAACAAAAATCTTGTGAACATACAAAACGATATACAAGTGGATTTTTTAGAAAAAATTGAGCTTGAATACAGCATAATAAGCCGGATATACAACATTACCACTCGATCAAAATTCAGTTAGCTCTAATACCATAATAAAAAATAAAATAAAAATTTGTATGAGCAATGTATCTAGATATGAGATCAAGAGAAAATACATACATGAATTCAACACCAAATATACATGGAAAAACCTCAAAGAGGTAAAAAATCCACAAATATTATTCATATTAAGAGAAACTAAAAAGTACCCAATACAATGTTTTTTCCTCTCAATCAATCTTCACATAACTTGAAAAAGTGGTCTTCACATTTTCTCATTTGTCTCAACTCTCCTTTTTTTCATTACATCTTACAATATAAAATCTTTATTATATAGTCAAGGTAATCTTACCATTATAATATGACCTTTTCCATCCACCACATTAATGGGTGCAACCTCTCCAAAAGCCATTTAATATATTTTATTACTTATCTATACGAGGATAAACTCATGAAAAATAATAAAATATATTATTATTTAACCAATGCAATTTAATTTATTAAGAGTAAATAAATAACAGCACTTAACATTTAATTATTCCAATAGTACAAATAAATATCTCATAAAGAAGATAAAATGAGAAAACATATAAGAAAAAACTCCCCCCTCACACCCATAAAGAGAGACATAGAAGAAGTGAAGAGGAGAGAAGGCCTCCCAAAACATGATGTTTCCACTAATGTGGATTATACCCCAAAAAGAAATCATAGATAAATAAATTTTGTATTGGTGAAGGGTTTAGTAAATGTATCTGTAACCTTCTCTAAAGACTGACAAAATCTCAATTGAATGATCTGACCATGAATAGGATCTTGAATAAATTGCATGTGAATCTCAATGTGTTTCGTCTATTGGTGTTGAACCGGATTATTGCATATTTGTATAGTACTCCAGTTGTAACAATAGATGATGGTGGGCTACCTGATAGGAATACAAAGATTAGATAGAAGCCCCTGAAGCCAAATAGCCTCATTAGATATGATAAAATCTCCCATGTACTCTTACTCTATGGATTATATAGAAATAGAATTTTACTTCTTTATAGACCAATTGATAGGACCAAAACCCAAATAAAAACATTAATCTAAAGTAGACTTATGATTATGAGTATTATCAACCTAATCAAAATCTAGAAAACTAACCAATTTAACCTTAGTGTTAAATCTATAATGAATCTTGATTCTAAAAGATCCCTTAATGTAGTGCAAGATCCTCTTAGTTGCTTTCCATTCTAGCTCATAGTGTTCCTACATGAATCAAGACACAAGTCCCACTACATACAAAATATTAGGCCTAATATGAGTCAAATATGTAAGGTTTATAACAAGCTATCGATACTGAGTGGAATTGATAAAATATGTAGAATAACCAGTCTCAACCTTGACTCTTGATAGAGAGGGAGTCAAATATGGATTAAAATCATCCAAGTGAAACTAAGCCAAAAGATCGAGAGCATACTTGAGTTGTGCAAGTGAAATACCTAAATTAAATTATGAAATAGTGATGTAGAGAAAGTAATGTATAATACTTAATTCTATAATGTCAAATTTTTCTTATAGATCTATATTTACCACTATCATATAGACAATGAATAACTCTCAGTGATCAAAATATCATCAACATAAAAGACTAGTATCAACAAAGAATCACCCTATCATGAGAAGTATACATTAGGGTATGTATGACAATTGGTGAATCCTAAAGTAAGGAATAATGATTCCATCATAGTTTTCTAATCTCATGGGTCCCATTTGAGGCCATAGATTAATTTAATAAATATGAAAAATTATGATGAATTCTAAAAAAACCTAGGTGGTTGATCCATGTAGATCTCCTCCTCAAGGTCTCCTTGAATAAAATAACTTTTTACGTCCATTTGGTACACATCCCAACCATCTATTGTGCTTATAGCTAGCATGAGTTGTATCAAAGTCATCTTTCTAACATGTGTAAAGCTTAGAGTAGTAAATTTTAGTCACATGTGAAAAACCCTTGGTGACCAATTATGCTTTATACTTATCTTCTGACCCATCTACTACAAACATGGTCTTATATATCCACATATATTGAACCATATTCCTTTTTCTATGAAGTGAAATCAAATCCCAAGTGTGATTTTTGATCACATAAGAATATGTTTTGATATAATGATAGGATATTATTTGAAAGAGAAGGGACACTTAGAACATTACTAAATGTTCTTTCGTCTATTTAAATAAACCCTCTCCTTATAACTCTCACATAAGTGTTATCACTCAAACTAATGGAGGACATGCTACAAAGGATATATGGAATGAAACTCAACTTGTTAATATCCCATGGGGTGAGAAATAATCAAATTAATATCCCATGAAGATGTTGAATCTGAAACTAGTATAAGGACCTTACCCTTTTTTCTCTTTCATCTTTCCTTTTGCCTTAGTTTAATCTTGAATAGATGAATTTTACTTAACAAGATTAGGAACACCTATTTTTTTCTTCTCTAGGAGATGAGATAGGTGACTTGTTTTCTCATTTATGCACTTTTTTCCATCATGCCCATTTTAATTACATTAGTCATAATTAACCTTCTCTTAGGTTTTTCATTGGAAAAGGAGGATTCAATGTTAGTTTTGGTAGCGGTGTATTAATACTTTTTCTCGTGATCCTTATTCTTCTTATTCTTCTCTTTGTTTTAAGTCTTTGATTTCCCATTCCAATAAATTAGGCATTGAGGTTTTATGGACTTTAATGTGCCTATCTAAATCAACTTGTCATGATCTCTAGTTAAGCTGGTAATAAAAGCATAAAAAGAGGGAATTTTCCATGTAGTGCCTGAGGCAATTTAGTGGCAATGAAGGTACAAACAAAGACTAAATAGTCAAGATCTATTTTATAGAGTGTATAAAGAATATGTTGGGCATCCTCTTTCGTTATCTCACAGTCTTTCAACTACAATCTCAAAGACTTGACCTTAATGAATAAATCCTAAAGGGTTTCAAAGTTGCAAGGACATAGGCTAATGAGTTCATTCCCAAACTCATGACTTCTCATCACATCTTGTTCCCCAAATAGTTTACCTAGAATGGTCCATAAATCATGCGGTGATTTAGCAAGATTTAAGTGAAATAATAGATCATGTGTTATAGAAATACATAATAGCCCATAGGCTTCATCACTAAAGTTATATCACTTAACTATATATGCATCTATGTTAGTTTTAGTTTCATCACCCATGGTTTTCCTATACAAACCCTTAGTCCTTAGAATGATTGGCATCTTAATTTTCCTTTTGTGATAGTTAAAGAGAGTTGGTGGATTTAATATACTTGAATGCATTTTAGTGCTAAGTTGAGTTTTAGTATTAGTGCATGTTATATTTCATGCATAATTATATGTGAAAATATAAAGAGAGATAAAAAATACACACCCCCCCCCCCAAAATATTCAGAGGGAATACCCCCAAAATGTTTTAAATAAATTCTCAAATGACATTAGGTATACCGAATTACACATATAGATCGATCAGTATAGTGTGTCAAAAAGACAAAAAATATCAAAACAAATGAGGATGTCAGACTTAGATAATAATGCATCCAACGAAGCAAGTACAATAGTGATCAAATCAGAGAGAGAAATATTTTTTTGAATTCAAGGGGTTTCAAACATGAACCAAACTAGTCCTCACCCTCTGATCTTCTACTAACAAGGAAATGAACAGTTTATAAACACAACTTTTTCCTTATTTTGATTACAATGCTCATTATATAATATTGTTTTTACATGGAAAAATAAAAATAAAAAAATGTCCCTCATTTTACAATATATTAATTTATGAAAAAAAATCAAAATATAGTGACTTTTCTAAAGTTAATATTGGCCCTCCAAATCTATATTATTTTATAAAATAATGTATTAAGAGCTTACACAATTTTTTTATCTCTTAGTATTATTTTATGAAAAAATAATAAAAAACTATCCCTCTTCCCTTTTTATAAAAAGATCACCTAAAATTCATATACTATAATGCCAATTAAATTTTGATTTTAGAATATTATAATATGCCACATATGGTTTCATGTAAAGTGATTTTTAAAAAGAGACTATTCCACCATGAGAAAAGGTAAAACTGTGATTTTATCCAATTATTTTGATAAAACCATAAATCAAATTTATGGTAAAGGAAAACTAACTTATGTGGTTTTAAAATATTATGTGATCTTGTGCATATCATCGATGGTGGAAGTGATATGAAGAGCCAAGGGAGATAGAACATGCTATGATGAACAAAGACTAGTCTATGAAAATTATAGGTAATGTCGAACCAGCCTTCAATGGCATTACCCAAGGGGTTGAGAAACATGAACGTAAGTTTATAATGAGAGAACATGCAACTAGAGTGACTGAGTGAGCCATGAGAGATGTGATGCTATGTGAAAGAAGTTAGCGATCAATTCACATTGAGGAGGGTGATCAACATGTAGGTATAAGATTTATACCTTCTTTGGAGGCATAAAATTAGTTATAAGTGATATGAACAAGAATAAAGGTATCTTAAATGGGTTCTAGGCATTTTATTTTATTCATGGAATGATGTAGATAAGGTGCAAATTTGAGATAGAATTCCACCAGAAGCTATGAACTTTATTACACACTATTAACAATAATGCCACCACCAAAAAGTGATACCCCTAGATTTCTTATAAAATATCACCCCTAAATTTTTTTTAGTCGTATTAGGTGATTGAGGGATTTTAAAAAATCCTAAGTTTTTTGAGTTTTCAAAATAGACAACCAGAATTTATTTTCAAACCATCAAAAAAATTACCCTAAAACACATGAATATAAACTCTAGATTTTGAATGAAATCTAAAAACTAATAAGACTAGAATGTTTAAGGGGTTGAATCTAGTACCATATCAAAGTTTGATCTAGGTCAGGTTAAATCAAGTGCAAAGGTCCAATGATCACATGATACAAATGGGAATGCTCACAAAAAATGAGATTAAATAAGAATTAAACCAGAAAACAAATATTACATGAGACATCCAAAATGGAGAGTGATAAATATTCATTAAGTGAGAAAGCTCCTCAAGTGAAGCATACATACAGGATTGATAAATAACTCCTGCACAAATAGTGGTCAAAACCCCCTAGAATATAAGGGTAACTCCTCAATAACATGTGATTAAAGGATCTCAAAATAAAGATTTAACTCCACAAAAATTGGACATAGGAGTTACATCCTAGTCTTTCGATCAAACCTATGACATCCATGACACACTAACTCCACCGAAGCAAGCATATCCACAAATTTAGGAAAAAAATATGTGAGAAAATATAATATTCCCAAATAAACAAATCTAGGAAAATATATACCTACATTAAAAAACCTATAATCACTATGTCCATAACACCATGTGGCACCAATTGATTAATCCATCTTATCCACTAGTTTTTGTATGTATGACTAAGATCATATCTATACCTCAACACATTTTAATTTCCTAATATACTAACTAAATGTTAGTTTACCATGAGAAAATGGTCTAAATCTGTAGATATTGTATTTTTCAAAATCATTTATACAAAACAATAGAATAGCTTATAAAAAAAAGATGATCCTAGTCATTTATTTTTGTAAAATTCTATTCAACAAATATATAGATCAGTATATTACAATTATAGTTGATAAAAATGTGGACAAGGTAAACCTATCCACCATTTTTACTATTATTTACTTACATTTACATATAATATTCCTTCTTGAAAAAATTTTAAATGTAAAAGCAATGGAGATATATATGTCATTCAAGGAGCATAAGATAAATATATTAGTGAAGGTTAGGCCTTGATGATCTATGTTATCAATATCAATTATTTATTTTTTAAGAGTCGTTCCCTATTATTTATGTATTTATAGGCCCCATGACATTTTAATAGCTATTTATCTATGATTGACTTGAGTAATAAAAGGAATTGTAAGATGCAAAATATTTTTATTATCCTCTAGTGGGCCAAAGATTTTCTTGAGTACAACAACTATGTACATTACTAATTATGGTGGTTTTGAGGCTATACTATAGATAATGTGAAAAATTTATCCAACTAATTTATTAACAAATCATGATTTCACCATATTTACTATTAGCATGATTTTTTTTCCATTGCAGAGAAGTAGGATTAATTCAAGTTAACTATCATTTTGGTGACACATTTCTATAGCTTTGCTATGTTTATATTTCTAGATTGTAAATATAATGTTTAATGATTTCAACATTTATTTATTATGCATTATGAGAAATATGTTAGTTATATACAAATGGGTTGAGTCCTTAAATGTTTTCATCCTTTCGTAGGAATGTATGATAATGTCCTTAACATGACATAAGATTAATCTTCTTCTATAGGTTTACATCTCTGATATTTGATACCAAATTTTTGAATTCCAACTAATTTTTTATGCATCCTTGTTAACACAAAATTATTTCTAATGTCAGAAATCTATCAAATGTGCACCATATCATATAACTAAAACACATACATATATACATTGTAATGTCATTTACATTTGGAAGTTGTCCTAAGTCCCTAACAAGAATCATTGAACAACCAACAATTTTTTTGTTGTTGTGGTGAACAAAGGATTCACATAACTAAATAATTATATTACCAAGCATATTTGGGCCTATGAAGCTCATTTCATCTATGATCACATATTCAATGTATTTCATTTCCATTCAAAAAATAATTAACATGTTCCCATCTAGCAGTTTTATTTCTCAGATAGGAATTTGGAGGACTGAATGTATTGTTGATGCATTGATGTTAAAACACTAGTTGGAAGTAGTAGAATTAGGGGATATTTACCTATAGTTACAAGAAAATTGAAGCAATGTTTGATGTTAATTATAAGGAATGATTTTACTATAGATATGGTTCCCTATAAAATCATGTTGAGGGGGATGGATGTTATCTTTCTTTGGGCATGCTTCTCAATTATGTTGAATACATGTTATTGTTTAGCTGAGATCTGTTACATTCAAGGTTCACTTTGGGAGTCAATATCTATGTCTATGATTGCCTATAAATTATTATGTAGATATGTGTAGGCTGAGTGGTATATTAGAATGAGTCTGGCTATTTTTATTTTCCATGTTTTGGTGGTGAAGCATTATAATGTCATATATGGCATTGTTCCATGAGGGGTACATTTGTTAGAGGAGTCTCACTCACTCATTTCCCTATCGGTAGTTCATATATCCCTATTAATTTTAGTTCCATCACTAGTGGATTCAAGGATGATGTTGACATCTATAAATGTTTTTTCAATATATCATGGATAATAAGAGCCTTTAAATTGATTCTAATTTATGGTTTTTTTTCCCCTATTGCAACCAACATCTATAGATAACATATGGAATGGTTTGGGAAGTAAGAGATATTCCTAGAAAAAAACTCAAATAAATGGGAATGAACATGTGGTTTAGAATAGAATTGAAGAAATATTAAAAGAATAGTCTGATTAGTTATTTGTCTCCATTAATTACTTTTTATCCTAATGTTATAATACCAATTTTGTGTTACTTCAATGATTATGTTATGCAAGACATTGTTGAATGTTTATTTTCCAAAATACAAGGTAAATGATGTTTGAATACAAATTGTTAATGGTAGTTTTTAAAACATATGGCATGTTTCTTATGCACCTATGTCTTGATTAATAATTGTTTCAGATAAAAAAATATTGTATGCAATCATTGAAAGGTTATCCATTACAATATTAGATGATATTATAGTTAACATATGGTGGTATATTTTAGATTTATGTTTAGTCTCACCTGCATATTTTAATTTATATTTTAGCATGACATGGTGGAAAATATTTGGTTGGAACTTTTTATTTTCATGTCATATTGAGAGAATGCTTGCATTGTTGATGTTGACTCTATCATCATTCCATGTTGGGAGATACATTTTGTGCCCTTTGTTGTTGATAAACATGGTTTAGGTTGTTATTACTATCCATGGGGATTTATACATTTATTTATATTTAGTGGCCTTTTTGCGTAGACATGTTGATTCACTGTATTTGGTGTAGTATTGTAATTGATTCAAAAGATCATCATTATCTCTAGCGAGATCAATAGATAAAATATGATCGATAGTGAGAAAGCATGGATCATCATGATCATAATGATGTATTATAGTATGTAGTGTTTAAATGGTGTGTGAATTCCATGCAATTACATGGTGGTCAAAGAAATTACTTATAAAATTAAGTTGAACTAGATCATCTAGTCTAATGTGTTTATGTTAGGTGTATTTTCTAACCATATAAATCCATGGATGTGCTTGGAGCCTCTATTTTTCCATTCATACCTAAAAATAAACCACTCAAATGTTAATAATGCTTGTATAGACATTTATAGTACTTATTGAGTTTATAAAAACAATGTATAAATATGAGTACCTATACTAATAGTGTTAATTGTGGAGATACTTATGTATAAATGATTCATATAAGGGTGAAAATATTTTAACCATAGATGAATATGTGAGGTTTGGATTTATAATTATGATTTCATTTTTACTATAAGACTTATTGTGTAGGTGGGATGCTAGTGTTCTTGACATGAATCTATGTAGATTTTACCACCTAGTGTCTATTGCACTTAGGGTGAAGAACGGTGTCGAGGATCACATTTGTGTAATCACATACATTAATTCATTCTTTCAATTAAAACAAAATTAACCTTTGCCTCTAGGACAAGACCAAAAACTCATAAGTTGATCTACAATGCTTGAATCATGTATTTGTTTTATATGCCCATGAAGCTCCAAAATTCTAACTGGGATGTTTTCCTCAAGATTTTTGTTGGGGAAGACTGTAGATGTTGTTTTTGTCCTATGGCACATAATTATGCTCAACAAAAAGTATCAAAACCATGGATGGATTCCAAACTAATTTTATTTATACCTAATCAGGTGAAAATAATACTCATGGATTTGATATTTATTAGTGAGAGGTTTTTGGTGCATGCAAAAACCTATTGGAAAAAGAATAGGAAAATCCATAGAAAATAATACTTTAATGTTGTACTAATTGATGGGAGACTTATTGATAATCATCCAATCAATTATAGTTATATTGTTATTATTGTGATTGCTCACATAGTCCCTTTTCGTGTCAACCTCTATTTATACATGTGGAAGGGATGTAATAAAATACGGCATTTGAACATATTGAATCCCATGAGTTATAGTTGCAGTGTTATCAAATTTTGTGTCATTGATGTCTGTAGCTACAATATCCATAGTGGTGTGTGTAAAGAAGAAAAAGACATCGGTAGGTTCTGATGGCAGGGTATCCAATGTTTTCTAGTCCAAATAGACATTCATATAGTAGGGATCATTTTCAATTTTTTAGAAAAGGACTTGCATGACAAGTGATTTACTAACAAACTAATCATATTTTTTATTTTTTGATCCAATTATTTAAAACATAAGGATATCAAGATTTTCAACTCAATGAGGTAGCTTCCTAACAACAAAGGATATATCTTGGGGAAATAGTATAGTATGGCCACTATATTAATATTTCCCACCATTAACATTCATTACATATAGTATTGTTTTAACCAAAGCAATAAGCATTTCCTCTACTTATGTCAAGTTTGACAAAGCGGCAGTTTGTATGAGTGGGTCCATGTTATTAGATGCATAAAGCTATTTATTATATTTATTAGCAATGCAAAGGTGATAAGTGTGTTTTTCAGTGTAATGTTTTGTTTGGAAACCTAGATATAAATCATTACAAATGAAGCATGCATGTTTTAAGGGTAGTGATTCCACTCTCACATGGAAGTGTCTATGGATGTCTATAATATCACCATTGGACATAATAAAGTTGGTAATTTTCATATGTAAATAGTATTTAAGGCATCAACATGATTTAATCTGATCTTTTTAGGTTGTGTAATGCATTCAAGATCACTTATTTACATTGACTTTTTCCATTTATGCTTGCAGTAATAATGGTAGATCATATAGATATATAGTTATTATACATTTTGTCCTCATATTTTTATTTAGGGTAACAATAATAAATGGTGCATAATATTATATTTTTGAAAGGAAATAACATTTAAAGCTTATATTTATGATTATCAATGTCTGAATGTTATATTAATCAGTGGGTAGTGAAAAATAAGTGAGAATATTATAGTTTTTATGACTATAGCACCAAAACAATAAGAATCATATATACAAATTTTACATGTTCAAACCAAATAAAATTATAGCTTAATAATTATGGGTAATTATATATATATATATATCTATATATATATATATATATATATATATATATATATATATATATATATAATTACATCATGTTGACAATAGGAAAAGTAGGATCTAGTGGTTTAGATTCATCTTTTCTTTCACCTATAAAAGGACAATGCATTTTTTCCTTGTCATTGTATAATTCTAATCATGTAGAGAGATCAAGGATACTTCAAAAAGTAAATCTTTTTTACAACCTCCAAGTTATCATTGAGGGATGATGATATATTTTATAAGTCTTTGGGTATGATACCCATGATTACAACCGTGACATCATTAAATATCAGTATCCATATGGTGTCAGTCACATATTTTAATAAGAAGTTCAAAGCGTACTTATAGTCATAATCATGTACATCAAGGTTTCACTTTTGACAATGCCAAGTTCCATTTTCTTTTTGAACTAATTTCTTCTTATATTATCTATTATTTAGGATAGAATAAATTATTCATTTTTATGTGAAATACCATAGTGGTTAACCTAAATGTATTTAATTTCTAAATAACACTTGATTTATGTATTTGTGCATTTTTATTATGTTCAGTAGTTCTCCTACTTAGTGATGATGATCATAGTTTTTCGTTATTCTAATCAAACCATCTTTGTAGTTGATGTACTTCTAGTATATTTAAATTAATAAATAATTGTGTTTCAGATGGTCCCAATTATTTTTTTGTTAAATGTCTCAACCTTCCTCTTTTTGATTGCAATATTTGGAGGAGGTTATTTTGGTTAAGCACACATTTTTGTGAGAATATTTACCACTTCCTAGCAGACACCACCCCATAGAGATATCTTAATATCATAGACAAAGATGTCTTTTAGCAACAATGTCCTCATATTGTAAGTCTTCTCGACTTACATGAAACTGACAGTGGTAGTAATAGAAATAACATGACCTATGTTATCAATCTTTTCATTTATAATTGCATCTTGTATGTGATTTATTTATGTAAAATCAAATTAAAATAATGAAATAGTGGGGTCTATCTCAGAATATTGTTTTACAATAAATTTCATATGAAGGATGATTTCCCATGGACTCTTAGTATAATTTTATTGTTTGTTTGCATATTTCAAAGTTGCATTTGAAATATAATATATCTTCCTAACATGAACCTAGTTTAACTAATGATGTGCAACCTCACAAAAAAAATTAATATTGATGTTAGTACCCTCATTACCGATAATTTTAAAGCTAAATACATGTCTTGAACCATTAAAATTTGGATAATTATGGAGAATACCCTTTTTAAGGACCCTCTTATCTTTTATCCAAGTTTGTTTGTAAGGATGTAAATATCCAGTTAAAATGTATGGCATTGTACTTATGATTTATCTTGAAGATGTTGATGCTAAAAATCTAGTAACATAAATTTTTCCCATGATTTTCCATAGTTGAAATGGTTTGTTACTAGCTATGTAAAAAGTGATGGGTGTGCTTATATGTAGTTTTGGTAGATCCCTATATGAAAATCAAAATAAGTAACTAAAACACAATCCTTTATCTTGACAATAAAAATAAATAAATGAAACAAGTAAAACATGGGTGAATGAAAAAATGTACATTCATTGAAGGAATATGTGTTCATTTGAATGCTTAAATAAGTATTATAGTAAGTGAATGATTTAATAATTTGTTTTGATATGAATATATCGTGTATTAAATGTGAATAGTTTTACAATGTAAGGAAAAAAAAGTATTGTAATGCATTATATTAGTGTGTAATTTAGATTATTCTATATAGTTATATAATCAATGCGATATTGTAATTTATTTATATAATGTAGTTATATTTGAATTAGGTGCACAAAAAAGTATATCTCAAATAAAAAAAACTAATCTTTGTATATCATATGTAGATATTAAATAATAGTACAAATTAACTCGATATAATTTTCTCTATTTTGGCTATGTGATTTGAGTTTAGGGTTGGCAATAGTGATCCTATTTGGTATTAAAATATATCTATGATCATACCTCATAACATCCTCAACTATCTCACAAATAAGACGAAACACTCATGAATATGTATTTTGGGTGCTAATGCTTGTTATGAAAATTGAAAGACAATTCACTAGAATAAAATATTCCTTTACATTTTGATTTATGTTTGGGATAGGAAGACATGACATTATATGGTGCACTATATGAATCAAAAACTAACCTCTATTAAATTTTTGTTCGTATTCTATCTATTTGATACAAAGAGATGATGTGTGAATCTCTTTTGATATGCTTGAACTGGTTTGGTTCCTATTTCTCATGCTACCAAAATATAGCTAATAATAGAAGACATGAAATGAATTAAAAAGTGTGAGTTCATTAAATGTTAAATATTGCATATAAATGTTATGAAATTTACATCATTATCATAATATACGTGATTATTATCTTTTTTAAAAATCATACAGTGATATACATTTAATAACACATAGTTTTGTAAGTTCAAGCACATGTAATATTTATACTTATATTTTATCTATTAACTATGGATGTAGTAAAAAATTATGTAAGTGAGCATATGTAAAAAATGTAGGCATCAATAATATGGGAAGACCGTACAAAGGATGAGACTCTATATGTATAAATAGATAAATCATTATGAGTGTTCTTTTTTTGTAAATTTATTCAACCAAATGTATATATACATACATACATGTATATATGTATATATGTACATGTATATTTTTACTTGGTTGATTTGATTAGTAAAGTATAATTTTTTTAATATTACTTTTCTTGTTGAATCAGTTATACTAATTTTAGTTTAGGTGTCGTAAGTGCACAAAGATATTGAGGTTATGAATAAACACTTACATCAATTTTTTCTATGTAGGTAGTTATTAGCCTCTTTCTCCACTATCAAAATAATGATAATGACTTTGTAGCTAAATTGGAAGCAATATTTTTAATGTCAAAGCATTCCTAATAAATCCTAAAACCAACATGGAAATGATAAAACAATGAAGTGGCAATTATTATGAATGGTACCACTTTTTTCTTATAGATATTTGATTTACATATTTTTAATGAAAAATTTATAGAAAATGATTGTGACATGATGAATTAAGTGATGAATGCAATTATGAGAAAGAGATTATATGTAGGATTATTTTAACAATTCTTATAATTTCAAGTATACAACAAAGGGGGTATATATGATAATTATTGGAAATACATATTCAAGTTTAAATAATGAATTATTTATGTTTGCATAGGGTGAAAATCAAATTTTAAGTAGTGATTTTGAAGTATATGGGTTGATTCTCCCCATACTTGTCTAAAATAATTATTCAAGCTATGAGTGTATCTATTTGCATTGGATAGTGTACTAGATTCTATAGAATATATTAAATTGAAATCACTATTAAAGGATTTAATAATAAGATGGCATAATCCAGATAATGAGGTTGTTCAAATAATAAGATAAGCATATATTTATAAAAAGAGTAATATGTATCAAATTACAATATATGATAAGATAAGAAGAATCAAGAAGAAAAAACAATTTACTAGATAGTTGGGCCTCCATGATGTTGGTCATATGCTTTCTCACATAGAAATCTATACATTCTTTCAAGTTCTATATGAGTTTTGCAAATGATATGTAAATTATTAAAAAGTATTTTTGGAAGGAGGTGAATGGACAAGGTCTGCAACTCATTACCAAGCTAGGGCAGTCGTGCCCTAGCTTATATCAGTGATTTTAGTGGTTGGGAAGGAGAGGGAAGGTTGTCTGGTGAAGGAAGGTAGAGGGAGGCGATCACAGTAGTGGTGGTCTACTTCAATAAGGGCACGACTATGGTTCAGAGTGAGCTGTCTAGGGCCATACTAGATAGGAGTTTTAGAGAAGTGGTGGGCATGAATACGTAGGGACAGGAAGCTAGGATATTTGAAAATGCAGTTTTTAGCCAGACTCCAGGAGCTTTTGACATGAGCTCAATGGAGGGATCAAGGATAACAAAGATTAATGGATGCCTTGAGCACTGTAAGGAGAGACCCAAGTTGGTAATCCCTTTTGATATGATTGTTGAAGATGTGGAATATTACTCCAAGCATTCACTGTACTACAAGTTTTTGGGACGGAGAGTCTCCCTTCCTTTTTTGGAGAGTTGGGCTCAAAGAGTGTGGGAGCCAGAGGGTGAGATGGAGGTTACACTGCTAGTAAACAATTTCTTCATGGTTACATTCCTCTACTTGGCTGATAGAAATAATATTTTTGAAGGCAAACCTTATTTTTATAGTCAGGTTGGGATTTTTGTGAAACCATGGCATGCTAGATTTAACCCTACTAAGGAACTGTCAAATAGGGTTCCAGTGTGGTTACGGTTACCCAAAATGCCTATAAAATGCTGCCATGAGGATGTTCTTTAGATGATAGCTTCAATGCTAGGAAAGCCAATGGGGCCCTCTACACAAACCTTAGGTAAGAAAGTCATGACTTCTGCTCAAATTTGTGTGGAAATTGACTTGAGTAGACCTTTGCCAGACGCGGTAGAGATGTGTGCGGGCTCATACTCCTAGGTGCAGCAATTGGACTATGAGACCCTTCCTTTTAGATGCCACCTTTGTCATGAGTATGGACACTTGGTGAGAAGGTGCTCAAAGGCTAAAATGGAAGAAAAATAACCCCCACCCCTGCCTCCTCCAAATAGCACCAATGGTGCTGACAAAGGGAAGAAGTATGAAGCTGGTGTTAGCAAGGATCGTGAGGGTTTTGTACAAGTTAAGGGCCAAAGCCAAAATAGAGGTCATAAGAGGTCCTTAATGGAGTGACAAGATGAGGATTATTTTAACAAGTTTGAGGTATTGGATGAATTGGGCTAGCAAGAAGTTAACCCAGGATTAATTAGTGTGGAGCAACTTGCAAGGGGATCTGAAATGGAGGGAAAATATTCCATTTCTCACTCAACACATTAAGAGGAAGCTACCTTACCTATGATCATGGATGGGTAGGTAGGGGAACAGTTGACCCTTGAACCAAATTATGATCTAGCTCAGAGAGTAGAGGTTGGGGATATTCCAACACATACAACGGCTATAGAGACGGATATGCAAGGTAAAGCTCCTCCTCACCTAGGCATTCTTTAAAAGGATGGTAAGAAGGGGGCTTCAGAGAAAAGCGTTAAATTAGGATGAAAGAAGGACATGGAGAGGATAAAGATGATTAGGGAAATTTTGGTTGAGTCAGGGTCAGTTAAGACCTTAGATTCCAACTTCTTTCCTCCTCCAAAATGATTATTATTTCCTAGAATGTGAGGGGCTTAAACAACGGTCTTAGACAAAAAGTTGTTCAGGAATTAGTTAGGAGTCAATGTTTGAATATTCTCTTTTTTCAAGAAACTAAGGTTTTAGTGGAATACATGATGTGTATTGCACCTAAGCTATGGAGGCAAGGTTTATGTCAGTGTATCGGTGCCTAAGGGTCTGTGAGAGGTGTGGCTTGTCTCTGGAATCCACGTAAGTTTCAATCAGTGTCTTGGATCACCTTCAGAACTTCATTATCCATGGTCTCCTTATGCATTAAGTCAGGTGAGTATGTTATTCTATCAAATGTCTATGCCCCTACAAATTTTCAAGGTAATCTTCTTGTGTGGAATAATATTCAACTGGTTTGCAGTGTTTTTCCTTACTTGCCATGGATTATGGCTGGTGACTTTAATGCTATTATGGACTTAATGGAAAAAAGGGGAGGTAATGCAAGATTAGATCCATCTTCCATCTTGATCTCGAACAAGATTTTGGTACTCAATCTAATGTATATTAATCCATGTAATGGGTGGTTCATTTAAAATAATAGAAGGGTGGGAGACAGTTGCATTGTTGAACGCATTGACCGGTTTATGACCTCTTGTTTTTGGGTGGGCAGCTTGTGGTCTTTGTGATTTAATATTTTAGATTGGAAAGGCTTAGAACACTGGCCCATGAAGCTCATCATTTCTTTTTCTTGTTTGCCCTAGAAGATTCCTTTCAAGTTTCAACTCATGTGGCTCAGGGACCCAGACCTATTTGGATGAGTTGCAGAATGGTGGAGAGTTGGCAGGCCTACTGCTAGTACAACAATGCATATTTTCGCTAAGCTCCTCCAATTCATTAAGTACCAGCTCAAAAGGTGGAATCATCTTATCTTTGGGAACATCTTCTAAGAGAAAAAGGAGGCACAAATGGAGCTAAATGATATTACCAGGTCGATTAGAGAGGAGGGGATATCTGAGTTCTTACTGAAGGAGGAAGCTAGGGCTGCTAAAACTTTAGAGGAATGGGAGCTGAAAGAGGAAATCTTTTGGAAGTAGAAAGCTAGGATTGAGTGGCCGCAAGAGGGGGATAATAACACCACCTTCTTCTTCAATTTGGTAAGAGCCAGATAACATGGTAATGTGATAATGTCTTTGGTGACAAACAGGGGAGAGGTTATCTCTTCTACGTGGGATATCTATAATGAAGCAGTGCAATATTTTGCTTCTTTATTCAAAAAGGAATGGTAGGGGGAAGCAGATGTGAAGGCTTAGGTACTCTCCTGTAATCCCTCTTTAGTTTCTTGAGATATGAAGGAGTAGATGATGAGACCAATAGCCTTAGAGGAAATAGATAATATTATTTTCATGATGTAAAAAGGAAAGGCTCTAGGTATAGATGGTTTCTCGATTGAATTTTTTCATGAATTTAGGGAAATTATCAAATTAGACTTATTGGCTGTGGTACAGGAATCCTAGAATAGCAATCAAATGCTCTGAGCCCTCAACTCTACATTCTTGGCTCTCATTCCCAAGGCGAAGGGGGCTGATTGCTTAAGTCAATTTTGCCCCATTTCCCTTTGTAATGTAATTTATAAAATTGTATCTAAGTTGATTGCAGAAACATTAAAAAAGTGGCTAGTTGTGCTGATCTCAGAGGAACAAAGTGGTTTTGTGGAGGCCGTCTAATTTTAGATGGGATAGTGTTGGCCACTGAGGCTATTCATTCCATGACCAAGTCTAAGGAGAAGACTATGTTTATTATGCTGGACATGTCCAAGGTGTATGACAGTGTTCATTGGTCCTTTCTCTAGAAGGTTTTGGGTGGCTTTTGCTTTGAGGAATATTGGATCCAGTGGGTCATGAGCTGTGTGAATTTGACTTCTTTCTTAGTCCTAGTTAATGGGGAGCATTCTAATCTCTTTGGGGCCTCGCATGGTTTTTGGCAAGGTGACCCTTTATCTCCATACCTATTTCTCCTCTTAGCAGAAGGTCTAAGATGGCTATTTAAAAGTAATACTGATGATGGCACTATTCAGTGCTAGAAATGGGGAGGTGGCCTTCCTTTTCTATCTCACCTACAATTTGTGGATGATGTGGCTTTTATGGGCATGGATACTATAAGGGAGGTAGCTAATATTCACAAAGGCTTGGATGCATACCTAGTTGTCTTAGGATAGGTAATTAATGAGGACAAGTCTTCCATTTTTTTCTTCAACACTCTACTACCCATTCAATGAAGAGTGGTTGATATTTTACGGTTCCAAATTGGAAACTTACCATTATTATATCTCAAGATACCTATATCTATAGTGAGGTAGTCTAAGGAATCATGGGAGGTGATTCTAAATAAGTTCTTAGCCAAGGTGAATCATTGGACTCACCGATGGCTATCCTTTACTGGACAGGTCCAACTGATCCAATCAGTGATGTAGGCTCTTCCTCTATATAGGTGCATGTTACAAGTGGTACCGGTGAGTTTTTTCAAGGACCTTGATTCCTTATAAAGATAGTTCTTATGGGTTCATAACTTATCTTCGATGAAGTGGAGCCTTATTAAGTGGGAGGTTGTTTGTAGCCTGAAAAGGTTTGGGGGCCTAGGATTACGGCAGTCAGTGCTAGTGGGTATGGCCCTGATAGCCAAATTATATTGGATATGGTGTGAGGAACAAGACCATGTTTGGGCCAGGATCTTATCTCATAAGTATTTTTTGGGGATCACCTTGAAATATATCCTAAGGTATAATTTTTCAGGAAGTGGATCAGTGATTTGGGCTACTCTCAAGAAATGAGCTGCACTGATCAAGAGAGGTCTATTCTAGATTTGTAGGAGTGGGATAGAAGCAAAATTTTAGCATGACTCTTGGGATGGCTATCCCCCCATAGTTAATCAATATCCTCATCTGTATGCTCTATCATAGAGATTCAACGAAGTTGGGTGGAATAGGGTGTGCGACTACAAATCCCTCTCCCTTCAAGGCTTGTTGCCAAAAGTGAGATGGAAGACTCCAGAGGAGTGGCTGATTCTTGGAATGGAGGTAGAATGCATGGAACTGAACATCATCTTAGTTAGTCATAATTAATACACACATAGGGATGGTGATGTGTTGGCATGGTCCCCTAACCCCAAGGGAAAGTACATTGTATCAGCTAGATATCAAGAATTGATTGCACAACAATTTGAAGAAGGGGGATGTTCATTGGTGGAAAAGAGTTTGGAGTAGTTTCTCTTAGCCGAAGTGTAATTGCTTTACCTAGAAATTTGCCTAGAATAGATGCCTGACTTGGGAGAATATTCAGAACAGGGGCTTTGTTGGTCCTTCGAGATGCATTCTATGTAGAGGCGAGGAGGATTCACCACATCTATTTTTTAGCTGCCCTTTCACTCACCAACTATGGCACACCTGGTGGGATGTGTGGAGATGTCAATGTGTGCATGCTTCCTCCCTTATTGATTTATTGTTGAGATTGGGCAGACCGCCCTCAGTAGCTCACTTCTTGTAAGAAGCTTGGTACGCTGGACCTATTTTTTTGTTGTGGCAAGTATGGCTGGAAAGAAACTACAAAATTTTTAGAGAGGAAAAATTGGGGATTCAACAGGTTTGGAGTAGAAAAATTATAGGAATGATCCAGGATACTATAGAAGCTAAGAGTGAGGTTATTTTGCCTCTAGAGAAGGGGGATGTGGAGATGGTTGAAAGGTTCAGCATACAGGGTATATCTCTGGCCTCAACTTGCGTTAGGAGAGGTAGATGTGGGAAGCAAAAAATTCAAAGGAGTGGGAAATGGATGCCACCTCCTGAGGGTCTTTTGAAAATTAATACTGATGGTTCTTCTAGGGGTAATCTAGGCTTGGCTAGGATTGGTGGGATTAGTAGGGACTCCTCTGGATCAGTGGTTTTTATCTTCTCAGCTAATATGGGTGAGCAGACTGTTAATAGGATGGAAGGATTAGCTACATTATATGCCTTGAAGAGAGCTTATGCTTTAGGATGGAGGAGGGTGATGTGTGAAGCTGACTCGCAAATATTGATCAATATGATCCTTGAGAAGAAGATTACAGATGTGAGCTGGTAATTATCTATGATAGTGCAGTAGATATTACAGATTAGTGTGCTCATGGATTCAATGTCTTATGCCCACGTTCCAAGGGAATGGAATAGGGTGGCCGATTGCTTGGCAAAGTATTCATCAGATGAGTGATGGTTGAAAGGTGGATGGATGGGCACAGTTGCCAATGAGTTATGTCAGAACCTGGAGAGGATTCTAGGAGAAGATGAAACTGGTATTGGGGCATGACAGTTTTTGTTCATGTTTTTCCATGGTGTTCTTTGGTTTTTGGGGCATTTGCCCTTTGATGCTTTTTAATCCATTATTATGAGTTTTAATAAAGTTTTTACCCCCTTTTATTAAAAAAAATAAGTTGTGCAAACCATTTTCACAAGGTCTAGCAAGACATAATATTCTATGTGTTATACAATGTGGTCATGCAAAAGAGTGTTTGATTTCATGTTTGATATATTTTCACATGTAATTATTACATTTCTTGAAAGTAATTCTATCTGAGATAAAAGCAATTATGAGCATCAAATATGGGTGAATGTTCACAAATGTTCATTTTATTTTTGGTACTTTCATTTTCACTAGGTTTGTCATACTTATAGTATTATCAATAAAAGGTACATCAAGATAGGTGTTATTTTGGGTACATGACACTTATTTCATTTAAGCCACATTCAAAATTGATGTACAAGTTGTGAATGACATAAAAACATTTGACTTATTCAAAGGGACGATGATTGAATCCATAGAATATGTGTCTCATAATTTGATTATTTCATATTTACAAAAATTTAGATCTATTTTATGAAATCAAACATGATATTTTGTAATAACACTATTTATAATACACATATATAAAATATAGGAATTACATGCATGGGGTGATGAGGGGAGGGGGGTGTCACTCATTAACTTAATAAATATTGAGTATATATAGTCTAACATCCAACTAGGCATATGTTAGGAGGGATCATAGATTTTAAAACCATTTTGCCACTCCCAAATCCTACTATGCATCAAGGCACTTGTATTCCTAGGTTCTGAGTTGGACAATAGTTAAAATTTAGTTTCCCACATGTAAATAATATTTAAATGCATACAGATTGATAGGAGACTATTTTTAATACTTTACACAAAATTCTAAGAAGGTGGTTCTATACATAATACTAAAAAAATATTAACGTGAGAACAACCATAAAAATATATTAAACAATTATGTTTTCTAAAAGATATTGGAAATTTATCTCAAAGCACAAGTATTTATTTATTTTATCATTAAACTACTATTCATAGTTTCTTGTAAATAGGAATAAACAATCAAATATTTTAATTATAAAAAAATGAATATATGTTTTTTATTACTAGCTTAAAAACTTAATAAGTGTAATTCTTTAAAACCAGTAACTCACATGCATAGCATTAAAAGATAAAAACTAATTTTTTGTAATATATATGTCTAACTTCAAATGAGGGTACTAAATGTATGTATAATACTATTCTAATTTATTATTGTTGATTAATTTGAATCACTAGTCAAATCAGGTCAACTTCTATGTAAGCTCAAACTTCTATCAGGGCTCTTATGATGGAAATTAGTCCACCATGGTTATTAGTAAAGTCACATAGGATGTTTTACCTTTGTCATACTTGTTAAATTATCCTTATGTCATCCTAGGCCATCTATTAGGGTATATAATGAAATTGTACATTTTACATGAAAGGCCAAGTCTTTCAAAGTGTAAGTAAATGTGTCTCATGTCATAAATGGTTAAGAAAACTAGTTTAAACTAGAAAACTACAGGTTCAACATAAAAAGAAAGAGTTTATCTAAAATTAAGACCATTTTCAATGAGTTGTATATATTCATACTATTTCTGGCACATGTAGCTACTCTAGAGTGTTCTTTCATATCCCCACAAATCATCTCCAAGATCTAGTTGCTTTGATAGTTCCAAAAATGGTGAAAACCAATCCATCTCTCTTTACTCCCTTTGATAGGTCAACAAGGTCAAATGGTTTTCAAATAGTACAAATAAGAAGGGTAGAGTTAAGGTGAATGCACTTAGGGGATTAATCTTGTCGCTACCATCTCTCATTCCTTGGTCATAATTCTAAGAATGGTGGTGTGTACTCTATGAACAGTCTTTAATAGTTTTGACATCTTAAAACTACCTTCATAACCCCATCACCTTAAAAATTCTCATTTATTTGGATTGATTTGATGCTTCCATGTAATATGTTTGTTCTTGAAGAGATGGGTCATCCTCTTCATGTTGGTTTCAACATAGTTTGCATGTGTAAACATGGTAAGATAGGTATGATCATCTCCTTGTGATAAATGTGAACACATTATGATCTATAGAGCATGTTTCCATAGTTATAGATTTTATCCATGTGTAAGTGGATTCAATCAAAGGTAAGATTCATATTTTCAACCTCCCAAACCATGGAAGTTAGTTTCTCCATGGAATTTTTGCATTGAATATCCTCAAGGTTGATGAAGATAGGATTCCAAGACAATGGGTAAGGACTGATTAGAGCTCTTCAATATGAAAGTATCTTATAGTTACCTATAGGCATGTATGGAGCATAGAAGATCATCCAAAACCTAATATGCAGTTGATTTTCAATCTCATGACTTTAATGAGTTTCTGAAGTCATATAGGGTTTATGGCCTTGACCATACAGTCATTACATAGCTTGTAACTAGTTGGAGTTAGAAAGGTTGTTTAAAGTGATATTTTACCTTAGTTTCTCTTAAATAGGTCTCTATTTGATACAGTGCCATTTGTTTGTAAGTGATATTGAAATCATGACAAGCCTAATTCCTTCCTCCTTGTAGCGTAGGCCTGGTAGTAACATGCCAATTCTAAGAGGAGGTTGTTTTGTTGAGAAATAATATGATTGAGTGACCACCATTTTAGCCAAGTTTTCACTATAGATATTTAGTTAAACATAATGCTTTTGAGCTTAAATAAACATGTAGCTTGTAGTGGCACATAATGCATTGGTGGTGAGATATGAGAAACATGGTCAGCTGAGATGAGATAGGTTCATTCAAGTGTAAATATGCTCTAGTGAATTCAAGAGGAATATGAATTATGTAACAAAATACATAAAAATAAATGATCACCTACATGAAACCCTTAATCCATCTAATTGGTACCTATAGTCTATTTCACACATTGACTAGCTTATGTCCATAAGAGAATGTAGACATGGTAAGTTTGCAGATGTATAAATTAGATGAACATGTATAAATTATTATCATAATAATTATGTTACACTCTATGTGATATTAAAAGGTAGGGGAGATAGAGAAAATATTAAATAAAGAATTGGGTTTTGAAACTTCACACTCAATTAACTAAGAAGATGCCCATAGTCATAGTCCTAGAACCAGTCTTGAGGATTTTGATGGTTTAAGGGTGTTATACGCATTACCAAGATTTTAAACTTGATAAAGAGGGTGAAAATTTCTTGACACAGATCCCCAAAACATCCTTTAAGTCATATGAATAGGGGATATTCTCTTTGTTCTATCTTAGATAGAGTGTACTCTAGTAACAAGCCAACATACAGACATGATACATTAATGAACAAATAATGAAACAAAGAACCTTGAATGAATTTATAATTATGTGTGACATTTGATTAGAGATGAATAAAGTGTTTTAAGACCCTAAAATCATTTAAACTCCTATAGGTTGTCAAAATTTTAATTACATAGTCTAAGCCTAAGCCCTCATGGCCTCTAACTTGATTTAGATGATCATATGGCCTTTTCAAATAGTTTGATAACCCTTATAGGAGAATGAAGGACTAAAATTAACCACTAGTTTCTAGATAGATTCTCAAGATTAACAATTTTACCCTAATTTATTCTCAAAATTACTCAAAATGTAGTCAAGAGCTTGAGAGGCCACATTCCTTTGCTCACATATGTATCAAAACTATGCATGGTGCCCCAAGTAATTGGTAATAGTTGAAGGGGATGCTTATAAATTTATCAATGGAATTTGTCTATAGGTTTAGTGTCTACTTTTTATCAATCATTTTTAATAAGATAAACGTCCTAAAAGGCTTCTAAAACCCTATCAAGATATTGATGGTGAAAATATCATTGGAGATGCATTTAAAAGTGTCCAATTGGCATGATTTGAACTTTTATATCACTCTCCTAGGATCCATGATATCCATTTGATTTTTATTGCCACTTGTATAGATAAACCAAAATCTTATTTTTATATAAGATTTGGGTTATATTAGAAGTACAGATGGGGACTGATAGATGACAATCATTGTAAAAGGTGTTTAGGAACTTTTTCTAGCTCCTTATACATAGTATTCACTTTGGTTTTACATGAAAATCCCTCTGCTAATCCATTCATCATAGGTAGTCTTGAATAACATAATGAGAAAGCAATGTGACTAAACACGTTGAAGATGCAAAATGTGTTTCTAAGTTTCATGAGGTTTATATGATTTACAAAATGATAAAACTATATTAGACATATGTCTAACACATATTTAATGTATTCTCTTGATCAATTGTAGGTCATTTCAGTTACAGATGTGAAGACAAGCCTAAAAGGGCTAGTGAGTAGCTATAAGAAGTGAACAATAAGTGTTAAGGAAGAGGGTATCAGTTGAAGGGATTTGATGAACAAATAAATCATGTTTTCACATCCTTAGGTCAGATGTAGTTGTCAATGATAGATACAATAGTTCTTGACTATCAAGTAGAATATACATTAAGAAGGGAAATTTCAAGAAGAACCATGGAGTAACTCTATACCAACCTAAAAGATGTGACATTTTTTGTGATGGACACCTATCTAGGAATTCCTAACCTATTTTACACGTCATTCACATTCTTTGTAACTTATTCTCATAGTTTGACGCTTAGCCTTGTGACCCTTCATCTTCACTTCTTCTCTTTCTTGTCCTATGCTCTATAAATGCAAGCCATTTTGGCATTTGTATCTAGTACACACCTAGTATGGTGAATCCCTAAGGGTTTGACACCTTGTTTTGATATTAAATAAGATTTTAACGTTGAATTGATCTCCATAATATCTTTCTTAATTTTGTTAAGTGGTTTATGTGGTTGACAAGTGATGAATTTCTTCTCCTTACTTCCATTATACTCTTATATGCTTTGTATGAGTGATATCTCTTATAATATGTTTCATAAAGTGTATGATTTTGTTAACTATGCATTGAAATGTGAGAGGGACTAGTAGTGTCTAGTATCAAAACATTTTTTTTAATCTAGCTCTAGATATGCATGACAATTTTCCTCTATGATAAATATTTATGATAGAATTACTATGAGTTAAGAACAATTTTAGTAGTCTTCTTCCTTACTAAAAATTCAAGTGTGTTTTGTGAATTTATATTTGGGGTAAAACATCATTATCATAGATTTATTTTATGTATCTTTCTTCCCTTTTCACCACCAATAGTAATTATCCTAGTGTAGTGTGAACCTAAAAGATAAATCAAGGGATATATCCCTTTAACCTAGAGATTTACCTCTCCTATATGTAACCCATGTAGGCCTAGACATATTCATATGTTGTCTAAATGTTGATAGTTATGAACAACCTCATCCAATGGTGAAATATTTGGATACAATAATTTTGTCATGCTTGATGGGATCAAGGTCCAAAAGAGTAGAAGAATTTTTGGTGTGTTTTTCCTACTATCAGCATTTGGAAGATTTCAAGTAAGCACCAATGGGGACTCTGAATACAATATCTGGTGATAGTAACCTAGTTACTCATTTAAATATTTTGATCATTTTTATGATTAATTTAACTAATGAAATTGATATGGATGGATATGTTGAGAGTTATTACTACACACCTCCCTACCAAAGTCATTATCAACCTTATAGTCAACCCATTCATTCTCTATATTATCATGAAGTTGTTGAGTATCCTTGTGAAGAACCCTATGAACAATTATATAAATAATATAATTTTAAATCTCTTGAATATGAAATACAATATCTTAAGATGCAACTTCTTGAAGGAGAAATCGAGTCTCTCAAGTAGTAGTTTCCTGGAGGTATTCTTCCCTAACATCCCTATCCATCCTATCTAGTTACTATATAACCTTTTCAAGATCAATAAAAAAACTCCTATCCTTATCCCACTCCAATTAGAAATGAATATAAATCATTATTATAACTTATGCCTATGATTCTAAAATTAGAAAAGTTGATGAAGAAATATGATCAAGATATTGATGTGATCCTTATTCATTTCATAGAAAAAATGAGAAGGTCAATTCATTTCCTTATGAATAAGTGGATATTGGTTGAGGTAGAAGATAATTATTTTATCAATAATATTTGAATGGAATGATATTTTATATAAATTGGTGGTTTGATAAGCTTTCAAGGTGTGAAAACAAAGATGTTGAGAGGAAACTTGCAGCTGTTGAAAGGCCTCAAGAAAATAATGAAGAACGTGAAAATTTATTTGAAGAGTAAGTCTCTACCTCCTATCCTCAAGTGTATTAATATAATTCATATCAGTCTTCTCATGTCTCTTATTCTAATGAAGGATCCAATTAAATCCTCAAAAGATAATAGTAGCCTCGAAGTTCTAACTTGGAACCAAGAAGATGATGTCAAGGGAGAGAACATTGTGTGTGTTCATACTCCATTACCCTCTCCTTAAAAACATATAACTTGTCCATATTATATGTCTATCAAATAATATTTTAAACATTAAAATGAGTCCTTATTTGGGAATGTGGAATAAAAAGATACAGTTGTGGAATAAATTCAAGAATACAATCAAAATCATGAGCTAATTGATGAACGAAATGAAGTGTCTATAGCTCAACAGAACCTTCTTTCTCTCCAAGATTTATTTCAAGTGTATCCTTCCATTATACCACCCATTAATGATCCCTCCATCATACTTACTACCCCTATCTAAAACATTAACTTATTAACCACCCTCCCACCTCATCCCCTCTTGAAGGAGAAACCATTCTATGGGAGGCAAGCAAAGAAGAGCAAGATAGATTGGCAACTGATCATGAAGATGACACAAGTATATATGAAGAAGATATTACTATAGGGACTATATACGGTGAGGACATTCCCAAGTCAATATTGTTGATTAAAGAAAGAGGATATGTATATTATGTTGCAACTACCCATAAGGAGCTTGATCAAGGTATGTGGCAGACCTACTTGCACATGTTCCATGAATATGAAGGTATTGCCAATATAGTTCTTGAAGGAGAACAAAATGAGACTGATAAAGGGGAATGTGAAGTTTATTTTGAGAAAAAATGTCTCGAGGAACATCATGAAGTAATCTATGATGAATATGACATTCATCAGTATGATCAAGAAAATAACTTTAAAGAAATAATAAAAGAAGTTGTTGATGACTCCATCAAGAAAGCTAACTTATGGAAAATATTCAATGAAATATGTGGTGAATTTTAATCTCTTAAAATTCTCATATAAGGTTGAGTTTCATTAGCCTATAGCTGATAATAAGTTTGATCATACACAAGATGCCATGAATTATAAGGAACTATGATTTTATGAAGCACTAATATAATTTATAGTTGAGGAGTCTCATGAAAATATTGATATTGTTGAAATGCAAGAGAAATTCACCTTCATAGCTGATATGTTTGTAGCTTCCTTGATTATATTTAATATCATACCAAGTAGACTAGCGAACATCAATAAATTTAAGACATAAATCCGAATGATCTAAGGACAACATACCCCATACATTCCTCTATCACATGGACAAACATATGGTGAATAATTCCCCTTTGATAGAGTAGGAAGAGTTATATTTAGGTTAGTTTGTGCATAATTTAGTTTGTTTGAGTTGTGTGTGTTTTCCCTATGTGGTCATGAGAACACAAGTCTGTTTAATTTCTTGTCTTGTCTTGTCTTTGTTTCATGTTTTCTATTTGGTCTATTCTAGTGTCTAGTAAAAGGATTTTCAATGTCAAATTTCGTGTATCAATGAATCCACATTCTAATGGATAGGAAAATCCTACTGGTCCTTAGAATAATAGTCTTGTTACCCCTAAGAAATCACCAAAATGTTGACTAATTTGATCCCCTAGTCAAATTAGGTCAACCCCCATGTAATTTCAAACTTTCATAGGGTGTCCTAGGATGGAAACTAGTCCAACATGCTCATTATTAAAGTCACATAGGATGTTTTACCTTGGTCATACTTGTTGAATTCTCCTTATGTCATCTTAAGCCATATTTTGGAGTATTTAATGAAATTGTATGGTTTACATGAAAGAAAAAGTGTGTCAAAGTGTAAGTTAATTTGTCCCATGTCATAAAAGGTCATAAAAACTATTTTGAACTGACAAACTATAGGTTCAACTTACAAAGAAGGATTTTATATGAAAATAAGAACGTTTTTAGTTAGTTGTATGAATTAATAATAGTCATGACACATGTGGATACTTAAAAGTGTCCTTCCAAATCACCTCAACTCATCTCCAAGCTCGAGTTTCTTTGAAAATTAAAAAAAATTGTAAAAATAGGTCCATATCTATCTTCACTCCCTTTGGTATCTCAACCAAATTATAGATATTATAGACAGGAGGTACATACTTAATGTGAATACACTTGGGGGTTGAAATTAGTTTTTTTCATATCTCATTACATGGTCATAGTTCCAAGAATGGTGTCATGTACTCCCAGAAAAATATTTAATATTGTTGACATTTCTATTTTCACTTGGATTTACACCCTTTGAGGAGATGTCTCAGCTCTCCTCATCCAAGTGGCACAATTGAAACACCTCTAGGCTATGGGTAGCCTCAGAATGAGGTAAATCTCTAGATAGGGCTAGCTCCTTTTATGTACCACTTTTGTATCAGTACTAAACCTATGTTTTAAAGTGAAAAGGGAGAGGAAAGTAAAACTAAACTATCATAAAGGTGGTTAAACACTAAATTTATTGATGACTACGAACCAGATGCATGTCACACATGAGATCAAGACACTAACTAGGCATACACTTCTCTAATTTGAATATTCTCACATCAGTATTTCATTATAAAGTTGTGATGAATGCTAAGGGTATAATTTATATAAAAGAGGTCTTGAATTTAATAAATCACTCAACCTTGAAAATCAATAGAACACTTCACATGACCTACAATAAGAAGCTTTCAAGCTGCAAATAGGTGAGAGAATGAAACAATAATGCTATGGAAACAAAATTCATCACTAAGAAAGATCAATCATTCAAGTGCACACACTATTAATAGTCATATAAGAGGTAAAATTAGTAGTATTTATTTATCTTATGATATACAAATGGGTAAGGCTTCATCATACTCAGGTGGAACATATTTTATAAAGGCCAAAATGGCTAGTTCTTATAGAACCTAAGAGAGAGAAGAGAAGAGAGAAGTAAAAAGGTATAAAGAACACTTTTAAAGTTGATTAAATTAGTTAAATTTTCATGATAATGTAATATGAAACTGATCATGAAAATTTAGGAAGCACAAGTGGCACTCCAAGTCATGAGACCCATGAAATGTGGCTTAGGAGTTCTCATTTTTCATAAGAAAATTACCTTCATCATTAAATCTTGTTGAAACATCCAAAAAATGATTAGGGATAGGTATAATGATTTTATTTAGTGTGAAATGTTATATAAATGCCTCTCCATGCATTGGTTATAGTCTTGATCATCTAAATTCCTCTAAAAGTGTGTTATCACCATCTACAATCAAAGAAAACTCCTCTTTCACACATCTTTTGCACTTGTATTTAAAAATATATTAATTTTTCCATGAAAATATGCAAAATTTACTATATTACACTTTTTAATATCCTACATGGCCTTAAATTCATTAGACACACATTAAAAAAGTTTTCACTTAAAGTTTTCACACTTCTCACTATCATGTTCACTATGCCAATTTTGATTGCCTGAGATGATAACTCTATTAGGAAAACTTAATTATTTTAATATGAATTAAATTTACATATGGATTTATCTTAATTCTATATGTTCCTCCCAAAGTTTATTTCATCTCTTTAAACCTCATAGAACCTACATAATGCATAAAACAATCAAGAAAAGTAATTTTATGCCCTATCTATATGGATTTCATATAACTCATCCCGATGGTAGGAAGCATGATTGAGTCTTATAAAAAACAAAATAATTTTTGGGGAAAAATATTCCATTTTTATGCATTTTCTCTTTTATTTTACACATTGGGTCTAAACTAAGGGTTTAGCAGGGTTTTAAGTCAGTTTTGCTCTTAAAGATTTTTCATGAAGATTGGACATTGAAACTACAAAAAAATTCCAATATATTAGATTTAAAGACCTCCATAAAATTACCTAAAGTCTTTTAATCTCCATTTACAATTTCAAGGGAGATGTGAGCATCTCAAGTTGCTCACTTGAACCCTTTCTTCCATTCACAAGGCCTAATGTTGGTTCTAAGGCAAAATAAGACCTCCTTATGGTTTATATGAACACCAAGACCTTGAAAACCTAGGTTATAACTTCATAAAAATTTATTAGTCCATCTAGATCCACTCCTAAAGCTGTAAGTGGCATTGATCTACCATTTGGGCTTTAGGCCAAAATGCTACCTCATAATCCTGACTACATACTTGATAATTTAGAACATTATATTGAATTTTTACATTATATTAATGATTTATAATATTTTAATATATTTTACCCATATTTTAAAACCTTCTATCAACACTACCTTATGTCTTGGTCCATCCTTTTATCACCATTTCTCTAGAACCTGCCAATTTACCCTCAAGGGGAGTACCCTTTATATGTGATAAAATAGAGGGCACTTCCCCTATTAACTCAAAAAAATAGATTTCTCAATATATTATATAAGTAATAAAGCCACTCCATAAAATTTTTTAGACTTTTTTAATTTCATTTCACCTTCCAAAACTAGTAGAACCTAAGGTAGACTTAGAGAAGAGACTATGTGCAGGGTTTATCATATGTAGACTATAGGATGATTATTATGAGTCCATATTATGCATAATTTTCATATTATGAGAGAATATTTATTATTATATGGTAATAATTTATGTTTTCCTAATCCATTAATTACTCTATACTTCCATGTACCCTTATACACAACCTAAACTTACAAGACTATGTACAGGATTTGACTGTGTTTTACTCCAAAACATTACAGTTATAGGTTGATTTGGATGATTTATCCTTTAAAATATGTTTACCAACATCCATATAGTCCATTTTAATCATTTTACACCTTTTTGAGCCCATTTGTTTCCTCTTTATGCACTTACCACACTCACAGTCTTCAAACTTGCTCACTGCTATCACAGTCAACCACAATCAATTATGTTAAAAATAGTAAGCTCCTATAAGTGTAAATTTATCTTGGAAAAGTTTTTAAATTAAATTTGGATACTATGAGATATTTTAAATCATCATCCACTTTTCAAAATCTATAATACATTCCTAATTCCTTGCCATGAATGTTGTATAGGTCAACAATCTACTATAGGTGAATGTTTTCAAGTGGAAGGACACCTGTAGATGATAATGGGACTCAAATCATGCATATAAAATCCTCTTTATGGTCTCCTAGATCATAATTTTTATTTAAAACCATATAAAATAACTCAATCATATAGGCATGGTTTGGTATTTCAACATTTGGTTAATATTCCATTTGGGGTTGAACTTGTAGGTGATCAATGCCTAAGTTTAATTCATAAAATGCAACTTTGGACCATCTAAAAACTATCTTCCCATAGTCATATTCCATAAATATATTTAAAATTAATTCTCCTATGTGGATACTTAAAGTTTTGATCACTTATATTCCTTAAAGCTTTTGGAAACCCTATTTTAAGATATAATCAAAATGCTAGGCTACTTTATTTTGCATGTTTAGGGACATGATCCATGAATATTATCATCTCACCTTTTGAGGGTAATTTACACTTTGATTTTCCAATATATATCTTTAAATAGGTTTATCATGATCTATTAAAACCATATTACTCTAATTAAGAGTTTCATTATGTTCCAACCTCTCCATATAGATATCTTTGCTCTTTGTGGTATCACATATAGGTGACCATTTTCATGTGTATAGGCAGTGAATGGAATGAGAGAAATGTGCATGGTCTATGGTTTACAATGTAGTTTGGACTGTTTTAAAAATTTAAAATTGACTCTTCTCACTATCAAAAAAATTATTATATCCTATACTCTCTCTTGATATAATGGGCTTCCATGAAGACACCTGAAGGTATGTGTTAATGGTAGGAGACTAGGAGTTTGGGTAGTCAATAAGAATATAACCTTATGACCAACTCATTACACTTAAAAATGGGATAAAATGATATATGGTGATATAAAAATCTTTGGGTGAGTTTTTATACCTCACTTTCAATGTGAGATAACTTCATACATGTAATTGACCATCGTTGATTGTGTATGGTAGTCATAGAGTAAACTGACTACATGATTCTTTATGACTAAACACTCACGGCGAAATGCCTAAATAATGATCCTAGAATGAAAATAAAAAAATTAGATATGAATACAAACCATCACCATCCTTTAACACCATTACCAAGACCTAAAGATGTTGGAAGTGGTTGAAACCTGCCTACTAAACATAATGGAACCACTCTATAAACCTAAGATGTTTGGCTCATAAAATCAACTCCAAAATTGAAACAATGGATGAGGAACATGTGATAATGGATTATAAGACCTTTGAAATCAATCTTAGTAGTTGGATTGTATGTATTTCTCCAAACCAGAGCAAACCATGCAAGGTACATAGATTGATAAGAAAAATAGATAGGCCACCTTATTAAGAATTATTAATAAAGCAAAGGCAACCATTATTATTAAAAAAAAGTA
This sequence comes from Torreya grandis, assembly GCA_037957365.1. NCBI lineage: Eukaryota > Viridiplantae > Streptophyta > Pinopsida > Cupressales > Taxaceae > Torreya > Torreya grandis. The sequence continues at coordinate 979,202 of JARHVA010001842.1, forward strand.
AATAAATAAATAAATAAATAAAAAAAACATAAAATAGAATATGACTGAGTGTAGAAGACACCTCCAAGAGCAATTTTCTTGAAAGCTTCCCTACTGGCCCTACCAAGTATAAACCTATCAACTACTTTTGAGTGCATGCAAGAGTGAAGGAGTATAATGGTTTTACCTTAAATTTTACACTTATATAATAATTAAATAATTTAAATGGGTCTAATAAAGCTAAAGAGTCATCTCACAACCTTCTCCCATGTGTCACACTTTGTTGTGGGTTGTACAAGTGACAAACACTTCCTTTTTCCAAGAAATTTGATCCCTCTTATTAAGAACCTACCACTTTTTAGTTAGTAATAGTTACTTAAGGCTTATTCATACACATGGGGATTGAAATTACCTTTTGACACCTACACATTTCTCAAGGGGGTTGTAAAAGATCATTTAATATTCTATTTTGACCCCCAAATGACTCAAAAATATATAAGCATTAAAAATAGTAATAACCAAGGCTAATAAGACATGAAATGATATAAATTACCTATAATACACCTTATGACATAATATTAGACCCATAAAAACATCATAGGATCATGTTTTTACCTATAGGAGTCCCAATTTGACTTACAAGGTAAAATTCAGTCAACAAATTGGTGACTCATAAGGGTAGTATGCTTGGTATACTAAATACTAGTAGCCTTATAATTCCATTGGGAGTATGGAGTCATCTAAAGTATGAAACAAAATAAGAGGACTTGACAATTGACAACAAGATTTTATCAAGATGATGAATTGACTACCTCGACCACACAAAACAAAGAAAATAAAATAATAAGGCACACACATATGTGCTCAAAGAACTTAGGGAAAACATAAAACAAACAACTATGCACAACTATCAATTAATCATACTTATTTTATAAGATCAAAAGGAAAGTTCATTGAATATTCTTCCTCATGAGATGAATCATAGTGCCAAGCATGTTGCTCCTTGGATTGGATGCTTGGTAGATTAGAACTATTCCTTGGTGCTTTACTTGATCTACTCTCAAGTAGATCATCCTCAAATAGGTCTTAAATGTAAATGTATTCCTCCTAAATTTTTGCATATAACTCATGCTACTAACAACTCTTCATCTCGTGACCAACTTGTACCTTGTTTGTAGGCATGGCTTCAAGAGGAATAGTTTCATATTCCTTAGAATATTGAGGCCAATAGAAGCTTGTTCAATATTTCAAGAGCTGATGTGTTTCTCCCAAATATTTGAGAGGATTATATATAATTTTTATGATTTCAAACATGTCATACTACAATAGATATACCTCTTGAAAAGACAAATTTGAGAAATTACTTTTTATTTGCATACTCACTTGAGTATCAAGGCTGCTTTCTCTATTTTGGACTAGATCATAGCCTCCTTGAACAGGAGTATAACCTGATCCAATGATTACAAAAAAATTCACCCTAAGGCTGATTAGATATTTTTTCTTTCTCATCTATGATATCTTGGAGAGTGATGCAAGAATCAATGGTGATTTCCTCTTCTTTAGTAAAAGCAAAACATTCTTCAATATCAACATAACTAGAATATTCAACAGAAGAAATCACCTCTTATTTTACATTTATAAGCTCTTGAGGTATCTCAACTTATATCTCAATTTTCATAACCTAACTTGTATTCTCAAGGACTGAAATATCCTCAGTTTATTTCTCCTTCTTGGTGAAGCTAATGCTAGGCATTTTGTAATCAAGCGACCTAGTCAAATGAGGATGCCAAGGAGCTATGTTTTCTTCAAGAAAGAGTTATAAAATATTATCAAAAAAATGGTCTAGATTAGGTTCCCACACCAGAGGTCCATCAAGGTAAATAGTGATAAGGTGAGGACAATATGAACTAGTTAGTAGAGGTCAAACATAGAACTCAAAATCAGATAGAGAATGAATTGTAAGGGATCTTTTTAAGAGTTCTTGAGGAAGGGGAGGAAAATATTGGGATACAATAGCTTGATTTTATTCCTTAAATTTTACAATATCTTCATTTAAATCTAATTCACCTTGAGAACTCTCTTTATGAAGGTTGTATGGGGTGTATTTAGGCATAGGATCTTCTTGTGGGTCTAAACCTTTCATCACACCTTGACTTACCAATTTTATCCTTAATTATAACTCTTCAATTTTCTTGGATAGTTTATATTGAAAAAGTCTTTCTTAAAGTTGATAGGCATATTAATGAGGATAATTAGTACAAGAGGGATGACATAGAAGACAAGTGGTCTCTTGAGGAAGGGTGGGAGGGGCTTGCATAGGATCAAGCTATTTTTCACCTTCACACTCTTTGTCAAGTTTTCTATCCCCTTTCTTGACCCATGATTCCACTACCTTATACCAGCTTGGGATGTTAGTTATAGGAGTATATTCTTGAGGTAGTTGCGTAATTTGAGGAGATGGTAATAAGGGCTTAGATTCCACTTCCTTTTATGATGAGATGGAATGATTCATCTACTTTTTGGCTAACTCAATATGCCTTTGAAGATTTGTTTCAAAAATAAGGTTTGTGTTTCCAACTTTCTCTTCTAACTGATTAGGTAAAAGATGACTTTGATAATCATTTTTGGGTTCATGAGTAGGGGTTAAGTAGAACTAATATAAGTCTTGGGTAGGTGGATATTAGGGCTGATAGACTTGGTGAAGCTACTCCTCATGAATTCTTATCATTTCTTCTAAGGGTGAAATCAATCCATTCATATCAAGCATCTCACTTATGAGCCTTTGACAATTCGCTTTCTCAATAGGTTCCCACTTTATTTTAACAAGATCTAATGCATCTTTCACATTATGAGTGAAATGAATAGAAATATCTAGACCATGTCCCCTTTGTGTTTTAAAATATATCATATACCTCTTGCATCCCAAGAGAGTTTGATTGAAATTGTAAATGGACTAATTAGAGAACTGACTAGGTTGACTAGCAGGAGAAAGATATTGAGAAGGCTAGTTATAGGACTGATACAACTCATGACAAGGTCGATAGGAATCATATTGGATCTATTATGGATCATGACAAGGTTGATAAGGATCACACAAAAGATGATAGGGAATGCCATAAGCTTGAGATACCTCACCAACTTGTGTAAAGTAATACTCAACACCAAAATTATTGATGAAACTTCATTGGGAAGAAAGAACACAAAGAAAAATTACCAATAATATTTAAAAGGAAAACTTGGGTTGCTTGAATAGATGATGTAACTTTGGAGTCACCATTGATGCTTGGATAAATGTCTCTAAAGGCTGATGTGTTAAAAGATAACACCAAAAATATTTCAACTTCTTAGATAGTGAGTCCCACTTGGCATGGTGAAAACTATTGATGCTTGGATTTTCACCCTTTTAAGATATGTCTCATCTCTTTTCAACCAAGTGGCATAGTTTAAATACCTCTAGGCTATGGGTAGTGTAAGAATGAGGTGAATCTCTACATAGGGGTAGCTCCCTCGATGTATCACTTTTGGATGACTACTACACCTATGATTGCAAGGGAAAAGGGAGAAAAAACTAAAATTAAACTATCTTAAAGGTGGTGATACACAAAATTTCTTGATGACTATCAACCAATTTCATGTCACACATGAGACCAAAAGACTAACTAGGCATACACTTCTCTAATCTAAATCTTCTCACATCAATATTTCATTATGGGGTTGTGATGAATGTTTATGGTAAGATTAATAAAGAGGAGGCCTTGAATGGAACTATTAATTGTAATAAATAACTAAACATTGAAAATCCATCGAACACTTCACATGGCCTACAAGAAGAAGCTTTCAAGCTACAAATAGGTGAGAGAATGGAACAATAATGCTAAGAAAATAAAATTCATCACTAAGAAAAATAATTCAAGTGAACATACTATGAAAAGTCATATAGGAGGTAAAATCAGTAATATTTTTTGATATTATAGTATGCAAATGAGTAAAGTTTCACCATACTCAGGTGGAACATATTTTACAAAGGCCAAAATGGCTAGTTCTTATAGAAACTAAGAGAGATAAGAGAAGAGAAAAGTCTAAAGGTCACAAGGACACTTTTTCAATCTAATAAAATGAGTTAAAAAGGAATAAGAAGGTATTATGAAACTAATCATGCAAATTTAATAAGCACAAGTGGCACTCCAAGTCATGAGACTCATTATATGTGGAATAGGATTTCTCATTTTGCACAAGAAAATTGCCTTCATCATCCACCCTTGTTGCAAAATTACAAAAATGACTACGGATAGGTCTAATGATTGGATTGAGGGGGAAGGTTTTTAAACAGGCCTCTCCATACATTGGTTGTAGTGTTGATCATCTAAATTCCTTTAAAAGTGAGTTATCACCATCTGCAATCAAAGAAAACTTCTCTTTCACACACCTTGTACACTTGGCTTCTAAAATGGCTTAAATTTTCCACAAAAATCCATAAAATGGATTTGAATAAACTTGTTAAGACCCTCCATGTACTTATAGGAATCAATCACACTTTAAAAAGGTTTCCACTTGAAGTTTTAACACTTCTCACCATCATGTTCACTATGCAAGTTTTGACTAGCTAAGATGAGAGATAGATATGAACACTTAGGACTTTTTATGAATCATGAAATGTATTATGAGATTTATCTTACATATTTATCTTCCTTCCTAAAGTTATTTCACCTATTTGAACCTCCTAGAACCTATAAAATGCACAAAATAATAAATAAAATTAGTTTTAGACTCCATTTATATGGATTATGTACAACTCATCCTAATGATAGGGATACTGATTGAGTATTATACATCATCCAATCATTCTTCTAGGGAAACTATGCCATATTGGAGCATTTTCTCTTTAATTTTCCACATCAAGTCTAGACTAAGGGTTTGGGAGGGTTTTAAGTCATTTTTGTTCTTAAGGATTGTTCATGAAGATTGGACATTGGAACTATCAATAAATCCCACTAGATAAAAGTTAAATAACTCCATAAACTTCCATATTTCCTTCAATCTTTGTTCATACCTTCAATGGAGATGTGACCATCTCATGTTGCTCACTTGAGCCCTTTCTTCCATTCACACAGGCTTAATGTTGGTTATAAGCCGAAATTGGATCACCTTGTGGTTTCTATACATACCAAGATATTCAACACCTATATTAAAACCTCATAAACATGTCCAAGTTTTTTTATATTCAATCTTAAAGCTAGAATTGACATTGGTCTACCATTGGGGCTTTAGGCCAAAACATAGACTCATAACCTTGATTGCATACTTGATGTTTTAGACCATTCTATTAAATATTTAATTTATATGAATGATTTATTATATTTTTATATATTTTACTCAAATTTTAAAACCTTATATTAATGTATATTTATCTCTTTGTCCATCCATTTATCACCCTTTCTCCAAAACATGTTAATTTACACTTAAGGGGAGTGCCCTCTATCTAAGACAAAACAAAGGGAACTTATCCTATTATCTCAAAAAAAATGGATTTTTTAATATCTTATATAAGTTAAAAAGACACTATATACATTTTTTTTTCCCTTTTTCATTCCATTTGACCTTTCAGAAACCCTAAAACCTATAGTAGACTTGCAGAAGAGACTCTGTGCAGGGTTTGTCATACATAGACTATATGATTCTTGTTGTGATTCTATATTAGGAATAATTTTCATATTATGAGATATTATTTAATATTATATGTTCATAATCTATTTATTCCCAATCCATTCATTACTTTATACTTCCATGTACCCTTATACACAACGTAAAATTACAAGACTGTGTGCAAGATTTGATTATGTTTTGCTCCAAAGTATTACACATGTAGGTTGATTTAAATGATTTATATTAATATAGATGTTAAAAAACCTTAAAATAGTCCCTTTTAATAATTTTACACCTATTTTGACCCTTTTTTTCATCTTTATGCACTTCCCACACTCATAGTCTTCAAACTTGCTCACTATTGTGAAAATCAAACACAGTCAACTATGATGGGAAGAGTAAGGTCATATAAGTGTAAATTTATCTTGTATAAGGTTTAAAATTACATTGAGATCCTCTAAGGTATTTTAAATCATATTCTGTTATTTAAACATCATACTCCATGCCTAAGTCATTTCCATGAATGATGTAGAGGTTAACAGTTTGATGTAGGTGAATTTTTTCAAGTGGAAGGACCCCTATAGGTGCTAATGGAACTCAAATCATGCATATAAAATAATCCTAATGGTATCCTAGATCATAATTATTATTCATAACCATATAAAATCATTTAATAATAGAGACATGGTTTGGTATTACAACATTAGGTGAATAGTCTATTTGGGCTCAAACATGTAGGTGATCATTGACTAAGTTTAGTACATAAAAATGCAACTATGGACCATATAAGAACCATCTTCCCTTAGTTAAATTAATTATATATCTAAAAATTTATTATCCTATGTGTATAATTAAATTTTTTATTACTTATATTCCTCCAAGCTTTTACAAACCTTGTTTTAAGATGTCATCAAAATGACAGGATGCTCTATTTTACATGCTTAGGGATTTGATCCTTGAATGCTACCGTCCCACCTTTTAAGGGTAGTTTGAAATTAAATTTTCTAACCTATCTCTTCAAATAAGTCTATAATTATATATTATAACCCTAGGAATCCAAGTAAGAGTTTCATCATGTTCCAACCTCTCCATACATATACCTTAGCTCTCTGTGGTATCACTTGTGGGTGACCATTTCCATGTATACAGGTAGTGAATGGAATGAGAGAAATTTTGATGGTATATGGTTTCTAATTTAGTTTATACATTTTCCAAATGGACTCTTATAACTATAAAAAAACATTTATTATCTCAAATACTCTCTCTTGATATGATGGGATTCCATGAAGACACCTAAAGGTATGTGTTAATAGTAGCAGACTATGAGTTTGGGAAGTGAACAAGAATATGACCTTATGAAAAAATTAATTATATTATAAAGGTATCAAATGATATATGGTGATATCAAAATCTTGAGGAAAGTTTATACTCCTCACATTCAATGTCAGATAGCTTCATACATGTAATTTACCATGGCTAACTGTGTATGACAATCGTAGAGTAAACTGATTACATGATTTTTTTATGAATATAAATTCATGGATAATTTATTGTATAATGAGACTAAAATTAATGTAAAACAAAATTTTAAACATTAATAAAAACCATCACCATACTTTAACACCATTACCAAGACATAAAGACATTAGAAGCAATGGAAACCTGTCTATTATACAGAATGGGACCAATCTAAAAACATGAGATTATTGACCTACAAAATCAAATATAAAATTGAAAACAAAGGATGGTTAAAATTTTTTCAGATATCATAATACCTTTGGAATCAATCTTCATAGTTTTATTCTACATATTTCTCCAAACCAAAGTAAACACTACAGGTTACATAGATTGGCAAGAAAAATAGATAGGGCAGCTTATTAAGAATGATTAATAAATAAAATACCATTATTCTGAAAAAAAACATAAAATGGAATATTAGTAAGTATATAAAACACCCACACCATTATTTTTTTTAAACCTTCCTTACTGATCGTACCAAGTACAAACTTGCTAACTAGTTTTATGTGCATGGAAGAATGAAGAAAGAGCAAAATGATTTTTATCTTGAATTTGACACTTCAAAATTAATTAAAGGATAAAAATAGGTTTAAATAATCTCAAGAGTTATCCAAAAACCTTATACCATGTGTCACACTCCCTTGTGGGTTGTCCAAATGCCAAACTCTTTCTTTTTCCAAGAAAACTATGTTTTCTTCTTAAGAAACTACCACTTATCAATTATGAATAGATACTTAAGACTTACTAGGACACATGGGGAATTAAATCACCATTTTATAGAAAAATATTTCCAAATGAGGTTGTACAAATCATTCAATACTCTATTTTAACCCCAAAAATGACTCAAAAAGACAAAAGGATTAAAAAGACTAACGACCAAGGATAATAAGACATTAAATGGCATCAAGTGACCTATAATAAACATTATGACATAATATTATACCCATAAAAACATCTAAAGATAAATTTGGTTACTTGTAGGGGTCCCGATTTGAATTTTAGGGTTAAATTTGGTCAATAATTTCAAAAGTACCTTCATATCTTAGCACCTTAAGCTTTCTCATTTGTTTAGATTGATCTAATGCTTCCAAGTAATGTATGTGTTCTAGTAGAAATGGTTCATCTTATTCATGTGGTTTTTAACCTTTTTTGTATGTGTGAACATGGTATGATAAGAAGGATCCTCTCCTTCTCCTAAAGGTGAACACATTATAGTCTACAGAGCATGTTCCCATAGTTATAGAGTGTGTCCTTGAGAATGTGGATTCAAATCAAAGGTAAGGTATTAGTGTTCAACATCCCAAACCATGGAAGATATTTTATCCATCAAATTTTTTCATTGATGAACCTCAAAATTGATGAAGATGGGATTCTAAGATGATGAGTAAAGATTGATCATAACTATTCAATATGAGAGTCATCTAAAATTACATGTAAGCATGTATAGAGCATGTAAGATCATCCAAAACCTAATACATGTGATTTAAAACTACATGACTTGAATGAGTTTGTAAATTCATATAGGGTTCATGGCATTGACCCTAGATTAATTACATATCCTATAGTTAGTTAGAGTTTGAAAGATTTTTTTAAGGGAGAGTTTACCTTAGTTTCTCTAAAATAGGTCTCTATCTGATATAGTGCCATTTTTTAGTAAGTTATACTAAAATTTTGACACGCCTAATGTCTTCCTCCTTGTAGCCTAGGCCTAGTAGTAACATGTTAATTCAAAAAGGAGGTTTTTTGGTTGAGAAATAATATGATTAAGTGACTTCCAATTTCAGGCAATTTTTCACTAAAGATATTGAGTGAAATATAGTGCTATTGAGGTCAAAGAAAATTTTAGCTTGTAGTGGCACATAATGCATTAGTGATGAAAGATGAGAAACAAGGTTAGTAGGTATGAAATACGTTCTTTCAAGTGTAAGCATAACCTAATTACTTAAATATGAATATTAAGGGTGTAAAATAGTGATCCAACATAATTGAGAACCTATATGAAACCCTTAATCCATCTAATTTCTATCTATAGTCTCTTTCGCACACAGTCTAGCCCAAGACCATAGAATAATACAGACTTGGTAAGTCTATAGATGTATAAAGTGGATGAATATGTATAAATAATTCTCACAAGAATGATATTACACTCTATGTGATCCTTAAAGGTAGGGGAGATAGACCAAAAATTGAAACAAGAAATGGGTTTCGAAACTTCACACTCAGTTAGCTAAGACCCTACCCACAGTCATGGTCCTAGAACTTGTCTTAAGGGAGTTTGAAGGTTTAAGGGTGTTAGAAGTATTGAAAATATTTTAAATGTTAAATGGAGGGTCAAAGTTACCTAACATATCTCCACAAAATACCCTTCAATTCATATGAATAAGGGAGATGGTCTTTATTCTATCTTAGATAGAGGGCACTCTAATAATAAATCAACTTACAGACATGATACATTTATGAGAAAATAATGAAATGGATAACACTGAATGACTATATAATGATGGTTTAGGTCATATTATGGATGAATAAAGTGTTGAAAGACCCTATAGTCATTGGAAACTCATACAGGTGGTCACAAGTTTAATTACACCATCTTGCCTAGTAAGTCTAGAAAAAGGATTAAACCCTCATGGCCTATAACTTACTTCAAATTACATATGACATTTTCAAAAAGTTTGAGAACCAATATAGGATAATGGAAGACTAACATGAACCATTGTTTTGTAGATAGAATCTTAAGATTGACCATTTTGTCCTGATTTGGTCTCAAACCTAATCAAAATATAGTTAAGAGCTAGAGAGTCAACTTTAGTTTGCCCACATCTATACACACACTATACATGGTTCCCCATGGAGTTAGGAATACTTTAGGGTGTTTTTATATTGTTCTCAATGGATTTTTTTGAGGTTCATCATCTCATTTTTATGAATCATTGTTAACAAGAAAAACCTCCTAAAACCCTATCAAGAACACAATAGAGAAAAGTTATTTGGGATGAATCCATAAGTGGATAATTAGCATTTGAAGTGATTTTAAATTATCTATCACTCTCCTAGGATCCATGACATCCATTTTATCCATATAAACACTTTACAGGTATACCAAAATATGGATGTTTATAGTATCTAAATTAAATTACAAGTACAGAATGGAACTGGTAGATGATAATTATTATATAAGGTGTTTAGGTAATTTTCATAACTCCTTATACTCAGTATTGACCTTGTTTTTATAATAAAATACTTATGATAATCCATTCATCATAAGTAGTATTGAATAACATAGTGAGAAAGTAAAGTGACTGCACAAGTTGAAGATGAGAAAAGTGTTTCTAAGTTTCTTGATGTATATATGATTGACCAAATGACAAAATTATATTGTACATGTGTCTAACACATATTTAATGGATTATCTTGAATACCTTCAGGTCATTTTAGTGATAAATGTGAAGAAAATCCTAGAAGGGCTAGTGAGTAATTATAAGACATGATAAAAATAGTTAAGGAGGAGGCTATTAGTTGAAAGGATTTGATTATTTTAATCAATCATGTATTCACCCCCTTAGGTAATATGTATGTGTCAATTAATGATACAACAATTATTGACTATCAAATGGAATCTACATTAAGAAGGGCAGTTTCAAGAATAACCATGGAGCGAATTTATTCTAACCTAAAAGATGTTCATCTTTATGATGGACACCTATCTATGAGGACTTCATAACCTCTTTTACTATTTATTATCTTTATTTTTAACCACTTCTCATAGTTTGATACTTGGCCTTGTGAACCTTCATATTCATTTCTTCTCTTTCTTCTACTATGCTCTATAAATGTAAGCCATTTTGGCATTTGTATCTAGTACACACCTAATATGGTGAATCCCTACTAGTTTGAAACATTATTTTTCTTTTGAATAAGATTCTAAATTAAATTTTAAATCCATAATATCTTTCCTAAGTGTGTTAAGTGGTTTATGTGGTTGACAAGTGATGAATATCTTCTCCTTGCTTCCATTCTATTCTTGAATGTTGTTTGAGTGATATCTCTTCTAGCAGGTTTCATAAAGTGTATGTGTTTGTTAAGAGTGCCTTGAAGTGTTAGAGGCACTAGTAATGTTTAGTATCAGACCTTATTATCACCCACCTTAGGATATGCATAGCCATCTCCCTCTATGAGAAATACTTATGGTATAAGGATAATGAGTTAAGATTATTTTTAGTAGTCTTCTTAATGTAGAAACACATGTGTTGTGTGGACTTATCTTTGGTGTATCACCTTATTATCATAGGTTTATTTTTATGTCTCTTTCTTCCCTTTTCACCCCCAATAGTGATTAGCCTAGTGTGGTGTGAACCAAAAAAATAAATCAAGGGATCTATCCCTTTAACCTAGAGGTTTACCTCTACTATAGGCAATCCACAGGCCTAGATGTAATCCCATATTGACCAAATGTGGAGAGGTATGAATAATCTCATCCAAGGGTAAAATATTTGGCTACAACAGTTACAAATACTTATACACTTAGTGCAAGTAATTTAGAAATAAATTTGTAATAAAGAGTTATAGTAGGTGTCAATTGTATATTAACATCAAATTTATAGAATCATACTATTCAACTTAATATTAAACCTCAGTTGTGTAGAAATTGACTATTCATGGAAATATTAAAATCATTTATTACTACTTTTTTTATTTGTGGTTTATCACCAATTTAACAAAATAATAAATTGTGTAAAAATCATCAATTTTATTATGGTGTATGTATAATTATATTTATATTCAAAGCAGTTAAATGTATGTATAATTGTACAATATGGTGTAATAATCATATAAACATTTAATATGGGTAATTTAATTGAACATTTTTACAATAAAAGTATAATTGTTTTTTTTTCTAGTGATTTAAATGATTATAAATTTTGTAGTTATACAGTTTAATTAGTGGAGCAATATTTAATGTATTCAATTTATGATATTAGAATTACTCTTTGTAGTGTGAGACAAAAGCAATTAGTAAATGCATGATTATGAAATTGTAAAATTAAATTTGTGATATATGTTTCTTTTACTTTTTACATATGTTTTGAAGTGGACTTTCATCAACAACACTATTTCAAATAAATATATTATTTTAAAAACAAGTATATAAATTTGAAAACTATGTGATTTTTATAAATATTTTTTAAATTTAATAAAAAATGAAATTTTAATATTTTGAAGGTTTTATATTTATTAATATTAAAATAGAAAATTTTAATAAATAAAATATATAGAAAACCATTTCTTTAATAGATTATTTTTTTGATTGTTTCCCTAGTTATTTTTTAATATTGAGTTGTTTAAATTAAACCATTTTTAATGCATTCAAACATATGCTAATTAATGTGGTGTGTGTAGGGTTCCCGCTTGTTTCTCTATCATGTATCAGCCTGACAATATGTAGGTAATTAGATCATATCAACATGATAATTATATAGCATAAAATATAACTAAAACAACACATCAACATGCTCATAATATAAACACATACACTACAGCTAATTACAATAGTGAAAACATGTACCATCATCAATCTAAGTAATATCCTACTATCACATAATAACATAAATACATATATACTTATCTTTTGTTACAATCTCACTAACTATTATTGACCATGTATGACATATTACGTATGCATATTTTATTATAAATATGCTCATGCATTCAAGACATATACATTATTTTCATGTAAGACATATAGGTACATATATGAGATGGAAATTAACACATGTGGCATTTTTGTGCACCTAGAGGACAACATTTATTATAAGGATCTTATACATTAGAAAAATATTGAAAGAGATGCATAGCTTAAATATTTATGTGACCATTTTATTAATCATATTGAGATAAATACATTGCTTACACATGACCTGATATTATGTATACCATTTAGAGTGGTGCATGATATTTATGTGTAAATAATAAAATATGGTATTTAGTACTTCAGAGTGATAAGATTGACACACATTTATGACACATGACTTAAAAACCCAACCACCATCCTTTAACCATCCTCACAATTTCATGATATCTTATGACTCAACCATTTCATTTATTTTTTATACAACTTTAGGAAAATAAATTTTAATGCAGAGACTGAAATTCTAGAAGCCATAACTTTTATTAATAGCTTTTTTAGATATCACGTTAACTCCAAAATGACCATATCTAAATGTTTAATTCATCTATTACTATAAATATCATGCTAAGGATGTTTTCAAAACTTTTTCTAGGTCGTACATGATCATATAAGGGTCTAAAAATGCATTTTATTACTCTTTTTAGATTTTTCTATTTTTAGAAATATCATATTTTTTTATCCAAGCATGAAATTCAATTTAAATTCATACATTAGGAAAATTTTAGTTTTTAAAATATATATATGGATATTTTTACTCCCATCTAAGATTACATGCAAAACTTTTGAAAATAGTTATTGGATAATTACTAGAAGATGAAAGTTACTAAAATACAATTTTATGAAAATTGCATGGATCAATTATCTTTAGGTAGATTTTAGTTTATTTATATTTTTTTATTATGTATTTCCAAACTAATTTTGAGTTGACATTTATTTAAATACTGTATTATAATATTTTATTCATTCAATGAGCATCAATAGAGAAGATTGCATTCAAAACAAAATTATGAGTTTATGCCTATTGATATTTATGCTTACCTAGTCTATGTTTTCATCATATTTATATATTAAACCTAATAAATATATTAAATATACATTTTGAAACTCTCACATCATTGCATACATACACAGGTTAGTTTTGATAGTTATGATCACTATCACTGGGTGATATGGACTGACACTTATCTAAACTAATGCACTCCAATCAATGAGTATTTTATAAAATCAAAACCATCCTAAAGATATCCAATTGTAATCAAATTTTTTTAATTTTTATTTATTCTAAAGTATACATATAAAAAATAATAGCGTATAAAATCAAAACCACCCTAAAGATATCGAATTGTAATCACATTTTTTTAATTGTTATTTATTCTAAAGTATATAATTCTAAATAACTCAAAATACATGGAAAATATAACATTTTATAGTACCAAATATAATCACTATCATCATACACAAAGTGTAGGAACACAAAAACACATACAAATTAGGTGGGTGAACTATGTATGGCTTGATTTATCTCCATTGAGTATTGGATACATAGGTAGAGGTAAATTATTATGCAGGGTTAATTAGGGTTAGATCTTCCCAATAAATAATCCCATTATTTCACACTTATACGTCTAAGTTTTTATATAACACACCTTAAAATACAGCCCAATAATTATTTTTGAATACTAAATCTCTTATGATTTGATTCTAGGATACAAATTCAAATAAATACTACAGAAAAGTAGGTTGAATAATAGATAGGATTATAATGGTTAAAATAATCCCACATCAAATGATCATAACCCATTTTTTAATATCAAAGCATGTTAATTTGCTTAGTTCCAAGATGTAAATAACTCACCATCACTTCTATAACAACACTAAGATAGGTTATGTAATCTAATATAAATTGCCATAAAATTATAAATATCAACATTCAAATGTGCTTAATAACATATAAAGAAGGGTAAAACACATTTTCAACAAGGTTAGCGACATTCATAACTCATTTTAATCAAAATAAATACATCACAATCTAGGTATAAATCTTTCATTTTCATTGTCTATATCTTTTATTCATAAGTCCTTAATAATAAGGCATTCTAATTTTATTTATTTGAGAGGATATATAGTTAAATTTAAATCCTTGAAAATATGAATACAATAACATGTATAAATTCATACCAATATTAATATACTAGATTTAATAACAATGTGCTTTTAGACTTCTTTATATTAGTTACCATTAAGAAACATATGTTTACTTTTCAAATACACTCATTAACAACAACGTAGATTAACTATAACTTTTACTAGATCCCAAGGCTAGCGGAGGATTATACCTTATTAAATGACCTTAAAATTTTGGATCAAAATCATATTTGAATATACTTTATTTTTCCCACATTGACAATCATAGGGGAAAATATAAATTATAAGAACATAATTCTTATAAACAATAGTTTTACTAATTGTGCTCATAGATTTCAAGTTTACACCCAATATCACTTATTCAAACCAAAATTAATTGGTGTAGGGATTTTATTAATGATATGAAAACTTAGCTAAGAAAAAATAGTTAATAAGGTTAATCAAAACAAAACAAATCCTTCACATGGGATTTTAACTATAGCCTCACTCATTAATTAAGAAAAATCATTTTTTTACAAATAATTGATCATATTAGTAAGATTTAGGATACATTATAATTTAATAAACCTACTAAGGCATAATGGATTTCATATTGGCCAATGCTCTAGTCAATCTAATGTAACACAAATGTACTCAAAACATTAGGTCATAATATACATGTTACATCTGATAGATATATCATTGATTTTGACATATATTTTCATAATGAAATAAACACCACCCATTATTAGTCCATAATATCACATATATTTTGTGTTACTAAATATATTAATCTTGTGAGAATACCATTCTTTATCTTACGAAGAGGGAGGTAATTTATACGTTAGATAGATACAATCAATAAGAAGAATAACTCAATCATAGTCCATTAAATGCCTAAAATGACCCTTAAGTAGAGAGTATAGATTAGTAAATTAATTAGTTTATTCTTATTAATATGAGGTAATAATAAATGATATAACAAATAATATCTAACTAATTTATCCATGGCTCTTTGTAGCTTTAAACAAATTACTCATATTACAAGCACAATACAACCACACATTTACAAGAAGAGAGATTATAATGTTCTCCTTATTTAAAACATGTAAAAAGTGTAAGGTATTGTAAAAAATTGAAACACAAAACAAATATAGACCAATCATCTCATGATAAAATAGATTTAGGATAAAAATGAATACATTATAAATTATTCTCATAGTAAAGTTTTATATGAAACAAGTATGCCTAAAGAATGAGAACAAACACAAAGGAAAAGACAATATTTATTTTGTTTGAGAGAGAGAGAGAGAGAGAGAGAGAGAGAGAGAGAGAGAGAGAGAGAGAGAGAGAGAGAGAGAGAGAGAGAGAGAGAGAGAGAGGAGAGAGAGAGAGAGAGAGAGAGAGAGAGAGAGAGAGAGAGAGAGAGAGAGAGAGAGAGAGAGAGAGAGAGAGAGAGAGAGAGAGAGAGAGAGAGAGAGGCATTTCATTATTTTCTTTTACATAATTAACTACCATAGTGTTTCATATAACATAAGTAAGAATTTATTTTCCCCATTAAATTGATTGTTCAATGTATAGGTTTGAAGAAGAATTGTAAAAATGAGATTAATATAAAAATACAATCATATTATGGTTTTATTATACATCAATCATAGATCAAAATTTAGGAAAGACCACTTAATCCCAACTCACAAAAACAATAGAATGTAAAACTAAATTAGAATTCATAAAACAATGTTGTATACTAATTTCATTGAATGCATTCAAAATAGAAGGATTTTATATATAATAATAGGAAAATTAAATAACTATACATAAAATATAATAACATTCTTATTCAATAGGTATAGTTTCCTATTTTTCATGATCTAAAATAATTGCACAACCACTTTAATGGTAAATTCCACTTGTTCCAAGATCAAATTTATCACATGATGGAGTCACGCTAGAAGGAAATAATCATGTTGGACATTTTTTAGTTAAATTTGTGGAATAATGTTTGTTCTTGATAAGTACAAAAATCTCTTTCAATATAATTGGATAAGTCATATCATTCAATTCACTGGTCAAATTAGATGTTGGATAGGTCACTTAGGTTTAGCTAGCTAACAAAGGTAGTTGAATGGGAAATTTAAAGATAATTTATTGATAGTGTTAGTAGCTCATGATTATACTTTTGAAGTACTATTCATAAGGAGTAATAAATACTTCATTTGGTATTAAATCATATGATTATGGTTGGATTGTATGCATGGGTTAGGATTAACCTACAACTATCCTATCTCAATATACTTGGTCTCGGATAAGAGTGATGAAATAGATCTCATTATACTTATTTAGTTTGAGTAATTACTAATGAAGTACACCTATCTACTACATGGTTTCCTAAGTATAAAATGCAATGATGAAAGGTTCGAAAACCTAATCCTATAATACAAGAAAATAACTCTCATTAAACCTCTATAAAAGTAAATGTGTAAGTAACTAATGAAAGCATTTATGTAATAAGATTAAATTAAAATAATTGAAAAGTATTAAAAGAAAACATAAATGGTCAAGTCTCATGGTCAACCACATGGAGTTCTAGGAAACCTACAATGAAATATGGAAATTTTAAGAAATATTTTTGGTATACCAATATTAGGTATAAAGAGAGCCTAAAAAAGGATAAACACACATTACCTCACTAAGAGACACGTAACATCTATCTACTAAGTATATAAAGGAAAGAGTATAGGTTTAAAAATACTTACCTTAGAGTGGACCCCTAGAACATTAATTCCATGCTTGACTCAAGTGGAGATTTTAAAGATATGTAGTGTATTGAATACTTCAAATGAAATAATAAGACCTATATATCCTTAGTTATGGAATGTAAAGACTATGAAACCTAATTATTTCAACTCCTTATGTTGAGCTTCAAAGAACACCATACAATACGATTCTTGAACTTAGATTCTTAAACCAAAAGTACTCTCTAAGCCAAAAATATCGACCAATCATATATAAATTTCTAAATATCAATTAACATATAATAGTATTGTGTTCGATAAAATAATATAGATTTAAAGTGATAGGATTATAACTACACCTGACTCCTTGATATAGTACAAGAATAGAAAATATGCTAAATAAATGGTATTGGATAGGTCGATGCTAGAGGATATAGGTAAACTGACACAATTAAATTAGGATAAGATGGAAGGAGGTAAATGATAAGATAAACTTAATATTATGAACTACTAGTAGTAATGATATGATACACTTGATATATAACAACATTAGTCACAAATAACCATGAGCTTACTCAACCATTCTATAGTGTACCATTTAAGTCATGTACTTAGGGAGACCAATGCTCAACAAGTCATTGTAAGAGAAAGTATTAGTAAATGACAAAGAAAAATATTTTATGTTTATCCATATTCCCTACCCAAAGTTCATCATGTGTCACAATAGTGTAAAATGGGATGGAGATTTGGGAAATAAAATAAAAACATAAAAATGAAATGAATGGTGAAATAAATTTTGATAAAAGAATAATTAAAATTACCATATACATAAATTAACTTAACTTTCCATTTAATTATGCATGTAAATACCATAGTATCAATCATGGAGGTCACAATAAATGCATTTGATATATCTTGGGATAGAAGGTCTAAAATGCATAAAAGCAAATAAAGCAAACACATGATGATAAAAAAAAAATGGAAGACTCTCAAAAACAATTAAATCACTTTGAAAATTAGGCACCCAAGATTAAGAAGGATAGGTTAGAACTAAAATACAAAGGAAATGGATTAAAAACAAAATAATTTTTTTTAAGCCAAAAATCCAAGAATAATTATGACCTAAAAACCCAAACATTAATCCAATGTGAGATAAGTAACAACAAAAATAAAAAATATACACATAGAACTAACTAATGGTAACAATATCAATGTATGAGAAGTAACAAACAATTCTTAAAAGAAGAAGGAAAACAAGAAATAGGGGAAATTGAGATGAAATGGTGTGAAAAAAGGGAACATAAAACTGAAGGTTGCAAAAGTTAACTAAAAAAAATCCTATAAAGATAAATCAATAACCAAGTGATCATCTCATAAAAACACCAAGATGCAACTTCTATTCCAAATGTGGATCAACTAAAACTACTATGTAACTACCATGTCTGAAATAGATGGAGAACAACGAATACAAAAAATGGAAAAAATTTAGAAATAAACTTTCCTTTCAAGGGAAAAGGCTATGGAGGGATGGGGAAAGAGGGTTGAACCAAGGAAAAAAATATGTTTACCATAAATAGTAAACACAATTATTATTTGGAAAAATTATGAGTTTTCTACATCAATATCCCTAGAGAACCATATTCTTCAATTTAATGTTGGAATATCTAGTGAAGTATAAATATCATCCTATGAAGGCTAGAAATCGTGAAATTTGTAAGGATCCTACCTTTTCATAACATGTTTTTCACTCCTTAGGACCCCTTATGAATTCATTGACCTACTACAAAGATTGGGTACTTTTATGAGAATATAGGTAGTACTAGATATGTAACAGTGTATAATGATGAAAAGAGACCTCCTACCCCAATCTACTAGCCTACCACACCTCAATGGACCTTAGCTATATCTTAAATCTAACTAAATAGTTAGAGGTTTGATTAAGAGAAGACATTTTCTAAACAAATATCACATCTTTTAGAGTGATCTAACTTTTAAGATTGATTTTCCTTTTAAAATTTAATTTTCTTGTTAATAGATTTTAAGTCTTCTATATTTTTCTATTTTCCCTCCTCCATATGGATTTGGAAGATCCAAACATGGGTGATAAATGTGAATATCACAAGACATATTACACTTAGTGGTTATAGAGGAGAACATAAATACTATGTTATCAAAATAATCTTAGACTTGAACATTATGAAAGCATGGAATCTCAAAACTGACGTTCGTGAGATCTAAAGGAATGGGAGAATAAGGAAAAATGTAAATAATCATATGATGGTTAGAATACCCCAATTTTTTTTTAAAATATGTGTAGAGTAAGGTGATAAAAGAACATGTAATCATGAATCATTATCATAATAAAATAGTTAAATGAATGAAGAAAAGAAGACAAATCACTATAAATTTATAAAACGATAGTTTAATTGATTTTAAGTGAGGAAAAAACTACTCTCAATCGTTTCCTTATGTTTATATGAAAACATCTAGGTAAGGTTGGGAGTAAAATAAATCCATAGAATAAAATCATGGGTTTTTTAAAGAAGGGCTTTAACTAAGTTATTACCATGCAAGTCACAAATGTAATAGCCAAGAGGTACAAGTGAAGGACTTAAAGGGGTGTGTATAATGAAAGTAAAATTAAATAATAGAAAGATGAAATAACTGTTAACTAAATAAGGGGTGTGTGTTTGTAATGAAGGTCATTAAGATGTTATAATGCAATTCACAAATTGAAAAATCAAATAACATAAAGAAAGAAAGAAATACACAAAGACCAATGTGTTAGCAAAGGTAAAAGGAATTATTATTAAAAATAAAATAAATAATATATGTGTGAAAAATAAAGATAATTCAAAGAGCCATGTAAGAAAAAAAGACAAATAAAGAAGAGGAAGAGATATTATAATAAAGTTTCTGAAGAGAAAAACGCAGGCCACTATTGAACGACGAGTGATGTAAGAAGAAAAGACAAAAAAAGAAGAGGAAGAGATATTATAATAATGTTTCTGAAGAGAAAAAGGCAGGTCACTATCGAACGACGAGCAATGTAAAAAGAAAAGACAAATAAAAAAAGGAAGAAATATTATAATAAAAATTTTAAAGAGAAAAAAGCAGATTACTATCGAACGACAATTATATCTTTAATGAATTCATGGAATTTTATGAGTTATAGTTTCTTTCTTCTTATCTACATTTATTGATTCCTGTCGTTGTTGTTTAATAGCTTTAAAATATGTATTCCATTATTACGACTAAACATTGTTAACAATGGTGTCGTTGCTTGTGTGATTAGAGTCTAGCTTTATTTGAAGGTAGGTAGCACTCAAGGTTATGGTGGTAGTTGAGGAACTCAAGTGTCGAATAGAATAGGGGACAATTATATTTCATTATAATCCCTCCACTAGTTATTGAACAAGTTATATCATCTACATTTTTGACATTTTTGAAAGAGCTAACAAATATCATGGCAGAGTATTGATTTAGATGAAAGACCATGCCTGTGTGGTTTGTCGAATATATATGGTGAATCCATCGTGGTCATCCACGAGATCTATTGTGTTATTGATGTCGATCACCATCTAAAGCATAGGCGGAAGACAAATATTAAAGCCCACAACAAATCAAGAATTTCGGTCACCACTTTCCACCTATATTCTTATGGTTAGAATTACATTCTTCCCATTAAATCCTCTGTACATTATCGTGTTCTCAGAGGAACCATTTCCATACAGCTTATTTGTATATTTAGTTTGTTCGATACTTGTTGGCCAAGATATTTGCATTATTGAGTGGGTTTGTCTTCCGTCAGACTCTGTGCAACTTTATCGAAAAATCACTAAGGTTTAGAGGCCCCAATCCATGGTGAAACAACTAGCTAGAAATGTGAAGGAGATTTTGGGTACGTGCGTTTTTGTTGGGTGCATTATTGATGGCAAAGATCCCAAGGATTTGCAATCAGAGATTGATGAAGGAGAGATCGATATTATTGAGTGCTGTAAATCTACTGAAAGCCATTGTGCAGGCCAATGGAAAGTATCAAAGCCAATGACGATGCTCATATCATGGTCGATTGATGTGAAACTAATCACATCCACCACTTAAAAGCTAACTTGTCTTGTCTGAAGCAAGAGGACATTATATTCCAGGTGGAACGTGGCCGTATCACTGCTGAGCTTAACTATTTTTCAGTCAATGGATTATTCATATTGTTGGGATAGTAAGCTCTGTATTTGATATGTTGAGTAGGCATTACATCGGTATGCTTTGGTTCCGCCTCCAATTTCATAGTTAGCAAGCATTTTTTACATTTCTTGCCATGAATGGAGTCTACACGTCAGATTTGGCAGGAGTTTCTGCATCTTGTGGGACTATTACATAGTGCCAACCTACAATAGGAACATTACTCCCATTATTTTTTTTATGGTCTTTTTTTCCAGTATCATGCCCCTTGGCGTTATGGATGGTGGTTGTCTCGTAAGTCAATTTAAGTTTTTTTTTTTTTTTTTTTTGGGAAATAGGTGGTTACAATTTGGAAAGGTATGAATAAAATGAAATGGTTATAATTTTGTAAAATTGAAATGTTTTGGAGGTTGGTTAGGTAGTTAGTTGTGGAAGAGTGGGGACTTCAGCAAGAGGTCGTATATTTTAATAATAGAAGTAGTTTAGTTACCTCAAATGTATTTGTAAGTGAATAAATTTATAAAATATTAAATTTTTAAGGCTTTGGATTTAAGAGGATAACTATAATTTTTCATACAATATTTTATTTATATGATTAATTAATCACCTTAAAAAAGCTTACAATAATTTATTATATTTACAAAATAAAAACAATACTATTTTTAACTATAACATTAAATTTAATATTTATTTTCCAATTTTACTACAAAATTTTATCTTTTAAAATATATCGTTTCTTATAAACTTTTACCATTCATACATATACATGTTTGACTTAATCCCTTTTGATAATATTTTTTAATTAATACAATTTGAAAGGTTTTAGTTTAGACACCCAAAAATGTTTCCTTAAAATATATATGCTAGGCTCATTTGTCTAGATCCTTCTTCCTTAAACACCGTCGTGCAAATTTCATATAATTGTTTAGCCTCTTTAGAATTCCACTTTGCGTAGCCGGAGTCTTATTGGTGTCATATGTTAAAGGTGTCCATGTATGCCAAAATGTCTCAATTTGAACAATCATGTAATTATATTATCCTATTGAATAATCCCACTCTAGTATTTTATTTGACTACTTGTCGGTGATTAATTGTTCTTTGCTTTTTGTGTATCAATTATGAAATTGTTAGTGGAATAAGGTTTGAAAAGTTTTAAGGTTATTTTGGTAAGCTTTGTCATAACCCATTTAATCAAAACTGTTTCCATTCAAATAAATATTTTGATGAAAATAAAATGGAAAGGTTTTACACTACAATTTAAATAGAGAGTTACAATTTCGTATCATGTGTACAAAGGTAAAAAAAGAGAAAGAATTAATCAAATTTTATTTGTATGAATATTAAAAAATAATATGGGAATTACATCTCCTTTTCTTTATTAAAATATTTTTAATAATGTGAACAAAAAAGATTATGTGATTTTCATGGTAAAAATTATACACATATTTTCTATATCTTGTAATAAAAATGATATTTTCATATATATTATCATTTAAATTTACATAATAGAGTTAAATTATCAAAAGTGGGGAAAAAAATATCTTATGGAAATCAATTATAATAAATTCTCTAAGGGATTAGTAGTTTGACTTGATTTTCATATTAAATGTGGTTATATTTGTCTAAGAAAATCAAGGGCTTTTATTATAGAAAATTCAATTCCAATAATGAAGGTGAGGTTATTTATTGAATTTAAGATAAAATGAAACTTTTCAGAGAAAATTTATCATAATAATCACACTTGTTTATTAACATTCACTTTGTAATCAAGGTTATTAGAATATAAGCTCAAAGTAGATGTTATTTCAAAACCAATCATCTAGATGGAATGATTTAAGGAACCTATTAAATCTATTACATCGTCCCATGATAAAGTGTAACATCTCAACATAATCATAAAAACATGAAAGCAACTCAAAAAAAGAAGAATAAGAAAGAAATTTCATCAAAGTGGTATTTTAATTTCAACCATAGTTAATTTAGTAAGAAGATACTAGGTGATGGAAATAAATTTTAGATTGTCATCACCCAATGGAGCTCTAATACAAAATGATGAATCCTAATTCTTAAAGAGTCAATAAACCAAGAAAATTATTAAATAAATGACACAACTTATTTTACCAATCATAAAATATTTGCATACACATAAGAACGAGGCTACACAAAGCTTATTTAGAAAGCTCAACTACTACCATCAGCTTACATATGTCATGGTTTAAAATTCCTTTGCAGAAAGATAAGAGAATGAGAAACTTTAAAGGAATCCAAGAAGCACGTCATCCTCCACTTGGAGGGACTCATCAATAGTAAAAGTTGTCTCCACCATCTGTTCCATTTTAGTTTGGACCCATCCAACATGTGCCAATAAAATTACACCTCACTCCACATGGGTGGTCCATAACAAAAGTAGTCTTTTTCACTCACGTTCATAAGAAACTAAATAAGGTAAATGGTCTCTTTTTGGAAAAAAGAGCACTTCAGAATTATGTAAGCACCACTAGAAATTCTTCCCACACCCATCCTTCCCAAAAAAAGGTAAATGTCTAATGTTCTTTGGAGTGTAATGGTGCACCATGCCACCCAATCAGCTTAGTCTTCTTAAATAATGTTTATGATTCATCATGAATAGTGTTGATCACACCCCATCATAGTGAAAAGTGTCAACATCAATAGTGTTTATGACACCTCATTCAGGAATAGTGTCAACATGAATAGTGAGTTTCTATCCACACCATTCTCTTCTAGTTGAAAACAACTCAACTCCTACAAGTTATTAGATTTGTTCCTCAAACATTGTCAGCTCACACAAGCATGAACACATGAGCACAAAAATAAAAGAATAAATGAAAAGACACACCACTATATTTTTTGTTGATTTAAGATTTCACAAACCATTGGATGCTTCTACATCAAACACTTGAGGTTTTTAAAATATGAGTTCTTAATCACATAGATGGGGTAAGTAGTAGAGCCACTCTTTTAGTCCTAAGTCATAATGACCATGGCAACCACTTCCAATGCAACAAGTAGCACATCTACTGCTTCTTATTTTTTCTTCTTCATTTCTTGCTCCTACTTGATTGTTTTCCTTCACTCTTTCAATCATTCCTTATCCTTGTGTTATTTGAAGCACTATGCATTCTCTCATTATGGTATTTGAACTACTGTAGATTCTCTCCTTTATGGGATTACACCCACCATCAACTATCTTCCTCTACCAAAACTTTCTATCATGCATCTCACCTTTCCATATGAGGCTAGACTCACCTTTGTCCATCCACCTCCACCTAAAGCCCATTTAACATTTTTAACACATTATCCAACTAACTTTTGGACCACTCTCAACATCACATAACATTATTTTCAACTTCTCACATGGATGTTACATCATATAATGATCCATCATAACCCAAGGACATGTTCTCTATGTGCTCTCTATTATTCAAAACTTTCTCAAAGATGTCTCCCACAAGATGGACTACCAAAGGCCCATCCTCAATAACCTTCATGACTTTGATATCCTCATTCTTCTTCCAATGTTATTCTTATGGACATGTATGTTTAAAAACCACCCTCTCCTCATTCACATGAATCTCTTTTTGGGTGCCTTCTTCCTCCATATGGAACTCTTAATGGTTGAAATCTTTACTTACATCTCAATCATTATTCACAATGTTTTAAACCATTAAATTCAAGGTGGATTTTATGGAATCCAACACATTCCACACTTGTTCTTCTTATTTTATATTTTAAAACTCTTCAATTTATGTATCTCCCAACCTCTGTAGTTTTGATTGAAACTCCTTAAACAAATTTTCCAATCCTTCATTTCATGGTTCTCCTCCATTATTCTATGTCATATCTTCTCGACCTACAAAAGAAAAAACAATGTTCACTCTAACACCTTGTACCCAAAATTTCTCCTTTATTTTAAGATTTATCCTATTATTTTCTACCTAGAGCAATGTGGAAAATAAGGTAACAAATATTCTAACTAGCTTTGATACTAAATGATGGGAATAAATTTTGTCTCCTCATCACACAATGGAGCTCTAATACCAAATGATGAATCTTAATTATTCAATATTCAACATACCAAGAATATTCTTCAATAAATCACACAAATTTTTATATAAATCAGAAAATCTTGACATACACATAGTAAGTTAGATCTACAAATATTATTCACAAATCTTAACTCCTACCATTAGCCTAAAAATGTCATGGTTTACAATTCCTTTATAGAAAGATAAGAAAATGAGAAGATGCAAAGGAAACCGTGAAGCACACCATCCTCCACTTGGAGGGATTATTCATCAATATGAAAAGTTATCTCTGTCATTTGCTCTACTTTGGTTTGGGCCCCTCCAACATGTACCATAAAAATTTCACCCCACTCCACATGGGTGGTCCACCAAGAAAGTAGACTTTCTCCCCCACTTTCACAAGAGTCCAAAAAGGTTAAGGATATCCTTTTTTTATAAGAGAGGATTTCATAATTATTGATCCTCCACTAAAATTTAATTCTACACCCATCCTTATCAAATAAAATTATGCTTCCCCATGTGGTTTGGGTGATAATGGCACCCCATGCAACCTATTTATCTTAGTCATCTTGAATAGCATTTATGAATTAGTATGAATAGTGTTTATGTGTCATCATGAATAGTGTCTATGACAACTCATCAACATGAATAGTGTCAACATGAATAGTGTTTATTACACATCATCAATTAATAGTGTCATCATTAATAGTGATTTATATTCACATAACTAAAGTTAGAATCATTACATCAAACAATTAAAAGATAAACTACAAACACAAGTAACAACGAATGGGCAAAAATTAAGATATTGACATAATATCCAAAGGAAATGTTATGGGATTTATATGAATCTTGACATAGATGGAAGAATCATATCTAATTATATTAGTGCCCATACAAAAAAAAATGCATATCCCAATAAAGATCCTACTTTTTATTTTATCATAAGAAAAACATAGTTCTATACATAATCAACATTTGATATACTATAAGGTGAATATTTATTCATGCATTTACCAATGCATCATTTTATAAATAAAATTATCAATTAATATAGTAATTTACATGACAAATAATTCTTATCATTTTCCATTTTTACTCCAATCACCTACATGTTCATGCCACATGTTAACAAGTTTTTTAAATATATAATTTTATTTAAGAGAATAAATGGATCCAAGTGTGTTTTATCGACCACGAGTCTGGCCATGTCATGTGATCGAGGGTATATATATTATGATAATATATTTAGTTTTTTTTATGTAAGTAATATATCCCTTTGTCTAATAAGGATACCCATCCACTTCATAAAATATTACATATATAGTACGAATTAAAAATCAGATTAGGGTTCCCTTCTACTAGAGAATAAATTATTCATCTCCTAAGTAGTATACCCATCTCCTCGAAGTTATATTATATTTTCAATATTTATAACTCATAGAAGGGTGCCCATCTACTAAAGAAGATATATGCATATCTCATAAGCCAAATACACATATGTTTGTAGGAAGTAACATGTGGAATAACAACACATAACACAATGCCAATCTACTATAGAATATTTTAATATTGAAATAATGGTAATAAGCATTTTTTTTCTTTTAATATAGAAGGTGGAATCCTAGCATCTTATTTACTCCAACACATTACAATTTAATAAACCTAATATAAGCATATGTCTAGACATTTATATATCATTGAGAAATAATACATGTGAATATGATAGTGTAATTAATATGGTAGTCATGCATATACATAGCCAACTCAAAAGATCTCATGGTTAGTCTAGACTGGGTTAACTAACATTATAATATAACCCATGCCCATCAAAAATCATGATCAAAGTCAGATAGATATAAAATCAAAAACATGTAAGAAAAAATATATATCATTTTCCCTATGATCATGTGTACTCATAATTATTTATTGGCCTTCAATAACAACAACTACATTTAGATCATGTCATATATATATATATATATATATATATATATATATATATTTGATCGTGATTGCAGCAATCTAAATATAACAATATATACTAATAATTGTAATAAATATGTACATAAAAAATAATAGTTTCTTTTATTGATGCAAATAATCATATAGAAAGAGAGTGGTAATAATTATTTCAATG
Organism: Torreya grandis; assembly: GCA_037957365.1. NCBI lineage: Eukaryota > Viridiplantae > Streptophyta > Pinopsida > Cupressales > Taxaceae > Torreya > Torreya grandis. Next base: position 1,007,258 of record JARHVA010001842.1, read on the forward strand.
TACATCATAAGGAGGGTTGTTAATGAAATAATCCATCAAGACTATTTACATTAGAGTAAATGTAACTCACTAAAAAAAATGGCAATCCTAGGGTAAGAAGTATTATTAGTAATCCCTTATAAAGTGAGTTACTATGTACACAACCCATTAATAATCACAACTAATTCAAGGTATATAAATATGCAAAAAAAAATCATGGTAATCTCTACAGAAAATGATTTGAATGATTTTTATACATATGATATGTTAGTGTCATAAATATCTTGTGGGAAGAATTCAATTATAAGGTACTACACTAAAAATTATGATTTTATGTTCTCCACAAAAGTATATTTAACTAACAAGGGTAATATACTCAAAGGTCTTAGTGTGTCATCACGGACTTTTTTATCAAATGTAACACACACAAAAATACAACCTAACAAGCATTCATACATTCATATGTGTTTATGTATGTACATATGTACAAACAAATATACATAGATATATCTATATACATATACATATTTGTATGTATATGTATATGTATATATGTCTATATGTGTGTGTATATACATATATACATAAATATATGTATGTGTTTGTGTATATGTATGTGTATGTGTATTTGTGTGTGTGTGTGTGTACAGATATGCACATATACACATATATCTATATGTACACACACATAGATGTATATGTATGTATGTAAACAAATTAAATTCTAATTTTTGATATAAGTATTTTTGTTTTTTGTGTAAGGCAGAATGTTTTGAACGTTTTCATTCCTTTCTTTTACACTATTAACTACTTTAATGAAGTAGTGGACAACAACAGATATCCAATCTAATATCTACAATAGTAAGGGTATGTCTTCTCTGTTACACATCAATATGTTTAAATTACTGAAACTTACTATTTATTATCAACTCCAGTCCTACACTCTAATCGAATAGGTGGAGTTAAAGTTACAATAACACTAACCATGTTCTCTCTTTTATACCAACCATTTTTACTAAGCATTAAAACAAATTAAATTATTGAAAGATAAAAAATAACATCCTAAGTAAATTCAATCACCTCCATACACCAATATAATGATTTCTCACATTATTCAGTCATGCGAATTCATTGCAAATTTTAAAGTAGTTAAAACAACGATCTCATCACCTCGGGCTTACTTCCAAACTTATTTTTCACAACCTATAAAAGTAATAAAAAACACACTGATATAACCAGGAAACCATGTTACTATAAAATAGTTTTAAAGGGTTTATGGTCCATTCTTGTTGCAAGACATACACCAAAAAAATAATAATAATCCCTTGAATACATTATAATTCAATTTATTAACTCTATGGATTCATAAACAGTTAGGGGCTGCGACGTATTTAAAAAGTCGTTCGATTTATAATAAATGTAGATTTGATTAGGATATTCGACACCTAAGAATATTTTTTTAGGTATAAAATGAAAGAACAAACATGACTAAATATGAGTTGAGACAATACCAACCCTTTGGATCAAAAATTTCATCTAACAATAAGAAACGTTAATGAACGATACGAAATATTGATGAGATAGTTAATATGTAAACGAATCTCGCTGGAGGTTTCTGTTTGTTCCTCCAGTAGGACCAATGCTGCCTTCCACGGCTATGCATTATGGTAGGAAAAGCTTCACATGACAAAGTGACAGTAAACAATGTGGTGAGCTTATGATCAATATTTTTATGTCTAAAATTAGTGTACACTAATGTTTTCCACCTACAAACCATATTTTACCATAATAGTTCCATAAATCAATTGTTATGCAGACGAATATGTCGTTACATTGATATCTTTTATGGCGAAGATTCTATTAATTGGCAGCTATCCTAGTTATCATAAAGCATAGTTTTTGTTCTCTGTTTAAATTTAGTTTTTGCTTTAATTTTTACTTAGTTTGTGAAATATAACATTATGGATGAGTTATTCAACATTGCACATTCCGTGGTTACTTTTCACAAGTCTTCGAGGAATTTAGCACCATAATTGATGAAGTAGTAATGAAGACAACAATTTATTCGATAATCCCATAAACATGTGGGTGAATAGAATTTGAAGTATATAAAATGTAAAAAAATGTCTGGTAAAGTGGCATGCCACTCAACAATGGTAGTCCCAAGAAGGTCTTATGATTTGCATTTGCCAAAACGACAACAAAACATTTAAATCGTTATGTTGGATGTTTTGTTGGATTACAGGATTTTAAGTTGGCTATTGTTTTATTCTTATAGGAGGATCTTGTAGAGGGCCTTAAATATTAAATAAATTTTAATGGTTATGCTTAAGTATCATATATCACCAACAAGACAGAACTCCAGAGGATTTTCTATGCTCCATGTGTGAGCCATTAGATGATGTACAAATTGTCATAATCCGTTGGGAACATTAGTAACAATTTATTTTATCCATTATGTACGAGTCTTCAGTATGTCTAAACAAGAATCATATAAGTAAGATTAATCTATAAATAAATTAATATATAAGAAGGGTTCTTCTTCATCGATCGTAGATCCAAATATAGGGAACAACCACATAAAAGCATTCACAATATAAGGATCTTATGCAGCATAAAAGTATACATAATTAAATGTAGATGAAAAAGAATAACATGCTTGTTCAGGCAGGCTGAATTTCCTTTTTTATGAGCTTGAACCGTTGTACAACTACTTTAATAACAAATTCCTCTTTTCCTAATCTCGCATATAGCACAAGTTGGAGGCACGCTGGAATAGAAAAAATTAGGTTTGGAGACCTGTTGTTTGAATTAGTGGAATGGCGTCCTGGTTTTAATAGCCTTGAATAATCCATTTCTTGGCATTGACATCAAATGATCCGATTAGGCATTGGACAGGCCAGTTAGGTGTAGCCGGTTGACAAGGGCAGTTGAATAGACAAATTAAGGATAATTTATTATAAGGCTTAGTAGTTCTTAAATATACTCTTGAAAGCCCATTCAAAAAGCTTAGTAATGCCTTCTCTTGGTAATTGCACAATGGTTGACAACAGCAGATCCGTCGACAGGTAAATATTGCAGTAGGTTCAATACTTCGCAATCTTAGCTCACCTAACAAAGTCATTCAATAATTTTACACGTGGTTAAAAATGGGTCCAAAAATTATAATAAAATTTTGCAGGTTGCATTTTCATTTATCAATAACTGCGCAACTTGCTGACATGCCAATCGAATAGCTGGCCTGTGTATCAAATAATCTCCAAGATCTCAGCTGCTATAAATATTAAAGGTTAAAAAAATTGTATAAAAATATTACCAAAGTGCGAAAGTTGTGCCAAAAGGTAATAAGCAGCTGGAACGTGTCAAGGAAACACCAAGATCATTAAAAGGTCGTGGCATTAATAGATATACTATGATTTCCATTATAACACCTTATTTATATGCATAACATGCCATCTAACAACTATTTCCAATAATTTAGGTCAATAACAATTTTTAACATAGTATTATACTTACTTTTTATTTTACAATTTCCCTACGCATTTTTACCCATTAAAATGTATTATTTCTACAAACTTTACCAATGATACAAGTACATGTTTGACTTAATCAACAGTTAATTTTTGACTTGAAATGTATTAAATTAGACACCTAAGAATGGCCACTTGGAATATACACGTTATACCATTTGTCTTATGGGGTGTGTGTTTTAGATTCACTTTTTTAATATATAGTTGCGAAATTTTCATAACATTATTTAATCTTAATAGAATTACACTTTACACAAACATAGCCTTTTTAGCATTAGCCATTAGACGCAGCCATGTTTTCTGAAAGGCATCAAAACCAACAATTAAGTGATTCGGTTCTCTCATTCAATAAGTTCATTTTAGCATCGATGAGCATTATTCGGTGATATTTTGTTTTGTACTTTCTATTTTTTAATTGACAAATTAATTAAATTAATTATATAATAAGGGTTGACATTTTTGAAAGATCTTTTGGTAAATTTTTTATACCTATCAAATTAGAAGACACTCAAATAATTATTATGGTGAAATTAGTATGTAAAGGTCACAAAGTGTACTTATAATTTCTTCAAATTCATACTATGTGAACAAAGGTTAACAATGGGAAAGGGTTTAGACAATTTATAAATATGGTAGGTCGGGCATTAAATATTAAGAGAAATGAGGTTGAATTTTTTATTTGCATTTTTCATCAGGGTTGAAGATTTCGAGATATAGAGAAATTTAATACAATCGTAAGTGACTATATAGTCACTATGTTGCACTTTTACATAGGTCAGTTTAAATCGGTAGGTCAATATCTATTGGTTATACTAACTCAATCAGGATACAAGATCGACATAGTGACTTTAGAAGATTAGATAGTCAACTAGTCAGATAGTTGAAGTCATAGTCAGATAGTCAACTAGAACAAAGTCACAATAAGATAGTCAACTAGAAAAGCTAAATATCATGATCTTTTTATTACTTTCCATATTTAGCATATGCCCTTACCAAATCGGATGAATCAATTATTTATCATTTACATTTAAACAGATGTTTCAATGTCATGTCTTATAATCTAAATTTATTTCAAAGATATATTTTAATTAGATAAATATAATCAATTCATCCAAATAAAGGTAAAACATATTGGTGAACCCGTACACATATCAAGCAATACAAAATCCTAGTTTTTCCATTACAACTTAACCTTTTTACAGATTAAACTATTTAATTTTAGTGTTTTTGAGTTTTCCCTAATTATACGTACTAATCATGACCATGTCGAATAAACATTGTTTGTTAACAAAATAAATTAAATCTCTATTTTCATTTTTTGTATAGAGATAGTATATCTAATTTAGATCAATTATGGAGGTGAATTAATGGCAAATATCATGTCCAAATTCACTAATAAGGATAAGCTAACCAATGAGCAACCCCAAGCCTCCCTCCAGTCTTATGTTTGTAACATCCAATCCAAGATGCCTATGATTACATAAAAAAAACATAGGGCCTAAATGACACCCTTTGCTCTTCCTACGATTGATTTAAAAACATATTATATCCATCCAATCTATATACTCATCATAATTATTGAGACTCGTCATATAATTACTATAGACCAATCAAATGGCTTTGAGGATGAATAATTACTTAAATATCTTAATATGAATCCACATAATATTGATGTTATGTTATATATAGAAATAAATGAGCATAAAAATTTATCTTAAGCCTCCATATCAGGTATTTAGACAAATGTTATTATTACTATTAACATGCCTACACCTTCCTTGATCTATGTGATATTCTCCCAGAATATGGGGGTAATAAAAGGATTTCAGCAGATTATTATGCCCATTCCTACATAAGTAACCTTAAACCCATCCATGATGGCTATCCACATTCCATTACCAACCTAACCTAATGCACATTTTTTTATCAAGTTATTACAACACTTCATACCAGGTGTCTTAGTTAGATCAAGTTGCATCAATAATGATGAAAACACAAACTAGCTAAGCAAAATATCAATATGCATAAGACTCAAAATTAGTATGAAAGCAAACTTCTCTACTAATTCTCATTAAATAAATAAAATATTACATAAGAGTATTTAAATAAAGTTCAAATCAAAATTTAAGTTTACATGCATTATTAAAAAATTAAAATAAAACAAAATATACCTAAAGCTAACTAACCCATGCAATTTTTACAAAATTGTAATATTTTGTAACTTTTATGTTATAGCAATTTTTCAATAGTTATTTTAAGTATGTTTTGCATGAAATTTTTGGTGGGCCTAAAAATATCCACATATATTGTAAAAACTATAATTAACCTAACGGATAATATTAAAATCTTGTTCATATCTAGTTAAGAAAATATGCAATTTCTAAAAATGGAAAAATCTTATAAAAATATTAAAATGCCTTTTTGGACCATCATATGATCATGCATGGCCTCTGAAAAGTACTGAAAACATCTCTAATTAAATGGGGAATATTATTGATGGATTAAAAAAATTGAAATGGTTGTTCTAGTGTAAATGATAGTTCAAATGGATTATAGATCAAAATTTATGGCCTCTGGATGTTTGGTCTCTACATCATTCTCTTGTAGTTGAAAACAACTTAGTTCATGAACGTTATCCTTATTAAAACAATGACATTTATTCTTGTCAATATTTTTCAAGTCTCATTATGAAATCTAAGTGTTGTGTTCCTATTATAGTCCTTCCCACTGTACCAAATACATGTTATAACTTCCTTGCATTTTGTGCATTATCTTCTTATCCAAAATCTATGTTATCTTTTCTTTCTTCTTCATTGATACATTTTGCTTTCAATCTATTTTTTCATCTTCTTCCCATTGAGCATATTATCCATGGAAATCATATAAATCAAAAACATTAAATACTAGAGAGATATCTCTATTTTCTGTAAACTCGTGTTATAAGCATTGTCATTGATGTTCTTCACAATTCTACATAGTCTAATTTATTTGTAGTTTAACCTATTGTATGCCCCTTTTAAAAATATTTCTTTCCTCAAATAATCCATCACCAAATATCCTTATTCAAATATGTTTGATCATTTTGATGGATTTTTTATACACACCTCACAAATTCCTTCATGGTAGGCTCTAAAGTTTTAGGTTTGGTGAATAGACTCACTCCAAGGCATGAGTTTCAAAGTACTCATTTTTATAACAACCTATTGCTAGACTAACTGTGAGTGATACAAATTATTTACCATGGGTGAAATGTATATGGGTGAGGCTAAATCTACTTGAAGTGGGTGGAAGGATGATGATTCTAACTAAGGTGGGCATGATTTAAAAATAACTTCAAAAAGAGGGAAAGGGAAGGAAGAAAAGAAGGCCTCTAGATAACCATAGATAAAGCATTTCAATAGTAGGACTTGAAGTCAGCTACGACAAGGAATATAAACCAATAATTATTGTAAACTATTATAGAACATGAACAATAAAATAAAGTTAAGAGCCAAAGGAAACTAATAATGGTATACTCAAACATACAAAATGAAAGGTTGCCCAATTATCAGATTGTTATTATACATCTATGAGAGGGATTATGATAATCATGCAAAATATATTCAAATCATCTATGGATTAAAATGAATTGTAATATTTAATAGTAACACATTCACATTCAAAGCACTAATATGCTAGAATGATGGAATGTCTTAAGTAATCCATAGAATTGGAGAAGAATCATGATTTGCACATAATTATTATGTCAAGCAGAACTCTTTCTAATTTCTTATTAATATATATAGACAAGATTATCCTCATTTTTAGAGTAGGAGGTTACGTATACTTATAAGATTGGGATGGGGAAAACCTCATCTCTTCAAGCTTAGCCTAAAATTACAAGTTTGAAATAGATTTTTTCATTCAAAATCATGCAAATATGCATGTACAATGATAATGCCAAGAATAAACTCTCAAGTTAAAAAGAAAATATGCATGTATAATAAATAGATTGGGAACTAGCTTTCCACCTAGGTAATAACATGTAAATACATAATCATTTTTAGATCAAAGTGTTGGTGTGGCACTGTCAACTAGAGAAGTTATTAGATTAACTTGAGTTACAATAGAGGCAAGGATTACGAGCTTTACAAAGCTGAGGGGAATTAATAGCAAGTTGTGTGCACAAAACTAACCCAAAATTGATTCTTTAGCATTTAACTATTCACATAGTGTATAATATGCATCAAACTCTTTATCTATAATTCTAAAATTGAGTAATAAAAGCTTTAATATTTGGATAGCATCATCCATCAACCTTTCTTAGTCTACCTATGAGATCTTAAATTTGGCTATTAAAACTTATGCTTTCAATAATATTTCATTTAAAAAATTAACCAATAGCAAGACTTCATCATTGGTTTTATAAACAGTCCCCTCAACTTCTTGCTTGAAGTTGTCTATAGTTGAATAGAGAAGGTTATCAAAATTGGGTGTATTAACAAGTTCCCTAGTTTTGGTAATTACCTTGTTAACTCTCATATCCACCAAAACCTTTAGTGGCTCACTATCATGAATAATAAAAAGTCCCATTAAATTCTCCATCTATTAATGTCAATTTAAAGAAGCATCCCTTTTAGCAATCACATAATTTAAACACCAATAAGCATAAATGCTAGTCATGAAATTTAATTGGTTGAAATCAATAATCCTTAAGCACTTAACCATAAAATTCAATCTCCTTACTACATTATTCATCTTATTCTAAAGAGTAATAATATTTAATTTGTTGGCCTATATACATGCCCTAGAAACCCTTATCTTATAAAAAATTGGTGTATAGCTTAGTGGCTACACTCTGAATATCAACAATAAATTCCTAAGGGGCATATTTAATTTGCATTTGATTCTATATTTTAAAGGTCTTATCAATACTTTTATTCAATTATTTAATTTTTTCCTTTGTTGAATCCACAAAAGTGTTGGAATCCTCAATATATTCAATATTGTATTGTCATTGGAATTTATCTTTGGCTTATTTTCTAAATAGAAAAGTTTTCTCTTTGTTTAAACTCCACTTCACCCTTTGTGTTTAGGTTTACCATCTTCATCTTCCCACTCTCTGAATGGTAATTTTAGTTCCCAGTTGTACACCTATAGAGTTCAACCTTACATATTTGAAAATATAGCAAACAAAGATGATAAACCTCAATTATGCCATTATAGCTAGGGTAGGGCTTAACATCTGAGTGGATTGAACATAGATAATGACTAAAAGACACCAATAAAGGATATGGTTATTTCTCTGCTACTTCTAGATCTACATGTCCCAAGGTGAGAAGACCTAAGAGGTGGCTTGGTCACAAGGAGGGATACTATAGTTCAATCACCATAGAATTATTGGCATACATATAGATCCAATCAAATCATAACCAAACTTTCATAGTCCAATCTGGAATAATTATTAGACAAATTGAGTAAATGATTTTAAATCATACACAAGCTACTAAAGATAGACAAAACGTTATTATAGTGTTCATTTCTAAATAAACTATTGACAGCTAAGAGCCAAATGGAAGATTACAATGATAATATATAAAGATCAATTACAAAGACATTTCATGTTTACAATACTTATGCATATGTAAGAAAATAACACTTAAAATCTTCAATAATATGTATTACTTGTACTGGTAGGATAGGTACGATGAATTAGGTATATTAAAAAGAGTTGTGGTAGCTTTCAACATTGGTAATTCCTTCAACTTTTATGCTATCATTCATTTCAGGATACAAAAGACTAATAAATAAGATACATACAACTATCAGGAATGATTTGCATTCATTGATACCAATCCAATGTAATCACTCAAATCATCCTTGAAATCTATAAAGTGTATACTGTAAGTAAATATTTAAGCACCTTTTCATGTCAACTCCATAAATATAGGGTTTCATTAAAATATAATCAATAAAACATTCCCAAATCATAATGTAAAAAAGAATTTATAATCTAAGTTCATGCTCAGATTGACTACCATTAAGAAACATAAAACTTGCTACTCCATTAACAATGTATGATGAATGTGCTATTGCACTTCATTGACAAGAAAGATTAGAAATCATAGATGGTTTACAGTAACTTGAAAGTAAATGAACATTCATCAATCTTAATAATGCTAACATGGTGAAAACCATAGTGGATTTGCTCTAAAATAGGGGAGAAATATACATGAATGCTCTCATAGTTTGTTAATGATTGTAAAAATCAATCACCTTAGCAACAAAAGCAAAAAACACAAAAATAAATCCTAAAAATAAAAAATCCTTCTAAAGAGGGCACCTCCTCTTTACTTATACAAAATTTTCTCACCCAGAGTATTCTTGAAAGATGTTCGATCTAGAATATGTCTTTCCATATACCTGGAGACTCTCATGCTCTTCAAGTTAATGACTCTGGTAACTTAGTTATACATGTCATGATGAAATTTGATCTAGAGAACTAGAATTTTACTCAGAGTAAAATATTCTTCCAAAGTGCAGTTTAATTTTGTCTCTGTGGGTAATTATTTTGCCCTATTTTTCAACTAATCATTTTCCCACTCAAACTAAGGATGGCATTCTAGTTAATGGTTCGGTTACCAATTTCCATTCAAGGAAAAAAGAATGAAATAATGGAGGGAAGAATAGAAAATACAAAATGCTACATTCTAACTGGTCTTTTTCTTAATACATGCCTCCATGATGGCTACCCGCCTCATTGTGCACATGAAAGAATGCCTTTAGCTCTACCAAGATAGCATGCAAATGATGCCTTGATTTTATTTCCATGCATAGGTTGATTAACCCAAACCATTATCAAACATTAAATCTTAGAGGATTAGTAACACCTCTCAAGAATTCCACATGAACTTCATCTAGTTGTAGGGTCTTCTCCCCAATCCCAAATACATTTGTGTTTTGCATGATTGCTCCAACTATGGTAGAGGCAATGTGGGATCCATGGATGCCTGAATGATGCAAAAAACAAAAGAAATTCCCCTCAATGTATGCTTCCAATGGCCCATTTTCTTCCTCAGAACCCTTGAAATAAAGACACATAGTGATTATCTTCCTTAATGAAGCTCTTTGACTTTGGCCAAATACTAGTATCAATCATAACTCTTAGTTTCTTATTTCCCTTTTTGCTTTTGAGGTCACCACTAAACCTAATTATGACATTGGCACATTTGTCCCTCCTACGGGTTTTTAGAGTTCATGTGCACCTTTGCACTTATGTGGGATTTCAAGATTTGTGCATGTTTACACTTCTATGTCCTTGGCAGGATTTTGAAACCTATATGTACATTTGTAAAAGTATAAAAGTGTAGAACAATTCTGCATCTCCAAACTTGTCTTTCCTTCTAAAATATCCACTACAGTTGGACCATGGAATTTCGTATGGATTTGACATGGCATTTGTAGCGTCTAGTTTGTAACATCACAATGCTTAATCATCTCACCAGGCTAATCCTATTCCTCATCCATACAATCAAACATGTGGACTTCCTCTTCACTTCTAGTAATTAAGTGATTTATTTCATGCATTGACTCATCATCTGTAATGCCCATATTTAGCTGCCTTCATATCATCCATACGTTCAACATAATCTTGAGCATTATGAGCAAACATCATAAATAATAGCTCATCTCTCAATTGTTCAACATACTCCTTAGTATAAGGTGTTAGTTCTCAAATCTGAACCAATCATTTTGTGCCATTTCTCAAGAAATGAGTATATGGAAGTCTAATTATTTTCCCCTAAATGAAATCCAAAAAAATGTTCATCTAGAGCAAAAACGCACTTTTATAATAATGTTGTGAAAAACTCATAAGATTTGATCTCACCAGCACTTAACCTTTTCACTATTTTCATTGTCCTTTGCTTTTAAGGTCTGTGGTGGGATCGAGTAATGAAGATTAAAAAGTGACTAAGTATAAAAAATACAAGTCTAAAATTTCGTTTACAAAACGACAAGGTCTCGGGACTTTGGGAGGGGATTACAATGTTACATTACAGCTTTAACTTGCAAATTCCAAGTAAATGTCTGAACTCTACAGCTCGTTGCATACAAACTTGCATTTTGAAAATCAAGGCTCGAATTACTACAGAAGTGCAAACGTGCACGTATTATCATCGGTGGCAACCTAGAAATAAAAAAAGAGAATGCACAGAGGAATATGATGATGGAATTGTAGTGGAAGGTTCCAAGCAAAAAATATGTTCAGAAGTGCAATTTGGTAAATGTCAAGTGAAAGTCCGAATCCCCGTCCACATGCAGACATGTTATTAAAGGTAAGTCAAGGACATTTCAAATCCACACAAGTGATAAGTCCTATGTCATTATGCATTAAGAACTCCGAAGTCAAAATGCTACGGAACTTTTCAAGAGAGGAACGAGCGCGGAAGTCAAGGTTTAAAATGCAAGAAATATTTCAAAAGGTGTCGATGTGAATGTGGAAGTCCAAAAAGATTCTCAAATGGAATGTAACATTTAATAAATAATCACAGAGATTTGGGGATGTTATGCACATTTGCATAAAGTGAAAAAGTGCACGTCGGGTCCCAATGCCCATGAAAATGCAAATATGCACATAGGGCCCGAATTCCCGCAACATTGCAAAAGTGCAAATAAAGTTCAAAATCCCACCAAAGGTAAAATGTGCCACATTCTAGTGTCATGATTAATGGTGAATTTCAGTGCAGAAAAGAAATAAACGCCAAGTGTTATTATCATCTGTCTCCTCATAGCATTTGAATCCCTGAACAAATAGGATTTTTGTGCCCATAATTATGATGAAGTAGATTGAAAGATCATGTGATTGAAGTGCAGAATGAACTCTAGCTGAGTTAGAAAATTTAGCAAGTTGTTTTGTACAAATTTCGTGCAGATGCATATAACACCTTTTATATAAAAGTTGTGCTTAGCCGATGAATTTGACATTCTTGGCTTAACTCCATTTGGCCCCATCAATTCTTCAAAGCCCATGCATATCAAATTAACAAGGAAGATTAAATTTGAAGGTCGTGTAGTAAAATCTTCAAAAAGGATCAGTTGATGAGAAAGATGTAGGGAAAGAGGACTCTAGTCTCAATGAATATCCTGGGATGAAAGCATTGGGACTTGTTGGGGAGGTGCATTTATCAAGAATAAAATTGAATCAGCTTCTAGTGGCACCACAATTATCAGGATCACTGGATATTTCATGGCAAATTTTTAAGTTAGATGTTACGGGAAGGATTGATGAGAAGTTGTTCATTGAAATCGTTGGCGATTTACATCTTCCCTGCTCAAAAACTTCACCTTATGATTTATTTAAGAGAAAAGTATTTTTATCTCTACAAAAAGGCCAGCTTCACACTAACATCCTCTTCCAGCATGGCCATTTAGCAAGTTTGGAGGCACTCCACTTGTAACTTGATGAACTGGAGCTAGCGTCCTTGCATGGAATGGTACAAAAGAAAACCAACTTAGTTTTTAGGAAAAAAAAGGTACTAGGAAACTGTCCATGATGTGCCTTAAATCACTCGAATGCAATGGATATGTTAGGGGAGATTGCAATATCACAATTTATTTTGTGCAATTTTGCAAACTGCAGTTGAATGTCTGAAGCCCATAACAAGTGCTAGCAAAAGGAATGTGCAGAATTTTTTAAACCTACTCTAATGTCATGTCAATGTTCCACGCAGAAGTCAAACATCCAAACTACACCAGAGATTTTAAACGGGAAAGCAAGTGCGGAGATGCGGAAATGTTATGCACCTTTGTAAATTTGTAAATGTGCACCTGAGTCTAGAAATACCACCAAAGTGGAAATGTGCATGTGAAGTACAAAAACCCACCAATGAAAAATGGAGGTAAAATATGCCTAGTGTCAGCATTGGATTTAGTGTTGACTTTCCAAGAAAAAAAGAAAATAAGAGCTAAGTGTTGTTCTCATTAATTTTCCACCGTACATTCAAATCTCTTGAGAATGAGTAGTAGCTTCTATGGAAAGAGCCAAGGTGGAGTTTCAACATTCAATGTGCAAACAACGTTCTAACATCATCCTTCTCCATCCTTCTCCTGGACTGTCATAACAAGCAAGATTCTCTTTAAAATGGTTTTGGACTTTCTAGAAGGATGTTGTCTGCGAGGATGGGATAAGATTCCTCCTACGAATATGTTACAATAGGTGAATATTACCAGCATAAGAAGGAAGAATATAGAGTCTGAAGGAGAGTGCCACTTAAGAACATATGCCTTAAAGAGTAATTTTTATTTCTATTCTTACCTCCATTCTTTGACTCTTTATTCTTTGTGTAGAAAATGGTAACTAGATCATGAGCTCACAGGTCATCCTCAGTCTAAGTGGGCAAATGATTAGTTAAAAGATAGGGTAAAATAGTTGCACATAAAGATAAAATCAGATTACACTTAGGAAGAATATTCTTCCTCAAGCTCAAATGCAATAGACTTCCAATTGGGTAGAATCAAAATCTCATCATGACATAAAAAATGGATTTACCTGAGTCATTACCTTGTAGAGTGTGAGAGTCTCTAGGCATATGTAAAGGCATCTTTTAGATGGAGCATCTTTTTATAATATTCTAGGTGAGAAAATTTTGTATAAGTTAAGAGGGCTTGTCCTCTTTACAAAGGCTTTTTCAACTTTCACAAATGTCCTCTCTACATAGCCTTCTTTTATTTTTTTATTTCTTGTTGTGTTTTCTATTTTTTGTTGTTAAGGTGATTACATTTGTATAGTCATTAGCAATCTCTGAGAGAAATTTATATATGTTTCCCCTATAGTCAGCATTTTGATCATTGATGTATGTAGATTCACTTTCAATTTAATGAAACCCAACCATGATTTATGCTCTTTCTTGTCAATGAAGTGCCATAGCGCATTCTTCATGCATTATTGATTGGGTATCTAGTTTTATGCTTCTTAATGGTAGTCATTCTAGGCATGAACTTAGGTTATACATTCTTTTACACATTATGAATTGTGAATGTTTTATTGGTAATATTTTAAAGATATCCTGGATTTATGGAGTTGATAGGAGAAGGTGCTTGAGACATTCCTTTGCATTGGGTGCTTTGGGGGTTTTAAGGGTCATTTAAGTGCTTGCATTGGATTGGTATCAATGAATGCAAACCATTCTTGATAGTTTCTAAGTCTTTTATATACTGTAATGAATGATAGCATGGTGTTTTAAGGAATTCCCATTGTTGAAATCCACCGCAACCTTTTTAAAATACTTAACTCATCCTACATGTCCTACCCCTACAAGTAATATAAGTTATTGAAGATTCTCAGTGTTATTTTCTTATTGATGCATAAGTATTATCAATTCAAAATGTGTCTGTGATTGATACTTGAAGGTTAGCATTGTAATTTTCCATTTTGTTATTGGTTCTCAATAATTTCTATAGAAATGTAGATTTCAATCACATTATATCTATCTTTAGTAGCTTGTATCTAATTTGAAATCATTTTTAAGTCTATTTGGCAACTCGTCCCGAGTGGATTGTGCATGTTTAGTTATGATTTGATCAAATATATATGTGTGCTAATAATTCCCTAGAGATTGAACTATAATATTCCTCTTTGTTATGAAGTTACCCCATAGGTTATCTCGCCTTGGTTTAGGCAAAGCCGGATGTAGTAGGGAGCTAACCATACACTTTATAGGTACATTCTAATCATTATCTATGTTCATTCTATCTAGATGCTAAACCCTTCCCTAGATATAAGGACATAGCTGAGGTTTATCATCTTTTCTTTACATCTTTTCAAGTATGCAAGGCTGAATCCTAGAGGTGTACAACTAGGAACCAACACTTCACCAGTGACATTGTTAGGGACTGAAAGATTTGATAAATTAAGCCATCAACTATGCAACACTTCACTAGTACCATTTCTAGGGATTGAAATATTAGATAAATTGGGCCTTCAACTA
This sequence comes from Torreya grandis, assembly GCA_037957365.1. NCBI lineage: Eukaryota > Viridiplantae > Streptophyta > Pinopsida > Cupressales > Taxaceae > Torreya > Torreya grandis. Next base: position 1,022,733 of record JARHVA010001842.1, read on the forward strand.
TGCAAAACTTCATTGGCACCATTGTTGGCGATAAGATCCTTGGAACCTGTGTTTCAATAAATTTTTATAGGGAACTATTATTTTTTTGTGCTTTAAAATGATTTGCTCTTTTAAACATGAATATGGATTTTCACTATCTTTACCTATCACTGATTACAAGCAAGTGTAATTTCAGATTATATCATTGTATGTTTCTAATTTTTCCTATCCTATAAAATTTCTTCTACTGGTGACTCCAACATTCTATCTGGTACTGAAAGATCAATGCCGATTTTAATTTATTAAGTTTTGAGTGTTATATTTTTTTCAAAACTAGAAGGACTGAGATCCTCCTTCAAAGTTGATTCTTCAAAGCATCTTGTCTATGAGTTAATTATTCATCATAGAAATAGGAGATAGATTTGGAGGCCAATTAAAGGGAAAAAGTTTGCATGAAAATAGTATCTAAACCAACATAATTTGGGTACACCTAAACTTATTTTTCATTGAATAATATCATAGTTTTACTAATAACCCAGGGTATTATAGACCTATTTATTACCCATAACCTTCCAACAAGCTGAATCTCTTCAAAGGTTTGTGTTGGCATAGTGTTGTCATTGATGTCTAGTTGAAGGTATGTAGTTATTATCATGAGAGAGAAAGGTATAGGTCAAAGTGTCTTATATCTGCTTGGTTAATTCTTTGTTAAGTTCATGATGCGGAAGGAACATATCAAGGCATCAAGGTCTCATGTAAATCCTTATCTAGACCTTATAAGAAGGTATGTGCAGTAAATCTTGATGAAGTAAATGACCACAAGTTGGTGAGAGGTTGGTTGGAATTGTTTGATCATATAAGTAATGTTTATTTACCTTTATAAGTGTTTCAAGGTAAATTATCAATCATCAATAACTTAATAATTATTATCATGACCTAATAATGATATGAAAAGAGGCATGAAAGTCAAGTGCTTGAGTAACCTAAACACTAGTCATGGTATGAAAATTCCCAATAATAAGGTTTGAAATTAGTGAAATGGATGCACATAAGCATAAGAGGTTGTATTAGGTTGTTTGATCATGCATATGAGGCATTAGATCACTGAAGAGAGTCTCAAGGTGAACTTACAGGGGTAGGATCTACAACGCAAGTTTGTAACTGGACTAGTTTTAGACCATGCCTAACCTAATGAGGTGTCATGATGTGTTTTCGAGTCCAATGAATGATGTAAATCAATTTTTGATCATTTTAATAGGTTTTAGACATGTATATGATGTTTTGATATCTTGGAAAGTGGTTTGAAGGTCAGTTAAAGACCTAATAAGGTGTGAAGACTCAGGTGTAGAAAGCAAAATGGTGAGAGCATGGCCAAATGAAGTATGAGATCCAGATTTCAAGATAAGAATGAGAATGCAAGAATTTTTAGTGTTATTTATCTTTTCTCAAATTTTTTGACCAAGTTTGAGGTCAAAATTTGAATGTTTAGTTATGAAAATGTGTTTTATGGTCTCTAGGGTGCAAATAATGAAGAGTTGTTAATCGAAGAAGGTTTCTCAAGTGTTCATTGGCATGTGAAACATATAAATGATGATTTATGTTGTTCATGGTATATGGGGAAGGGTCCTATCTCAAATTTTATGTCATTAATTTTTGTAATGAGAGGTTAATCTTTATGAATGATCATTAAGACTAGAAGATGGTTTAAACAATTAAAGAACCCTAATAGTGACCCAATATGAAATAAGTTGATAAAAAGTGCCCATTATGTTTTTATATGTCTAAAAATGTGACTGGATGTTGAATTAAAATCTCTTAGGTAGCCCCAAGTGTGAATGTTTTTGTCAAGATAGTGAGTGGACCCTAAAAAAACCTTGTTTCTCATTAATTTGTCTTAACAGACAGAGTTGATCAAGTCAAATTATGAAAATCATTGGAGGAAAAATTTTGAGACTTATTTTTTATGTCCATGGTGATTTATAAGCATTTTATATCCTTCAATTATGCTAAAATAGTCATACAAGTTGACCTATCACTAAAAAGACCTAATGTTCCAGATAGTGAAAAAACTAGGCAGATGTGAGAAGTTGATTAGGGATGTATTATCATGGATTAGGGATGAATCCATTTACCTGTATATTTTTTAAATACCTATAATTCATGTTCATATTATATATAATTTTTTTAAATCACTGTATATTACAAAAAGTTTCTCAGAAGTTGACTTATCTAGTTCTAATATGCTTGTGAGGAGAAAGGCCTAAAGATAAAATTATATGTCTAATATTTTATATTAGACCTTAGTTTTTTTGTGTTTTTATATGTTATTATGATCTAAAAGGATAATAATAATTAATTATTAATAGTTTAATTTGTATACACAAGTGTTGGAATTCAAAGTCACCATGACTAGTCTGTGAAGAAAACTAGTAGTTCTAAGTGAATAAGGTAGAATGATGAGTTTAAAGCCTTATCTTCTAAATTGAATTTTATAATGAATATGGAAATGTTTTTGGGGATATATATGACCTATGTTAGGAATAAAACCATAAATTGATGTGTAATAATTTCATAGAATCCTAATAATAGATAGAATGTAGAAAGAACATAAAATAAACATGTAAAATAAGAAGACCAAATTTACTGTGGTTTACCTAATGTGGGATAAATACACTAAAAAACACTTGCCTATATTTTATTTTAATCCAAAAGAGTACAAACCACTCTCAGATCAGTCTTCTCACAATTACAATACACAAATATTGTTTAGATCTGTGCTCAACAAACCCTCCTACATTTCTACCTGAATTCACACACTTTGTTCTTCCTTCTCAAACCCTTTTTCTCATGATTTATTACCTAAAAAATATCCATAAATACATAATAAATCAATTAATTAGTATTAAAAAATAATGAGTACCAAAACCATTGGTGGAATCAGCTTGAAATGGTTTCCCATTAAAAAGGGTCCAAAAAATGTTTCAGAGGCTATCACCCCCAAACCTTGGTGAGAATACATATAGAGTGTACAATAAATTTAAAATGTACAATATTTGAAAATACATTGTAATTTATAAATAGTCTCCACAACAAAACAATCTTACACTTAGAGACTAATTTCCCTTGAGCAAGCCTGTCAACCCTTCACTATCAACTTTGAAGGCCAATCGAAACTAAACATAGCTTGAGTTAATCCCTTGTGACCACCTTGGTCATCATGTCTATAGGATTCTAAATAGTATAAATATTTTCTAGACTCAACTTCTCTTACTCTAAATCTATCTTTATGAAATGATACCTTAACTATATATGCTTCATCCTAGAGTGGAAAGCAGAGTTCTTTGCTATATGTATAGCACTCTAACTATCAGTATATAGTTTTCCTTCCTCCTACTTATACCCCAAATCTTCAATAAATTACTATAGCCAAATCATTAATTTTCTTGCCTCTATGGTTGATAAAGCCACAAGTTTATATAGTCATGAAATCTAGCTCACTATTGTGTCACTTGAAGTAAATACATATCATGTTGTAATCTTACTGTCTAAATCTCCAGCCATGTCTGAATCTACATAACCTCACAAAGTGGTGTCTAATCCACCATAGCTTAAAACTATCCCCATGGTCCCTCTCAAATACCAAAGGATCCATTTTACTACCTTTTAGTGTTCTCTACTTGGATCACTCATGTACTTACTTACTACTCCCACTACATGGGCAATATTTGACCTAGTGCACACCATGGCATACATCAGGTTGACAATAGCTAATGAGTATGGTACATGTGACATCTAGATTCTCTCATCCTCTATCTTTGGACACTACTCCTTTGATAACTTGAAATGACCTACCAAAGGATTCCAAACCGGTTTAGCAACCTACATACTAAACCTCTTTAAGACCTTTTTGTTGTATTCTTCATAGGATAAATTCAGCTTTCATTCCTTTCTGTCTTGATTTATTCTCATACCAAAGATTTGTTTTTCTGCTCCTAAATCCTTCATAAGAAAGGAATTAGTAAGGTGTTCCTTGAGTAATTTTATTTCTTTCACGTTCTTACATAAAACTAGCATGTCATCCACATACAGACAAAGGATAATGTAATCACCATCATCAAACTTCTTGAGATATACACAATGGTCTGAATGACACCTGGTGTATCTCTGCTCTATCATAAAACTATCAAATTTCTTGTACCACTATCTTAGAGTTTTTTTTAAATCCATTCAAGCTCTTCTTCATTTTTCACACAATTTTCTTCTTTCTTGTGACCTCATATCCCTGTGCCTACTCCATATATAAGTACTCCTCTAAATCACCATGAAGGAATGTAGTCTTCACATCCAGCTACTCTAAGTGTAATTTTTGTACTGCCACTATCACCTAATAGAAGTCATCTTTACCACTAGGAAAAAAATCTCATTGTTAGGAATTAATAGAATGTAAATAAAAAATATAGACCACCATAAAAATCACAAAAATAGATTTTTAAATGTGTGAAAATTAGACTTAATTATGTGGAAACAATTCTTACAAACCATAGTTTAATGAAATCATAAATGTAGAGTATCAAAAATAGAAATAACACATAACATTGATATATTGTGGTTCACCCAATGTGGGCTACATCCACCAAGAAAGTCCTCAAATAAATTAGTAATTTGAAACAAGATTATAGTGAACTCTCATAGAGATAGAAAAATCTCTTTTAAAAAATGTTGCATAAAAAATTGCACTTTCACCTATGCCTGCACTTTTATATACCTTAAAATATATTATACCACACCTTTTAAATGAACACCTACACTTTTTAAAATACTTGCACTTTGACTCTATCTCCCAAAATCCACACCTAAAAATAAGTAATATCAACAACCTCTGAAGGTTTATACCACACCTTATACAAATAAAAAATGGTGTAGAAAACATCCTCCCAAGAGAAAACATGGCATCCTCCAACAAGATAAGATCTATCCATAAGATTACATGCCACATTCCACCTTTCAATGCATATCCAAAAGGTCCTTAGATGAGGAACACACCATTCCTCTCCACATGGCATAACTTCCAATGTGGAAGTCTAAACCATTTCCATAATACATCAACATATTATTAAATATTGCATTTAATAATTTTTGTCTTCCTAATGCATCATAAAAACAAGTAAATATATCATTTAATAATTTATCCTAATGCATCATGAAAATTATTAAATACATCATTTAATAGTTTTCTCCTAATGTATTACAGAAATATTAAATAAACAATTAATTCCCTAGAACAAGGAAATCAATCCCACTTCCAACAAACATGGAAGTATACATGAAAATTATTAAATAAACATTTAATAACTTTCATTACATAAGGAGTGAAGGAAAAATGTTCTCCCCACTTCCTTGGATCTCTCTAGACCGCTAAAGTGTACCAACAAGGTCATGTGATAGCCTCAAAGGGATCCATACTCAACAATCTCCCATTTGGAAACCTTTTACCCTGAATAGAATCTATCACTGCTCCATGACCACTAAATCCAACCAAACCTAAACATAATCTCAATTTGTCCAATGCGACTACCTTAGTCATCATATCCATAGGATTTTGGCTAGTATGAATCTTCTCCAACTTCACCAAGTTCCCCTCTAAAGCTATCCTGATGAAGTGATAATGTAACTATATATGTTTCATCCTCGAGTGAAAAGTAGAGTTATTTTCCAAATGAATATCACTCTAATTATCATTGTGTAATCTCCCAACTTATTTCTCATGCCATAGCTCTCAAACCAACTCTTGTAACTAAATAATCTCCTTTCTAGCCTCTATAGCAACAACATACTCTACCTCTATGGTTGACAAAGCCACAACCTTTTGTATCCTAGAAATCTAACTATTATATCTGCAATAGTAAATATATATCCTATCATACTAATCTTGCTATCAATATCCCCTACCATATCTGAGTCCACATAACCATGCAAAGTGGTATTTGATCCACCATAACATAATGCAACATTAATGGTTCTTCTCAAATACCAAATAATCCATTTCACTACTTGTCAATGCTCATAACTTGGATCACTTATATACTTTCTGACAACTCCCATTGTATGGGCAATATTTAGCCTAGTACAAACCCTAGCATACATCAAGCTACCAACTATTGAAGAATAAGGTACCTTGAACATCTTAAATTTTTTAACTTCCATCTTGCGACACTCTTACTTTGATAATCTAAATTGGCCTGTTAAAGGAGTACCAACAGACTTAGCATCCAACATACTAAAAATTTCCATGACTTTATTCACATACACTGATTGAGATAAAACCAACTTCCTATCCTTCCTATCATGAGTAATCCTCATACCAAGGATTTGCTTTGCAGCACCCAAATCCTTCATAGCAAAGGAGTCACTAAGTTGTTTCTTGAGCATATGAATATGTTGTATGTTCTTTCCTATAACTAACATGTCATCCATATACAAGCATAAAATAATAAAGGAACCATCATCAAAATGTTTGATGTACATGCAATGGTCAAAATTACACCTTTGATATTATTGTTCCAACATAAAATAATCAAATTTATTATACCATTATCGTGGAGCTTGTTTAAGGCCATACAAGCTATTCTTTAATTTGCACATAGTGTTCTCCTTCCCTTTGACCTCATATCCCTATGGCTACTTCATATACAACTCTTCATCCAAATCACCATGAAGAAAATCAATTTTCACATCTAACTATTCTAAGTACAAATGCTCAACTGTAACTAGACTAAGAACAGTCCTAATAGAAGTCATTTTTATAACAGGAGAGAAAATATAATCAAAATCAATACCTAATTTTTTTGTAAACCCCTTGACCACCATCTTGGCCTTATACATTTTTCTCCCATGATTCTCTTCTTTTATTTGTTACTCACTAATAATGGAGAACCAGAGTGTTATGAGGAAGCAATGTCGGTAGATGCTAGGTTGAAATGGGAACTAGCCATGGATGAGGAGCATATATCTCTCATGGAAAACCAAACATGGGATTTGATAAGGCTGCTATGATAGATTTTATTTAGGAGAAAAGGTCTCTATGTTGGAGATTTTTGAGTGTGGAGCCCTTTGGAGCTATCACAATACCTTGCTGGTACACTTTGGGGGTCTAGAGAGCTGCAAGGATGCGGTAAGTGCATTTTTCCTTTCAGACACTCATTTTTGATTTGGAGTTCTTGGAACTATCCTTTTCTCATATATTACATTATTATAACAATAATCAATGAAATCATTACTATAATACTCACCTCCATTATCTGATTTGAGACATTTCAATTTGAGACCTGTGTCATTCTCAACCAAGGCTTTCAACTTCTTAAATGTGTCAAATACATCAGATTAATTTTTAATACAATAAACACAAACATTCCCAGTTGCATCATTAATAAAATTGACATAATAACTGGAAACACCAATAGAAGATACCTGAGTTGGTCCCCATACATGTGAATGTACCAACTCTAACTTGTGGTCTTTCTTTATGGGTCCAACTTTAGGAAATTAACTCATTTTTGTTTCCCATAGACACAATCCTCACAAAAGTATAGATATAGATATTTCAATCTAGGCAACTTATCCTTTCATATCTCCACACCCTTATGGCTCATATTACTAAACCTGTAGTGTTACATAGTTACATCTCCATCTGTAGAAACTAAATCACAAGAGTTAACACTACTAGACAAATATAAAGTACCAAATTTCTTACCTCTCAAAATCACAAGAGATCCTTTGGTAACTTTCCAAGAATCTGTAATAAACATAATTGAACATCCTTCACTACCCAATTGCCCCATTCAAACCAAATTCCATCTCAACATAGGCACATGTTTGAAATCTCTAAGTACCCACGAGTTCCCATTCTACATTTTAACATGAATAGAACCTTTCCCTACTATCTCACATGGTTCATCATCACCAAGATATATATGTCATAAATTCTCTTGAACATAATCAAGAAAATAATGCCTATGTGGGATGGTATGAAAAGAAGCCTCTAAATCTAATACCCAAGACTCAGTAAAATTATCTAAAGAAAGAATTAAGGCATCTTGACTAGTTTTATCTAATGCCACATTTACCTCATTTGTTTCTTCCTTGTTACCCTACTTATCCTAAAGTGACCAACAATCCTTATTTGTGTCTCCACTATTCCCATAATGACAACATATCATCTTGACTTTAGATCTTGATTTAGATCTACCTTTTAACTTTCCATGATTTCCTTTGCTCCTGTCCTTTTTCCTCCCTCTAGTATCAATAGACAAAGCATTACCTAAAGATCATTCATCAGTGATTGTCCTTCACATCTCTTCACTAAGAATCACACCTACAACATCCTTAAAATTCAATCCTTCCTTTTTGGTAGGGACTACATTACTCACAACCATAACTAAACTATCCCAACTATTTGGTAAAGAACATATAATTAACAAATCTCTAACTTCATCATCAAATTTAATTCCAACTAAAGTGAGCATACTAAAACTATATTAAAATCATTTAAATGATTAATAATTAAACTATTCACAAACATTTTCATGTTAAATAATCTTTTCATTAGAAAATTTTTATTAGAAGCTGATGGTTTCTCATACAAATTTCCATGTTTATCTATGAGATATTTTGTAGATGTCTTATCTACAATGTTAAATGCAATATAAGATGCAAGGCATAATCATATGGATCCAATGCCTTTCTATTAAGTAATGTCTAATTTTCATCACTCATACTTATGCGTTGTCCTCCTTTACCCTCCAAGGGGAGTTGAAGTTCCTTCTAATACAAGTAATCCTCCATCTGTATTTTCCACAAACCAAAATTATTATCATCAAACTTCTCAACTATGAATATGATTTCTTCTCCCATAGCTCCCACTCAAGATAATAACCTTTCCTATGATTACCACTTCAACTAAAACACCACCAACTATCTGATACCAATTGTTAAGAATTTAGAGAATGTAAATCATATTTCTAAAGCACCATAAAAATTATAAAACTATATTTGTAAATGTATAAAAATTAGATTTAATTATGCAAAAATAATTCTTAGAAACCACAGTTGAATGAAATCATAAATGGAGAAAAAAAAACTAGAAATAACACATAATAGTGATATACCTTGGTTCACCCAATGTGGGCTACATCCACCAATAAAGTGCTCAAATAAATCAATAATCTGAAACATGATTAAAATGAACTCTCATAAAGATAGAAGAATCTCTTGTAGAAAATATTGCATAAAAAGCTGCACTTTCACATGCACCTGCACTTTTCTATACCTCACAAGATGTTATACCACTCCCTGTAAATGAACACCTACACTTTGTAAAACACCTACACTTTGAATCTATCACCCAAAATCCACACCTACAAATAAGTAATATCAACAACCTCTCAAAGGTCACACCACAACCTGTATAAATAGCAAATGGTGTAGAAAACATCCTCCCAAGTGTTAAGCATGGAATATACTAAGAGGGGGGTGAATCAATATATTATATATCTTATAAATCTTTCCTTTAACCAAATTCCACTTAATAAAACATTCAAGATATGCAATAAAACTCAAACAATAAACATCCACACAAGATAGAGAGAGACACCAGATATAACATGGAAACCCAATGTGGGAAAAACCACGAAGAATCAATCTCAAATATATTCATAAGAACAACCCCACAGGAGCACCATACCCCTTTGCCAATTATAAACCTCATCTATAATTCATGAGCACCAACCCATAGGAGCTTCAAACCCCTTTGTCAAGAACTAACCCAACACCTATTCGTGAGCACCAACCCACAGGGGCACCAACCCCTTTGCCAAGCACCAACTCAGCAAAAATTCATGAGCACCACCCTTTGTGTATACCACACACCTATCTCTCAATGTTGCTATCTCAACAAATGATAGATCAATACAACATCTCCTTCCTCTCTCTCACCTTTTCTCCTCTAAGCTAGATACAACAAATACAAATCATATTCATCTCTCACAATTGCTCTTCTAAGCTAGATATCACAATATCAAACCAACCTCTCTCTCACATATTACAAATGGCTACTCAAGCCTTTATTTATAGCTTTCCAAATGACCTTTGGCCTTCCCCCTTTGTGACCTTTCAATCATCATGGAAAATGGTGCCAATCTTGGATGAACCTTCATATCCAAGCATTTGAAAAGTCATGTGGTGACCCTTCATGACCAAAAATGTCTTTCCCACTTTTGTCCTTATCTTTGGTGACTTTTCATATTCCTCAAAGTGTCCCTTTATGAGAATTTTTCCCTTTACTCTTTTGTCTTCACTTGGTGACTCTTGGTATTCCCCAAGATGACTCTTCATGGGAAAATGTGTCCCATCATTCTTTTGTCTTTATCCCATGACTCTTCGACTTCTCCACGGGCCCTTATTTTGTCTCATATGCGACCAAAAATATATTCATTAATATTAAATAAATATTAACTCATATTAGCTAAGATAAACAACATTAAATGCAATGGGGCCTTTATTACCAATAATACTAAACCTTTGACATCAATGACAATATTTCCAACACTAAGAAAAAACTTTTCATCCTCAAACAAGATAAGATCTATCCATAAGATGACATGCCAATTTCCACCTTTCAATATATATCCAAAATGTCCTTAGAGGAGGAACACATCATTCCTCTCTAAATGGCATAACTTCCAATGTGAAAGTCTAACCCACTTCTATAATACATCAAGAAATTATTAAATACTACATTTAATAAAAAAATTCCTCCTAATGCATCATAGAAACATGTAAATACATCATTTAATTATTTATCCTAATGCACCATGAAAATTATTAAATACATCATTTAATAATTTTGTCTTAATGCATTACAGAAATATTAAAAAATTAATTAATTCCCTAGAACAAGGAAATCAATCCCACTTCCAACAAACATGGAAGTATACATGAAAATTATTAAATAAACATTTAATAACTTTCACCACATGAGGAGTGAATTAAAAATGTGATTCCCACATCCTTGGAGCTCTCCAGACCCCCAAAGGGATCCACACTCAACACTCATTGAAATCAATTCCCTCCTTATATGTAAACCTCTTTACCACCAATTGAGCCTTATACATTTTCTTGCCTCCATCATCTTATTTAATTCTATATACCCACTTGTTATAAAATACTCTCTTATCTTCACGTGGGGTTACTAAATCCCAAGTTTTGTTTTCCATGAGAGACTAATGTTACTCATCCATAGCTTGATCCCACTTCTTCCTAACATCTACCTATATTAATTCTTCAAAGCACACTAGCTCTCCATTGTCAGTGATTAAAAAGTAATTAATAAATGGAGAAAAACATTTATGTTCCCTTCTTACCTTAGAATACCTTTTCACAATAGGAGTTTGGGGTTCATGTGCAATATGTGCTTGAACTAGTTTCTTAGACACTTTATCATCTACAATATCATCTAGTATTGTGTACTCTTTTCTAGAGTCCTCTTTCTAATCCTAATACTACTATTTATACATGAATTTTTCATTAAATATAGCATCCCTAGACCTAAATATTTTCTTGTCCTTAAGAATCCAAATCTAGAAACCAAAGTCATCTTCACCATAACCAATCAAGGTGTATTTTTTAGATTTAGCCTCTAACTTAGTCACATCATCCTTATCAATATGAATGAAGTCTTCAAAACCAATTATTCTAAGAAATGAATAATCGACCTTATCACCAAACCAAGATTCCTTAGGTATGCCTCCATCCAAAGCAGATGGACCTCTATTTATCAAATATACAGCTGTATTTACTACTTTTATCCAATACTGAAGAGGCATTCCTGTATGCCAACTCATGCTCGTAACACACTCCATGATAGTCTTATTAATCCTTTCTAACACTCCATTTTTTTGTGGAGTTATTAGAACCATCCTCTATATATGAATTTCATTCCTTGAATAGTAATCAAAAAATGCATTGTTGTAATATTCCCAACCATTATTTGACCTAAGACATTTAAACTTGAGACTTGTTTCATTCTCAACCAAGGCTTTCCATCTTTTAAACGTATCAAACACCTCAAATTTTCTCCTAATTCCATACACCTTAAATTTATTAGTTTCATCATCAATAAAAGTGATATAATACAATGGCCCACCAATAAAAGATACATGAGTTGGCCCCTATAAATCTAAATGGAATAGCTCTAACTTATTCTCCTTCATCATAGGTCCAACCTTGAGAAAATTTACACTCTTATATTTTCCATACACATAATATTCACATAAATTTAAATCATATCCTTTCAATCCATGTAACTGATCCTTCAAAATTTGCATACCCTTTTGGCTCATATGACTGAGCCTATTATGCCACAAAGTTGCATATGCATCTATAGCAACTAAATTATAATAATCAACACTACTTAATAAATACATGGTATCAACCTTCTTACCTATTACTACCACAAGATCACCCTTGGTCACATTCCAAGAATCTACTATAATTATCACCATATAACATTCACTTCCTAGCTATCTTATAGATACCAAATTCCATCTTAACTTAGGCACATGCCTGACATCCTTTAGTATCCAAGTGTTTCCATTTTGTATCCTGATCTAAACACTTATTTTTCCTATTGTGTTTCAAAGCTCATCATCACCTAGTTAAACATGTCCAAAATCCTCTTGAACATTATCAATAAAATAATGCCTATATGGTGTAGCATGAAAAGAAGCCCCTGGGTCTAAAACCTAAGACTAGAAATATTGTCAATGGAGAGAATTAATGCATCCTAAAAAAAATTCCCTATTTCTAAATTAACCTCTTTGGAGTATTCCTAATTTCTATTCTTGATATAAAGAGACAATCTTTCTTTACATGCCCAGTCTTTCCACAGTGCTAGCATACCATCCTAGCCCTTGATTTTGACCTTTCAGGACCATTTAACTTTCTATGTTTTCCTTTTCCTCTAAACTTTTGTCTCCCTCTACTCTCCATCACCAAAGCATTACCTAAATTAGAATTCTCTCCAGATATTTTATATCGCATTTCATCGCTAAGGATTACTTCTATGACATCCTCAAACTTCAACTTGGAATTATTAGAGATCGAGTTGTTCATATCCATTACTAGGTTATTCCAACTCTATGGAATTATTAGAGATCAAGTTATTCGTATCCATTATCAAAATCTATTTTTATATAATTATACATACTCATAACCATATTTAATTCATTCATATGATTAATAATTGAACCATTTTTAGACATCTTCATATTAAATAACTTTTTCATTAAAAATATTTTATTAAAAGTAGAGGGTTTCTCATATATCTTCCCTAATGCATTCATGAGACCTTATGCGGTATTCTCTTAAAATAGATTGAATGTGACCAAAGATAAAAGGTATAACCTAATGGCCCCAAGTGCTTTCCTATCAAGCATCTCCTAAGCCTCATCTATCATACTCACTAGTTGCTTTACTTTTCTTCCTAGTGGAGCATGGAGGTCCTTCTGATAGAGGTAATCCTCCATCTGCATCTTCCATAGATTAAAGTTATATATATTGAAATTTTTAACCTTTGATCCATGATTATCATCCATATTTCCCACTTGAATTAATAACCCTTATTTTTATTTAATAATTCAACAAATATAACTTGAAGATCTGATACCAGTTGTTAGGAATAAAACTAGAAATTGATGCAAAACAATTTCACAAAATTGTAATAATAGATAGATATAAATAGAGATGAATAAATAACATAAAATAAATATGGAAAATAGGAAGACAAATTTTAACATGGTTTACCCAATGTGGGATACATCCACCAAGAAACACTTTCTTTTATTTTATTACAATCGAAGATAGTACAAACCACTCTCAAATTAGTCTTCTCACAATTATAATGCATAAATATTCTTCCTTATAAGACCCCTATTCTCATTATGTATAACCTATAAAATATACATAAATACATAATACATCAACATAGTGGTATTAAAAAACAATGAGTACCAAAACCATGGGTAGAATCAACCCAAAATGATTTCCCATTAAAAGGGGTCCAAAACCCCGATGAGAATACATATAAAGTGTACAATATATTAAAAATATACAGTATTTAAAAATAAATTGTAATTTAGAAATAGGATCCACAACATAACAACATATACACACTTTTTATAAGGATTTATAATCAGTGTAATATGTTTAAACATTAAATCTAAAATGGCTTGTCTGGCCGAGTAAGGACCGTGAGAGGGAAGTCAACAAAATGATTGAAAGACTAACATTTGCCACTATGAATTATGATCCATCTATAAAATGATGTTATGAGGATGTTTTAGGATCATATACATTAAATTGAAGTATTTTAAATTTTTTTCATAGGTGGTTTAGGTCATTGTTTCCATGATTGTGTTTTGAGGCTAGTTGGTATTTTTGAGTGGACTCTTTGCAGGGAAGGGTTTGAGTGATTATTCCCTAATTTTAGAAGTTTAAATCACATATTTATGATAGTGAGGTCATATATATTATTTATGTGTTTTTTTTGTCACATTTTTTTGTAAAAATTGTGCTTATGCTTCAATTATTCAATATACACTTTTTGGGTATGCATAGGCCTAGTATGAATAATGTTTTGAGAAGAGGTTCAAATCGTGGTTGGAACTAAAAGGTTTTATGGACATAAATTTAAGTTTTATAAGGTCTATTTGATATTAAAATGGGGTTTTTATTATATATGTTTAGTTTTAAATAGTTCCAAGAAATATAAAATGTAATTTGCTCTAATAGTGGCCTAATTGAATTAGGTCTCATTAAGGCCTAAAAGAGAATTTGGTCCTATTTGTTGTGACCAACATATTTAAATGTTTTTTTAATATATTAAACGTGTTATATGACCTATTTAAATATTATTTCAAGCTTTTAAATGTATATGGTTGACCAAGGTGTGTAAGAGTAAGTTACCTATATAAGAATAAGGTTGAATAGGCCTAAATGTGTGTGAGCGAGTGTGGAGTGTGCAAGAGAATAAAATTAGAAAAATGAGGACTATCATAAGGTAATTTGTACCATAATAGGAGTATCATGAATATATAATATAATTTATTAATGTTAGGATCAATGTAATATGACCTAATCAAGTCAAAAAGAGGGATAGTTGAACGAAGAAGGCTAGAGACTAGTTTGAGAGGAATAAAATTTTGTGAAGAGATGAAGAATATCATCATATATTGAAGATTGAAATAATTAAAAATATATAATGTAGAGGTATAATTTTATTATTGGTTTCTTTTTGAATATGTGGCTTATCTGGTTTTGAGTCACTAAGGGAGTTGGTGCTTTCTTACAAGTGGGTGCTTGTTAAAAGACTCTGTCAAATTGGTGCTTGATAGACTGGGGTTAGTGATTCAATTTGAGTGGGTTATAAAATAAATTTGATTTATTACTTTATATTAATATTTTTCCAAAATATTATTAGTGGGTTTTATCCCCCATGAGGGTTTTTCATTTAGATGTTGTGTTCATACTTGCTATGTGTATATTCTCATTTCTATGTTACTAGACTAGTTAATATTGCTCATATGTTGATGTTCCTTATTGAATGATTAAAAGATAAAATGAAGTGAAATTAAAATTTTATAAAAACACTAATTAACCCCCCTCTCATTAATATTTCTTCAAATATTTAGTATTAGAGCCTGGTCCTTTGAGATAGGCCTAATAGCCTAAATTTGATCTTAAGAAGCACAAGCTTGGATTATGATGATGATAATGTTTATCATGATACTAATGATGGTATTGGTAGATTTGACTAAGAAAAATAAGTATAATAAGTTGATTCTTTATCAAATCATAAAATAATGTGGGTTATTTAATAAGAACATAAGTCAGATTTAAACTAATGTCAAGAGTATTCTTTACTAGCTTAGAAGGATTATGTAGAAGCCAAATCAAAGGTCAATCCTAAGTTAATAGTCAAGTCTAGAATGACATTTAATAATTTTCAATCTTGTGATAATATGGAAATCTTGGAATATTTTAAATTTTCATTCTCTTAAGCTCCCTATGGAAGGGGTGACTCCATTAGGATTCATAGAGACACTCATTAGTAAGTATGGTAGATGCTTGATGATATTTGATAGGTATTTTATAAGTATGAAGACATGTTGAAGTTTGTTGAGTCTGAGATGGAAGTGTAGTCTTTTGGCATATTTATATGTAAGATTTTTTTATGTATGACAATATTTGGTATTGGTACCAGAGTGCTTGATCTGTGTTGGTAATGGTTTGTGTGTACTGCTAATTAATATGGTGAGCAAGTTATGAAGACAAAAGGGGAGTAAGATTTCTAAAATGTTTCATGAGCTAGTTGTGAGAGAGAGTTGAGTGCTCTATGTGCATCAATATTACCATTAGTTCATAGAGTAATATGTCACATGTTGTATTATCTCAATTTTTATATCATCAAGAAGATAAGTTATGCAAGAGGTTTGTCATAGTATATCATGTAAATACATACCTATTTGATAGATTGAACAAGGAAGATGTCCTAATGATTTATGTGCCATGGTGGTTTGATAAAAATGAAGGAGATAGACTGATGCAAAAATAAAATATGAGATATCATATTGACATGACATGAGTGATCTTTTCTCTGGCATTAAGGACTAGATTTTTCCCTTTGAAAAATATCTTTGAGTGAAAAGAGGCATAATTGGCATAGTAGACAAACATTGATTATAGAAATATTTTATGCTCATATGAATTGAATGTGATTGATCTAAGTGTTTGAATATGACCTTTGGGTCATGTAACATAGGGTTATATGCTTAGTATGCCTTGGTTGTGTGAGGATAAGGTGATAAAGAAAGATAAAAGTTTGGAAAATAATAAACTAATACATGAAGGGTTTTCATGATATAGGTGGATCAAATATGGATTATGGAGCTCAAAAAACATTAGAAGAGATTAATTTTAAAGTTTGTGAATGGATAAGGATAGATTGGGGAAAAATTATGTGAATGGTTGTCATGAGTAATTTTAATAATTTATAACATCTAATGTATTTGAGAGATAGCATTAGCTCAGGGTGAGGTAACCAGATAATTGTTAAGCTTAAAGAGCATATTTGTAGTACAAATAAGGTATGTAGAATCATGAAGATAGGTTAGATGTTTATGAATATTGAACATAAAAATGATTTTTGTTATCATTCATCATTGTGGAATCAAGGTGCATAAATGAAGGTAAGTAGTCTTGTATACCTAAGTCCATTTGAAGAAGATACTTGTTAGATAAGAACAAATGGGATAGCCTAGTGAGTTTGATTCATATCAGTCATGTCAATAATAAGATGTATGGTCTTGTAACTAGAGTTCATTTAAAGACTATGTTTGATCTAAGGGAGAGAATGTTCTTGTGATGCCGCATAACCTATGTTCAAAGAAGGTGTGGTTTGAGATTGTAGTTTGTGGAAGACCTTTTGTCATTAATGTCAAAATGGGAGAAGAGAAGGAAGTTTGACTAGTTCAGGGAAGATGTGAGTGATTACTAATCATATTGTATAATGTTTTGTCATCAATGGTAAAGGGGGATTTTGTTGGTATAGTGTTATAATTGATGTCAATCTGATATCATTGATGTCTAGTTAAAGGTATGTATAAATTTTCATGAGAGAGAAAGATACAAGTCTGAGTGTCTTATATCTACTTGGTTGATGTTGTGTAAGGAATAAGTCAAGGCACCAAGTTGTCATGTAAAGCCTTATGTAGACCTTTTGAGAAGGTATGTGCAATAAAGCTTGATGAAGTGAACGAGCACAAGCTGGTAAGAGGTTGCGTGGAATTATGTGATCAGATGAGTAATGTATAGTTATCTTTAGAATTATTTCAATTTCATTTTTCAAGCATCGAGATCTTAAGGAGTCTTATCATGACCTACTAATGGCATGAAAAGAGGCATGTAGATCAAGTGTTTGAGTAACCTAAAGACTTGTCATGGTATGAAAAGTCCTAGCAATAAGTTTTGAATAAGGTAACATGTTGAAATGGATGCACAAAGGCATAAAAATATATATAATGTTGATTTAACATGCATATGAGGCATTTTATCACTCAAGAGAGTCTCAAGATGAACCTATAGGGGTATAATCTACAACCCAAGTACACAACTGGATTAGTTATAGATCCTACCTAACCTAATGAGGTGTCATGAGGTGTTGTCAAGGCCAATGAATTTTGTTTTTAAAAATTATCATGGTAATAAGTTGTATGACACGTATATGAGGTATTGACGCTTGGATAGAGGTTTAAAGGTCCGTTCAAGACTTAATAAGGTTGATGAATCAAGTGTATAAAGCAAGATGGGGAGAGCATGGCCAAATGAGGTATGAGATTCATATTTCAAGAGAGTATTGAGAATGTGAGAATTTTCAATTGTGTGATATATTTTCTCAAATGTGTTGACCAAGTTTGAGGTCAAAATTTGAAGGTTTAGACTTGAAAATCTGTTTTAAGGTCCCTAGGGTGCATAAAATGAAGAGGTATATAATTGAGAAGGTTTTTCAAGTGTTTTTTGGCACATGTATAATATACATGGTTCCCTAAGTTGTTAATTGTAGATGGGGAATGGTCATAGCTCAATGTTATAAGTATTAATTTCTAGAATGAGGGGCTAAGATTTCTGAATGATTGTTAAGATTGGAAGATGGTTTAAATCCTCAAAGAACCCTAATAGTGGTCTGATATGAAATAAGTTGATTAGAAGTACCTAGAATGGTTTTATATGGATATAAAAGTTATTTGATATTTAATTCAGCTCTCTTAGGCACTTCCAAGTGTGATTGGTTTTTAGGAGAGTTAGTGGACCCTAAAAAAACCTTTATTTCTCAAAAATTTGTTATAATAGACATAGTTGACCAAGTGAAAGTATGCAAATCATTAGAGGACAAATTTTGACACCTTTTTTCTATGTTCATGGTTTTTTATGATCATTTTATATCGTTTAGGTATGCTAAACCAATCATACAAGTTGACCTAGCACTAAATAGACCTAATGATTCATATAGTGAGAAAACCAAGTAGATGTGAAAAGTTTATTAAGGATGAATCTCTTTTCATGAAGATATTTTTAAATAATTTTAATAAATTTTAATATTTTATATAATATTTGGATATCATTTTATATGAAAAAATGTTTCTCAGAAGTTTTCTTATTTGGTTCTGATGTGCCTGTGAGGAGAGAGGTCCAGAGATCAATCTATATGTCTAATATTTGATATTAGACCTTAGTGTTTTTGTTTTTATATGTTATTAAGATAATAAGGATAATATTCATGCATAAAGAGTCATTTAATTTGTCTACATAGGTTTTGGAATTCAAAGTCACCATGATTAGTTTTTGAATAAAACTAGCAATTATGAGTGAATAAGGTACAATGATGAGTTTCAATCCTTATCTTTTGAATTTATGTTCCTAATGAATATGGTGATGTGTTTTGGTACATATATGACCTTTAAATTATTTTTATAAGGATTTATTATGATTTTAATCTGTTGAAACATTAAATATAAAATGGCTTATTTAATTGATTAAAGATTGTGAGAGAGAAGGTCAACAAATTGATCTGCAAGACCAATAGTTGCCACTAGGACTTATGATCTATCTATTGAAGGTTGTTATTAGGATTTTTTATTATAATATACATGGATTTAATGTCTCTAAAATCTATTATATATGTGTTTTAGGTCATTGTATCCATGACTATATTTTGAGGCTAGTTGGCAATTCTGAGTGCACTCTTTATAGAGAAGGGTTTGAGTCAATTTTCCCTAATTTGAGAAGGGTTTGAATATATTTTTTATTTTTTATTTGTTTCCATGTTTTTTGGGAAAAACTATGCTTATGCTTTAGTTGTTTAAAACATACATTTTGAGTATACACAGGGCTAATATGAATAGTGTTTTGAGAAGAGGTTGAAGGGTGGTTGGACTTAAAAGGTGTATTTCAGATGAATTTGAAGTGTTCCTTATGTATTAAATTTTTTTAATAATTTTAACAAAGATAAAATGTAATGTGATCTAATAGTGGCCTAATTGAATTAGGTCTCCTTAAGGCCTAAAAGAGAATTTGTTATTATATGTTGTGATCAACATATTTCAATGTTTGGTTAATATTTAATATATTTTATATGAAATATTGATAGATAAATTCAAGTGTGAAAAATTATGTGGCTGACCAAGTGTGTAAGAGTAAGTGACTTGTATAAGAATAAGGTCTAATAAGCCTAGTTATGTGTGAGTGAATATGGAGCATGTAAGAAGATTAAAAAGCACAAAGAGGAGAAGGAGGAGGTCATGTGAACCATAAAATGGGTATCATTAATATACAATATAATGTTTGAATGTGAAGATCAAGGTCATATGACATAATCATGTCAAGAAGAGGGCTAGTTGATCAAAGAAGGCAAGAGGCCATTTTGAGAGGAACAAAAGTGAGTTAAAAGTTGAAGAAGAGGATCATCATCTATTGAATATTGCAACAAAGATAAATATTGAAGGTATATGTCTACTTACTTGAGTGGGTGATTGGTCAAGAGGTTGTTGATTTAGTGCTTCCTTGTAAGTGGGTACTTAGTAAAAGACTATATCAAGTTAGTACTTGATAGACTAGGGTAGGTTCTCCAAGTTGTGGTTAATCAACTAAATTTTATTTATTTATTTATAGTAATATATTTATAATCTATAGTCAATTGGATTTATCCCCCATGAGGGTTTCATATTTATATGATGTGTTCATACTTGCTATGTGTATATTCTCATTTCTATACTATTATACTAGTTGATATTGCTCATATGTTGATGTTGACTAATGAATTATTAGAGGATATAATAAATTGAAATTAAAAGTTTATAATTACACTAGTTCACCCCCCCCCCATTCATATTACTTCCAATAATTTGATCCCCCAAGTCCACCTCACTCACCCCTTCACAGGCCTTTGTCATCTAATAATCTTTAGCCCACCATAGAACCAGTCATGACACATAAAGATCAGTATGAGAATGAATATCCTATATTTAGGATTACAAAATTCCAACCTATTAACTTTGATGAAATGGAGGGTTACCCTAATGAACTTCCAAATGACGTAAGGAATCGACTCCCTAAATTTTAAGGGAATAATGTAGTGATTAGAGATCAACATTTGAGGGATTTTCACAATGTGATTGAAGATTATGATGTTGAGAATGAGGATTTCTATATTAATTATTTTTTCACATTATATAATAAGATGCACATGAATGGTTCAATTCTCTTCTCTATGGATACATAGATTCATGGGAAGAAATGAAGGATATTTCTAAAATACAATATGTTGATAGGATTGATCCTTGGTTTCTTGTAGAAGAATTTGAAAACATAAAGAAGAGCCAAAATTAATGTGTGTAGGAATTCAATACAATGATTAATAATACTATGATGAGGCTGCCTAATAATATTAAGCCAAGTGGTACTGCTTATTTGATAAAATAATGTGATGCATTTGACAAGAAAGTAACATATTAATTGAGAGATAAGGATCCCACAAATATGATATTGGCATTCAAAATTACCATTCAAATTGATAATAATATAAAGTTCGTAGGGAATCCTCTAAACAAAATTGATGATGTCAAGCTGACCAATCTTGAGAAGTCTCAGTATAATAAGGCTTACAACTTTAAGGAAACTATGAAAACCTTGGATATTGCCATCAATAATGTGTCATACAAGTTAGTTAGATTTGAGAAGGGGATTCCTCATGGATCTTATTGTCATGAGAGATCTCAAAATAAGAATAAAGCACAAGGGAGATCCTCTTTCCATAATATAGATAATGATAGAAGGAAGAGACCTAACTGAGATGAGACAAATGATAGAAATCTAAGTAGAGGAGATGGGAAAGAGGTTACTAATCTGTTAAAGACTAAGGTCAATGTTGTATACTATGATTTTGATATTGATTGGTGTGATAAATTATTACTCCCCAATACTCCTTGTGATACTCCTAAAATAATTGTTGAAGATGCAGAGCAACTTGAGTCTACGTCTAAAAATTAAGAGATTATGATGTTTGATTGTCAACTCCTTTGAAGTAATGTGTCTACCACCATAAAATTATTGAGTGCTGCTATTGTTTATCAATTTTGGAGTAAATTGAAAGAGGTCTGTGTCCCGAATCTCAAGTTTATTTTTGATATAAACATGGCATAAACATATGAGTTGTCCAAACATGACTTTGGGTTTTTGATATGTATGATGATTAAATAATATGATGGGGGAATTTCTTCAGTCAAGGATAGGCAACTATTAATTAATGTTGTAGTTTCCTAAGAGAAAGAATATAATATGAGAATAAAGAAGCAAGGTGTCTATCCTCAAGAGACTACCCTTGTAGATCCAAAGGCATAGAATAAACATAAATAAGATAACAAAACCAAAGAAGTCTCTTAATTTTCCAAAATAACACCCACTTCCCAAAATATCAAACTTAAAGGAGATCCATCCAAGAATAGAGAACCTTTGCTATCTAGTATTGCTAAGGGTACAAATGATGTAAGAAAAAACCCATCCTTGAAAAGTGTTGTTAGGAATGCTAGTTCATCCCATCATGTTCCCACTCTAACTTTAAATTATTGTATTCCTACTAAAAGTGTTGTCACCCTTCTTCTAAATAGTCTCATTTATTAGTACAGTGTGTGTCTTTGTTTGTGTGTGTGTGTGTGTGTGTGTGTGTGTGTGTGTGTGTGTGAGAGAGAGAGAGAGAGAGAGAGAGAGAGAGAGAGAGAGAGAGAGAGAGAGAGAGAGAGAGAGAGAGAGAGAGAGAGAGAGAGAGAGAGAGAGAGAGAGAGAGAGAGCCCAAGTATTGAGTCAATTATAAATCATTGTTCCACTTGTTTAGTGCTTACAAATACTAGAACATAGGAGGGCATTTGAGTATTTAGTATTGAGTCAATTATAAATCATTGTTCCACTTGTTTAGTGCTTACAAATACTAGAACATAGGAGGGCATTTGAGTATTTAGAGTTTAATGAGAATACAACTACCAGTGAGATTACTTCAATTCCACTACCCCCAAATTATAATGAAGAGTCACATGAGGTTATTTAATTATCCCTATAGGTTTATCTTGGAACTACATTGATAGAAAGTTATTTGGATGTTGACCCTTTTGATAATACCCTATTGATTAATGGTTTAATTATTTAATATTGCATGTTTGACTAATAGCCTCTTACAATGTGATGCTCCTTAGTGTCCTTAATGATGTTTGAGTAAAAATAACATTTGATTTTGGCAAGTGTTATGTAATAGACTCAATATAAATCCCATTTTTTGGACTAGTTAAATGATTGGTAGTTTAATTGGTAGTTCATCCAAGTAAATGTATGAACATAGATGTGGCAATTATGGATTATCCTTCCAAATTGGGGATGTTATTGTTAATAAAATTATCTCCCATCATGGGTGGTAGTGTTCATATGGACCTTTTTTATTCCACCATCTCATTGGAGGGTAAGATTGTGAAACTTCATAGAGATCCTAGAATGTTACATGTACTAAAGATCTAAAATGTCTCTAAATTAGGTTCTGAACACTGATGTGGAGTTGGGTAATTTTATTAGAAATGTATATTTTGTTGAAAATTTGATTTTTATTAATGTTAGATATGAAAAATAAAGTGATGATGTTTGGATAATGTGTTTTCATGGGGCTTGCTCCAATCTTGAAAATGGAGCTTGGGTTTTATTTTATGCCCCAAAAAAAATCTTTTAAGTTTTATTTCAATTTATCTTTTGAGTGCACTAACAACATTGATAAATATGAGGCACTCTTTCTTGGTCTAAGTATTGCCCAAGATCATGGAATTACAATTCTAATTGTAAAGGGTGATTCTAAGTTAGTGGTTAGGAAGGTCTAAAATGATTATGCGACCAAAAATCTAAGGATAAAACAATATAAGCATGTTGTATGTTATTTTTAATAATTCTTTGATTCTTTAAATATTTTTTATCATGATATATCTTTCAATGAAAAAATTGATAGAATTGTAGGGTTGGGTGCTCAGTTTTAAAGTGATAATATGAATCCTCACTTTTAGTATCCAATGGAGGTACATATTAAACCTTCAATCCCAAAAAACATTCATCATTGGCAAGTATTTGATGATGATGATCAAATTAAGAGGTTTCTCAATTATGAAGTGGAATTTTAGGGTCAAGTTACAAACTTGGAATCCATGATCCAAATCTATGATCAAAAGGAAACCTTATTTGGGAAAGTTATCACTCAATTGGAAACAAACATCATCCTAAAAATATTAGTGAGTTTATAGGCATCTTTTGATGGAGTAGAAAGAATTAAAGGTAGAAATCTCTTTATCTAAAAAGATGTGGTTGAATGTAACTTAGGCACTAAAGATAATCCAAGAAAATTCTATCTTGGCACTCACTTGAGTACATATGAGAAGAAATCCTACATGTAATTTTAAAATAAGTATTAGGATTGTATGTCTTGGTATTATTATGAACTAAAAGCATATAAAGAGGATATTTTTCAACATGTCATCCCACTACAACCTAATAGCAACCTTTTAGGCAAAATCAGAGAACTATTAACCCCATCTTAGCCACAAAGATGTGGGAAAAGTTAAATAAACTAATGGTTGGTGGGATTATTCAACACATTAGGTATTCATCATGGGTGACAAACTTAGTCCATGTAAAAAATAAAAATGGTGACATCTTCTTTTGTGTTGAATTTAGAAATTTAAATAAGGATTCTTTAAAGGATCCCTTAACTAATATGGATAACTTGATGTAGAGTGTTACAAGATTAGAAATACTCTCCATGTTAGATGGTTTCTCAAGGTATAACTAAGTTATGGTAAAAGAATCTGCGAGACACAAAATTACATTTACAATGCCTTAGGGCATTTATGTATTTATGAGAATGCCTTTTGGTTTAATTAATGCTAGTGTAACATTTCATAGGGCTATGGATGTTGATTTTTCAATGATAATTAACAATTTTATTGATATGTTTCAAGAAGATATTACAGTGTACTCAAAAAATAGAAAAGAGCATTTGGAACATCTAAACAAAGTGTTCTTTAGGTACATGGAATTCAATATTTCCTTTAATCCAAAGAAATGTCACTTTCAAGTACAAAAGCCTGAGTTTTTGGGACACATAATGTCTAAGGATGGTGTCATGATTGATCTAGAGAGAGTGAAATCCATTAACAAATTTCCTATCCCAAAATCAAAGAAGAGAATTTAGTCCTTCATTAGAAAAATTAACTTTGTGAGAAAGTTTGTGTACAAATTTATAGAGATCACTATGCCTATTAATTTCATGTTAAAAAAGGACCAAACCATCAAGTGTGAGGAGGACATAAACCTTTCAATGATATCAAAGGATCCTTGATTTATACCCTTGTCTTAGCCAATTCTGATTATACTAGGGATTTTTAAATATTTTATTTTGCATCATAAAGTACTGCAGTTGTTGTTATATTGCAAAATAATGATGATGGTCATAAACATCCCATATATTTATTTAATAAATCTATCCATGGATCTAGACTGACTTATATTATCATGGAAATGTAAGTCCTCACCCTTTTTAAAGTCGTTAAAATGTTTAGACCTTATATTCCAAGTTTAAAGATTGTTGCATATGTCCCACATACAATGGTCAAGGATATCTTGATTCATATTGAGATATCAAACAAGAAATTTAGGTAGCTCAATAATTTTCAAAAGTGTGACATGTAGATCTAATTTTGTGAGAGGCATGTGCCTATCCAAGCATGTGACTAAGACCAATTTGCATGTTGTGGAGGTAAACACTAGTATTTTTGACATTGATTATTATTTGAGTAAAGTTATCATGTCTCTGTGGTATATGGACATTATTTATTACTTGAAATGTTTGAATTATCCCCCTACCTTGGATAAGAATCAAAGGAAAAATCTTAAGCTTATATCCTGAAAGTATCTTTTGACTAAAACTAGATTAGCATGGAAGAATCTAGATGGGATTATCTTAAGATGCATGTTAGAAGAAGAAAGTATTGATTTAATTAAATACATTTATAGTGGAGTATATGGTGTAATTTTGTTTCTAAATTCATAGTTCATAAGATTATAAGGCATGGTTATTGGTGGTCATCATTATTCAAGGATGTTTTACAAAAAGTAATAAAATGTGAGAAATTTCAGTGCTTTGATAGAAGGTTCAAAACTTCTAGCTCTTTCCCCTTGCATCCTATGTTGATTGAAGGCCCATTTATACAATGTGGCATGGATTTTATTGGGGATATAACTGATACATCAAGTGCTCAGCATAGGTGGATATTGGTTACAATTGAGTACTTCACAAAATGGGTTGCGGTGGTCCTTACAAAGAAGGCCACACATTAGGTGATCATGGACTCTCTATTGAATCACATTATTTTTAGATTTATTGTGTCTATCAATGTAATTTCTAACAATGACATGAGTTTCAAATATAAACCTTTGGTGGCATTCTATAAATAATATCAGATCACATTAAATTACACTTCCATTTACATCCCTTAGGGGAATGGGCAAGAAAAATCCTATAATAAGAACATGATCAAAATCATTATAAAGACTATAGAATTTAACAAGAAGTGGGGTGAATAAATAAAATTTGATTTATGGGATGATAGGATCACACCTAAGAGAGCTATAGGTAAGAGCCCTTTTGAGCTTGTTATGGAGCTCAAGCTATTTTACCTATGAATCTATTATTGCCAACATACCATTTCATGAAATAGCTAGATGAAGATGGTGAAGTTAGGTAGAATGAGCTAGATTATTAAGATTCATGAAACTAGAAGAGAAGCTCATGAAATATACATAAAGTTCAAGTAAAGACTCAAAAGGATATTTGATAAAAATGTCACTCCAAGAACTTTTAATATAATAGATCTAGTTTTACTATGGGATATTAGACATGATGAGAAAGGAAAACATGCCAAATTTGATTCCTTATTGATGGGCCCTTATTCTATTGATTGTAGAATTTGGAAACATAATTTCTTATTAAGAGATTTGGATGGTGAGATATTAGAATTGATAGTTAATGGAAGATATCTAAATCACTTCCTTGACTAAGTCCATGTTTGTGTAAAGTAATGTATAGTGTATAATCTTGTTGTTTTATTACCCTTCTATATTAGGCTTTATTTTCATAGTTATATTGTTGTTTTTCATTATATGTTCATTATTGGATCGTCTTGATCTATTTTTGTTGGTTTTCCCCTATTTCATTAAGCTTCCATATGTGCCTATTAATAAATTTCCAAAAATTATGACTTTGCAACCTAAAGGATATGCACATAATCTTGTTTTTTGTAATTATTTGCAGACAGTCAAGGGGTGTATATCCCCATGTGAAGAATAGTGTTACTGCCCAAATCTAAATCAATCAATTTGTTTTCTTTCCCTAAAAATGTGTATTTAAAAGTTTAATTATTTCCCCTAAATGAAATCCACAAAAATGTTCATCCGAAGCATAAACCCACTTTTACAATCATGTTGTATAAACCCTGTAATATTCAATCTCACCATCACTTAAGTTTTTCATGTTTTTATGTGTGTTTTGATTGCAGGCTCTATGGTGGGATTGAGTCATGAAGAGTAAAAACTAAAAAAGTCTAAAAAATACAAAGTCTATTTTTTTTTTCAAAAGGACAAGGTCTTAGGACATCAAGATGGGATTACAATGTTACACTATAACTTTAACTTGTAAATTTGCAAATTAAAAGTAAAAGTATGAATCCCAAAGCTTATTACATGCAAATTTTCATTTTGAAAATGAAGGCCTGAATTCTCATGGAAGTGCAAAGGTGCACATTTTATCATTGTCAACAACCTTGAAAGAAAAAAGAGAATGCACATGGGAAAATGATGACATAATCACAACAAAAGGTTCTAAGGAAAAAACAATTTTGGATGTGCAATTTTTCATATTGAAGTTGAAAGTCCTAGTCCTGGCCCATAGTGGATGTGTTATTAAAGGAAGTCATGGACATTTCAAATCCATGTAAGTGATGACTCCTATGTTGATATACATGCAGAAGTCTTAAGTCAAAATATAACATTATTTTTCATGAAAGAAACAAGCACAATATTCAAGTTTTAAAATGCAATCAACTTTTCAAAAGGTGGTGACGTTCCTAAGGAAGTTCATGGAGATTATTTAATGAAATGAAACATTTAATAAATAACAATAGAGATTCAGGTATGTTATACACATTTACATAAAGTGTAAATGTGCACATCAAGTCCTAAATACCATGGAAATGGAAATAGGCATGTAGGGCCTAAAATCTCGTAACATTGCAAAAGTCCAAATAAGGTTCAAAATACCTCAAAAGGTAAAACATAGAATGTGTCAACATCATGATTAGTATCAACCTTCAATGTGGAGAAGAAATAAATGCCAAATGTTATTCTCATCCATTTCCACCTAGCATTTTAATCCCTAAGTAAACAAGAGTTTTGTGCCAAAAATTATGATGAAGTAGATTAAAGTGTAGAATGAACCTTAGCTGGGTTAGAAAATTCAACAATTTATTTTGCAAAAAATTTGTGTAGATGCATATAACACCATTGATATAAAAGTTGTTCTTAGCTAATGGATTTGATATACTTGGCTTAACTTGATTTAGACCCATCAATTATTCAAATCCCATGCATATGAAATTGACAAGAAAGATTAAATTTGAAGGTTTTATAGTAAAATATTCAAAAATCATCAGTTGATGAGAAATTTGTAGGTCAAGATGACTCTAGTCTCAATGAATGTACTAGGATGAAAGCATCAAGACTTATTAGGGAGGTGCATTTATTATGAATAAAATTTAAGTATCTTCTAATGGCATCTTAATTAGCAAGATCACTGGATATTGCCCCACAATTTTTTAAGTTAGATTATGTGAGAAGGCCTGATGAGAAGTTTATCACTAAAGCCATTGGTGTGTTACATCATCCCTACTTAGAAACTTCACCTTATGATTTAGCTAAGATAAAAATATCTTTATCTCTACAAAAGGGCCATCTTCACACCAATATATTCTTTCAGCATGGCCATTTAACATGTTTAGAGGCATGCCACTTACAACTTGATGAACTCGAGTTATTATATTTTCTTGGAATGGTACAAAATAATTTCAACTTATTTTTCAAAAATAAAAAGGTACCAAGAAATTGTCAATGTTGTGCCTTTAATACAAAAAGTTAATCACTCGATTTCAAGAGGGAGAGGGCTTTCTTTTCTATGATATTATAACTTAGTTCAGATCCTTGCATAGCTTTACTAAATAAAGTTGTGGGTTGTTCATGACCATCATCATTATTTTGTAATAAAATAAAATATACAATAATCTATGATGAAAAATAAAATATTTGAAACTCCTTAGTGTAATTAGGATTGGCCAAGATGGAGGTGGACTTCAAGGCTCCTTTAATGTCATTAAAAGCTTGTATGACCTTCTCCTCCCACTTGATGTTTGGTCCTTTTCTAACATGAAATGAATAAGTAGATTGATCTCTATAAAGTTAGACACAAACATTCTCACAAAGTTAATTTATCCACAAAAGGATTGAATTCCTTTCTTCGATTGCGGGATAGGAACTTTGTCAATGGATTCCACTCTCTTTGGATCAATCATGACACCATCCTTAGAAACTATGTGTCCCAACAATGTGGCCTTTTGTACTCTAAAGTGACATTTCTTTGGATTAAGGGAAATTCCAAATTCCCTACACCTAAGGAACATGTTTTCTCTATGTTCTAAATGCTATTTTCTATTTTTGGAGTACAATGTAATGCCATCCTAATAGATAGAAATAAATTTGTTAATTACCCTTATTAAAACAATATCTATAGCTTTCTAAAATGTTTCACTAGGATTCATTAACCCAAAAAACATCCTCATGTATACATAAGTTCCCCAAGGCATTGTAACTGAAGTTGTGGGTCTCTCAAACTCTTTTACCACAACTTTGTTGTATCCTGAGAAATTATCTAATGTGGACAATATCTCTTATCCTATAACACTATGAAAAAAGTTTTCCATATTAGGTAAGGGGTAATTATCATTTAGACAAACTTTACTAAAATTTATACAATCCACACACAAGCAGATGTCACCATTATTATTTCTTATAGGGACTACATTTTATAAAAACAATGAACACCTGGTGGGTTGAATAATACCACTCTCCCTTAATTTTTTTAACTCTTCCCACATTTTGGTGGCCAAGATGGTGTTAATACATCTTTTTTTTTGCCTTAAATTTTTATTTCTAGACTATAATGGGATGATGTGTTGAAATAGATCCTCTCTATATGCTTTAATTTCAAAATATGACCAACCCATGCAATCTTTATAATTTTTAATAGTTGTATGTTGGCTTGATTCTCTTTTTCACTCAAGCAAGTACCAAGATATACTTTTCTTAGATTTTATTTAGTGCTAAAGTTATGTTTCATCACATCTTTTAAGATAAAGATATCTCTTCTTTGAATTTTGACTGCTCCATCAAAAGATGTCTCTAAACTAACCAATTCTCTGCGATAGTATTTTTCTTAAAATGAATGATATCCTTCCCAAAAAAGGTTTATTTTGCATCACATATTTGGACCATAGATTCCAAGTCTATGATCTAACCCTAAAATTCCACTTCATAATTTAGAATCCTTTTAATTTGATCATCATCATCAAATTCTTGCCAATGATGGATGTTGTTTGGTCAGAAGGTTTGACAAGTACCTCCACTTGATACTAATAGTGAGGGTTCATATTTTCATTTTAAAACTAAGAATCCAACCCTAAAACCTATCAAGTTCCTCATTGAAACATATATCATGATAACAAATATTGAGATAGTCAAAGAATTCTTAAAATCTCATACAACATTTCTATATTGTTTTAACCTTTTTTTTTAGTGGCATAAGAATTTTGGATATGCTTAACCACTAACTTTGAATCACCCTTCACAACCAAGGTTGTAATTCCATGTTCATAGGCAATCTTCAAACCAAAAAAAAGTTCCTGATATTCCATAATATTGTTAGTGCACTCAAAATACAACTTGAAAAAAAACCTAAAATATTTATTATTGGGGGCATAAAAGACAAATCTAGCTCCATTTCTAATATTGGAGCAAGCCCCATCAAAATTCATTCTAAAAACATCATCACTTTATTTGTCAAATCTAACATCAAGGATAACAGATTGTTCAAAAAATCTATGTTTCCATAAAAAATCACCCATCTCCACATTAGTCTATAAAACCTCATTTAGAGTACATCTTGGATCTTCAATCACATGTAACATTCTAGGCTCTTTATGAAGTTTCACCATCTTACCCTCCAATCGAATGGTGTCATAACAAATATCCATTTCAACACCACCACCCATGTTGAAAACCCCTTTTATTGATAATATCACCCCCCCCCCACTTAGGAGGATAATCCAAAAATACCTCATCCATGTTCAGAAACTTACCTAGATGAAATACTAATTACTCTACTAATCTTGTAACTAGTCCAACTAGTGGTACTTTTCTTGAGTCAGTGGCATAGCACTTGCCAAAATGAAATGTTAATCTTAATTCGATATCATTAAGTACATGTAGGGTCATCACATTAAATAGGATCCTATGTCAAACACATAGTTGTGAATAATAAAACCATTAATCAACAAAGTAATATAAAAATGGTCAACATCCAACTGACTTTTTATCAATGTAGTTCCCCAATAAACCTATGGGGCTAGTTCAATAACCTCATGTGACTCTCTTTTATCATCCATGGGTGATCGGCATGAATTAATCTCATTGGTAACTATGTTCACATTAAACTCCAAATAATCAAATGCCATCCTTCTATGTTTTATTATTCTTAGTAGCTTAATAAGTAGGATAGTGATCTTTTATTAACTCAATAATTGGGCCATATCACATACAATGTACTATAGAAGGGGAGTATTTGGAGGAAGGGTGATAACACCTTCATCAAGAATATAGTCATTTAAATTTAGAGGTGGAACATGATGGGATGAACTAGCATTTATAACAGCATTTTTCAAGGGTTGGTTTCTTTTTACATCATTTACACCCTTAGGAATAATGGACAACAAAGGTTCTCTATTCATAGCTAGAGTACCTTTATGTTTGATAGATTGGGAAATAAGTGCTAGTTTGGAAGAACTAGGGATCTATTTGGTTTTCTTAATTTCCTTATTTTTATCCCCGACCTTAGATCTACATGGGTAGTCCCCTATGGAAAAACACCTTATTTCTTGTTTCTCAGATTGTATTCTTTCTCTTTCAGTGCATCATTAATTGACAATTGATTGTCCTCAACTAAAGGAGTTTCCCCATCATATTTCTAAGTCATCATAGATATCAAAAACTCAAATTCATGATTGGTCAACTCATATTCTTGTGTCATGTTTATATCACAAATAAATTTAGGAGTTATGACACATACGTCCTTCACTTTACTCCAAAATTGATCAACAATAGTATTACTCATAAATTATGTGGAGGTACACATTTTAATTCAAAATATTTTATAATCAAACATCATAATCTCATAATTTCCAAACATAGACTCAGGTTCATCTACATCTTAATTGACTCTTTCAATAGTATAAAATGGAGGATGGGGGAGGAAGAATTTATTAGACCAATCAATATCAAAATTATAATATACAACATTAAACTTGGTGTTCAACAGATTAGGAACCTCCTTCCTAGCTCTTTTATTCTAATTTATGTCCTTTCTCTAATCTTGTGTAGGTTTCTCCCTCTATCATTATATCTATTGTGTAAATAGGATCTTTCTTTTGCTTGATTCTGATTTTGATCTCTCTTTTGACTAAAGGATCCATGAGAAATCCCCTTCTCAGCTTTGGCTAGCTTGTATGACATCTCCTTGACATTAATAACCAAGGTTTTCACAGTTTTCTCAAGGTTTTCAATCTTATTAAACTGAGGCTTCTCAGAATTGGTCATATTTACATCATCCATTTTGTTTAGAGGCTTCCCCACATCCTTTATATTATTTTCAATCTGAATGGCTATGTTGAAGTCAACCCTAGATTTGTGAGATCCTTATCTCTCAATTATTATGTTACCTTCTTATCAAATGCATCAAAATATTTGATTAAATAAGTAGTGTCACTTAGACTAATGTTATCAGGTAGTATCATCATATTCTTATTAAACTTGGTATTAAATTCCTTCACACACTCATCTAGGTTCATCTTTATGTTTTCAAATTTTTCTAAAATAAACCATGGATCAACTCTATCACCATATTATATTCTAAACAACATTCTTCATTTATTCCCATTAATCTATGAATCCATAGGGAATAGAGTTTAACCATTCATGTGTATCTTCTTATAGTGTGTGCTCACAAGTTTAATATAGACATCATCATTATCAACCTCATAATCTTCAATTATAATGTGAAAATCCCTTAAATTCTGATCTCTAGTCACTGTATTAATACCTTGAAACTTTGGGAGTCAATTCCTTACTTGATTTAGAACTTTATTGAGGTAACTCTCCATTTCATCAAAGTTAAGTAGTCTGAATCTAGGAATCATGAATGCAAGACATTCATTGTATTCTTGATCTCTATGCATCATGATTAGTTCTACGGTGGGATCAAGATTAGATGACAAAGGGCTATTAGGGGGTGTGTGAGGTAGACTTCGTGGACCAAACCTTCTCAAAATACTAAAATGATGAGGAGATTCAACATGGTTATAAGGTGATGGGAAATAAATAGGACTATAAGACTCTAGGTTATCAAGAGAAATATGATAATCTGTAGCGAAAGTAGTTTCAACAAAAATAATTTTAGGTGTAACACTATTAAGGTCCAAACACCCCTTTACTTCAAAACTTTATCCTTGAATTGACCTCTGAATTTGTCTACTTCTTCTATGATGAACACTTAACTCAGATACAAGCTTCTTTGATGAATCACCTTTAAAGCAGGATTTTAGTCCTTCCAATTTTGAAAACAAGAGAACACTCAAAATGTAATAAATTAAAATCGGTACTAATCCTTCAAAGATAGATAAAATGTCATAGTTTCCACTAGAAAGAATCTTTTAGGATGGAATAGATCACAAACATACAATGATACATTCTAAAATTACACTTTCTTATAATTAGTGATGAGATAGAAAAATAAAGAAACTAAAAAAATAGTTTCATGTTTAAAAGATAAAATCACTTTAGAACATGAAAAAATAACAATTATCTATAATAGTTTTTGTAAAAATATGTTCTAAGGATCTTATCCTTGGCATTGTCCCCAATGAAGTGTTGACCAGTTTATGACACAAAATAGGAAATCACTATCAAATAACCTCAAATTTCAAATGCATGAGATAATATGAGTAAACACTGCATGAAACTACTCATTAGAGGTCAATTGATTAAATATTTTAGTCCCTAAAAATGGCACCAATGATTTTTTGTGTAGTTGATGGCCATAATAACAAGTTAGTGAAAATTTTTAGAAAGAAAACTTTAGATCCTAAACAAATAAAATTTCTTTTCAAGATTCCTTAGCTAGTTGCATGTTTGTTACCAATTGTATACCTCTATAATTTAGCCTTGAATATTTGTAAAGATAGCAAAAAAAGATGATATTTATTATTTATGTCATTATAGTTAGGGAAGGGTTTAACATATGGATAGAATGAACACAAATAATAACAAGAAGACATCAGAAAAGGTTATGGTTAGATCGTTACTACATTTTTCTCTATCTAAACCGAGGTGAAATGACCTATGGCATAGTTTTGTCACAAGGAAGAATATTATAGTTTAATATCTAGGGAATTATTGGCATACATACAAATTTGATCAAATCATAAACATACTTTCACAGTCCACTCAAGAAGAGTTATCACATAGACTGAGCAAATACTTTTAAATTAGACACAAGCTACTAAAGATAGACAAAATGTGCTTGTAATCTTCATGTCTACATAAAATATTTAAAACTAAGATCTAAATTAATAATTATAGTGTTAATCCTCAAATATCAATTACAGACACATTTTAGATTTACGATACTTATGTATTAGTAAGCAAATAACACTTAAAATCTTCAATAATATGTATTACTTGTAGGGGTAAGACAGGTAGGATGAGTTACGTATATTTACAAGAATTATGGTAGATTTCAATATTGGGAATTCCTTCAAATTCCATGTTATCATTCATTCCAAGATCTAAAAGACTAAAAACAAGATATAGATGACTATTTGGAATGATTTGCATTCATTGATACCAATCCAATGCAAACATTCAAATGATCCTTGAAATATCCAAAGCATATACTACAGTTAAATATTCAATCCTCTTCTCCTATCAACTCCATAAATCCAAGGTACCCTTAAAATATTATCAATAAAACATTCCCAAATTTTAATGTAGAAATAAATTTATAATCTAAGTTCATGCTCAGAATGACTAAAATTAAGAGACATAAAACTAGATACCCAATGAATAATGTATTAAGAAAGTGCTATTTTAATTCATTATAAAATATATATAATTCATATATGGTTTACATTAACTTTAAATTAAATAAACATACATAAATGTTTAGAATGCTAACATGGTGAAAAGCATAGTGGATATGCTCTGAAACAGGGGAGACATATGCATGAATGTTCTTAGATTTTCCTAATGAGTATACAAAGCAATCACCTTAGCAATAGAAGAAAAAAACATAACAAAATATCTTTGAAATTAAAAATCCTCTGTAAATAGGACACCTCTTTATTTATACAAAATTTTCTCACCCAAAAGATTCCTAAAATATGCTTGATCTAGAAGATTTATTTGCATATGTCTGGACACTCTCATGCTCTACAAGTTAATGATTCTGGTAACTTAGTTATCCTTGTCATAACTAAATTTGATATTCACAACTAGAATTTTTCTCAGAGGAGAATATTATTCCTGAGTGCAAATTAATTTTGTTTTTAGGTCCAACTATTTTGCCCTATTTTTCAACTAATAATTTGTCCACTCAAACTGATGATGATGTGCTAGTTAATGATCCAATTACCAGTTTACCTTCAAGGAATAAATAATGAAATATTAGAAGGAAGAATAAAACATATAAAATGTTACATTCTGGTTGGTCATTTTCTAAATGCATGCATCTATGATGACTGTCCTCCTCTTTATGCATCTCAAAGAATGCCTTTAGCTTTGACATGATATAATCAAATGGTAGTGTCTTCAATCTAACTAGTGAACTAATTATTTTCCATCATAGGGTTATTATCCTAAACCATTATCAAACCTTAAGGCCTAGAGGATTAGTAACACCTATCAATAATTCCACATGAACTCCATCTAGTTTTTGGGTCTTCTCCCAAATCCCAAACACACTTGGGATTTTCAAAACTAATCCAACTACAGTGGAGTAAATTTGGATCCATGGCCACTTGAATCATGTGGAGAAAGAAAGAACTTCCCTTTAGATTACTCTTACAATGTCCCATTTTCTACCTCAAAACCCTTGGAATAAAGACACATAATGACTATATTCATTAAAGAATCTCTTTAACTTTGGCTAAATACCATTATCAATCATAACCCTTAGCTTCTTATTTCCCTTTTTTCTTTGGAGGTCACTGCTAAACCTAATAATGACACATGGCACATTTTTCCCTCCCATGGGTATTCAAAGTTTTCATGCACCTTTGCACTTTTATGGTATTTTGGGACTCTCATGCATATTTACACTTCTCTATCCTTGGTAGGATTTCATAACCCAATTGTAGATTTACAAAAGTGTAGAATAATTATGCATCTTTAAACTTGTCTTTCCTTCTAAAATCTCCATTGCAATTAGACCATGTAATTTTGCATGACTTTAACATGACATCTATAATATCTAGTTTGGAACATCATAATGCCTCATTGTCTCACCAAGCTAATGTTATTTTTCATCCATCTGATCAAACATGTGGAATTCCTATTAACTTATGAAAATTAAGTGATTTACTTCTTACATTGACTCATATTCGATGTCCATCTTTAGCTACCTTAATATCATACATTTATTCAACATAATCTTGAACATTTTGAGTAAACACCATAAACAGTGTCTCATCTCTCAGCCATTCAACATAATCCTTAGTGTGGGGATTAATACACTATAATATTTTGAATACTTCATTATTATTTCATTTAATAAATGCAATAATATTACCCCATACTCACCCTTTTTGAGTCTCATTTTCATCAGGCTCTATAAAATCATCAATGACTATGTTTGGGTACTAAGCCATAATATCAATCATATAAAGAATAATCTAAACAAATTTATTACACATAGGAATTAGCATATGTGTGTTGAGTTTGGGTTTAACGTCAAATTATTCAGACATAGTATTCGACAAAACTTACAGGCTTGTTGAACTTGACTACAACCAATTCTCTATATTGTCTAGGCTAGTTGATCCATCTATTCTTCTATACATTAGATCACACCACTATAAATATTCTTCCAAAATACCAAGTAACTTTATAACAACACTGAAGAAGAGTACATGGTGTCTTTGAAAGATATGTATCCCATGTAATTTGATAAGAATTCTATCAAGAACCCAAAACATTCCACATGATCATAACATATAGTTATTGTAATAATCTTGGTGATGAGACATGCACTATGTTATCTTTTACAAGTTTTTATAATTTACATGCATAGTTTCACTCTTTATCTCTACAATTTTTTCAAACCTAGCTGCACATTTGAAAAATTACAAATGTGCAAGACATCTCTACATTCTTGTAGTTGTCCATGAAGTCAATGTTTATTTGAAAATTTTATTGAGTTTGGGCCTCATACTCTCACATGGAATTAAAACATCTGAGGCTTCTTTTAATGACATGTGTAGTGGGATTTTTACCTTCAAGTTCACTTTGAAAATTGCATGAAATGGTTTATGGTGTAATGTTACAATTTCCCTCCACTCCATTGAAAATTCCCTTGAAATTTGACTGGGAACATCTACATAACCTTGACATAAGACTTAGCATGGATTTGAAATTCCCAAGGATTATCTTTAATGACATGTCCCCCAATATTTATGCCATAACTTTTAAAATGAAAATTTGCATGCTAAAGTTGTAGTGTACCATTGTAATCTCTTCCCAAAGTTTCGAAATGCATATCTTTTGTAAGAAAAATGTTAGACTTAGCATGTTTGAATACTTAGTCACTTTTTTTATCTTCATGACTCAATTTAACCATGGACCCTATCAATTACATTAACAGAGACATGAAAATGTTAAGGATAGTGAAAACAAATTTTATGTCATTTAAACAACACAATTGCAAAAATGGGTTTTTGTTCCAGTTGAACATTTTTTGTAGATTTTTTAAGGGAGCAAAATTTAGACTCTCAAGCACTCATGTTTTATTAAAAGGGGACAAATTGATTGGAATATATTTGGGAAATAAAATTCATAATTTCCTTATCAAAGTGCATAGAGACTATGGAGAGTGCAGTTAAAACTAAATTATATCTTTCATCCCTAACAATCTACATCTCTCTCACTTGTTGAGAAAAATATGTTCTCTTATTTTAGCTTCGTCAATAGAGTCTGAGGATGTAAAGGGTGGCTTTGTCATTAGAAGGGATGTAATAATTTTTTTTTTTAGGGATGAATTTATCTAAATAGGAAATTTAGGAAGCTTCCAGCCATTCTTGTCCCATAGAGATGTTTATTTCATAGGGGTAACTTTGGTCAATAATCTAGTAAGAATTGGGGTTACTTTCATAGTCATTATTTTTGTAAGAAAGGTCAATGGCTAAGGCATGGGGAAATCTATTTGGGCCAACCTTTTTTTTAATAGGAGTCTTCCTAGGACTAAAAAATAGAAATTGTGACCAAGTTCTCAAAATGGACTACTTTGGGATTCCTTATTAGTTTAGGATAAGAAAGAATATCAAAATCAATAGTAGTGCTATTATAAATAGATAATATAAACCTAAGAATAATTGTGACTAAACTCATACCTTGGGTCTAAAAGTTAGAAACTAAATAAATAATGGAATATGTTACCTTATAATATCTTTGACTTTGCTCTCTTTTGAGGCCAAGTAAGGTTTCTTCCATTTCATGCCTGCCCAAACTCAAAGCTTTGGTTTTTTCTAGCTTAGCCTCTTCATCAACTATTTTTACAATACACATTTATTCATCTTCATCCTTGGAAGGATCGTTAACTAGAGATATTACTTGATCAACTTCCTCTTCTTATTTAAGTTACATTGTAACCTCTACATCCTTTTCTTCTTATTATTCAATATATTCCTCTATAATGGGGAAACCAAGTGATGACCTCTCTTTTGATTTCTTATCTTGATAAAGAGTGGGAGAGTCCTTATGATTCCATTTATAGGTGAAAATTGGTGGAGTGGAAGGTAGATGGGATGGTAGAGAATTTATAGGAATAATTATGTTAAGAATTGTCACTAAAGGTGATGGAATGGATAAATTGGAAGTCAGATGTCTTTCCTAAGGAGACGGAAGAGATTGAGGAGATTCTAGATAAGTTGCAATGGAAGAGTAAACTATTTGCAAAAATTTAGTGATATTTACCACTTTATCTAGAGTAAGGGGAGAAAAAGGAGTCATCATAAATTGCTCTTCCTTTACTCAACTTAAGAAACTACTAACCTATCTCTTGTAGTAGTTGTGCCCAAAACTAGAATGTGGGAAATAATTATTATCAAAGGGACTTGAGGAACTAGAAGACATCTCAAAATTTTCCTTCTAATCTAAGGACTAGATTCTATTTAACTCCTATATTCATTCATTTATAACTCTATATGCTATGTTGAAGGTGAGGTAGGTTAACTTTGTCACTGAGAATCCTATAGTAGAGATGGATGCCATTATTGACTCCATACACTTCATACCTATTCTTAAATTGGCTAAGGGTTGTAATACAAAACTTGGGCATGTATAATAGACATTGATTTATCTTTCATATTTTTCCATACCCCTGAATCATCTGAGGCATTCAAGAAGATCTGATCATGATCATATACTTGGTGATCATATGAGATGTGCACTTCCTTATTTTCCTTAATAGACTTAAGGTAACCTCTTAATTTCCTACTGGGGTCTCATTACCTAAAAGTTGTAATCTATAAATTATAATAATATATAGCTTTACCATATTGAATAAAATTTGCCCTGATCATGTATTGATACTACCTAATGCTCACAAGAGTCCTCAATTAATGGGCCAAATGCCTTTAACCTAATTTCTTGTTAATGTTGTTGAAGACCTGATATGCAATTTCCTATCTTTTATAGTGTCTAAAACATGATGTGGTAATATTAGGGGATCCATCCTTGTTCCTTCTACCTAAATGATGATTTCATCTAGGTATAGCAAATAGTATCCCATCTTGCTCAAGATATTTTTTATGTTTTATAATAATCTAATCACTAGGGTGCCCTGCATTTCCTAATCTATATGAGGATAGACCTTATTAAAAATCCTCCTTATTTAATTTCTATATCTATGAATTATTATTCAAGAAAAATCTTATCTAACCATATTTTCTAAATACTCCACTAATATTTGCAACTCTTGACCATTTGGCTTGTAAACTATGTCCATCACTATGTCTAGAAGGTAGGAAAACATATAAAAATTGTTTTCAGAAAACTTTTGATCATGGTGGAACATATGCGATTTTAATTTGGAACTTAAAATTTCCCCAAGTGCCACCAATTTGTTAAATATTAGGATTATATCTAATAATGGAAACCATTCAACTTGAATGAATGCAAAAATAAGGAAACCATATAGTCTATTCAAAAGGGCCATGGCTATCACAATCAATACTAATTTTTTTAATTTAATTGGAGGAGATAACCCCTTTGGAAATCAACCTTACAATTTTTTCAAGCCATTATTTTATTTTTCCCTCTACTATGTTATGATCAAGCTAAACATTGTTTAAGAATAGATTATAGGTGGTCTCAAGACCAATAATCGTAAGGTATCTCTTGAATTCCCTATTCAAAATATAATTAGAGGCACTCTTGACTCTCCTAACATGGATAATATCTCTAAAAATGGTTTCATTAAAAAAACTTTCAAAATATTGGTATAGAGTATTACCTCAAGTTTAGTTACCACCTGGTGGAGTTCTTTCTCTTTGATATGTGGTAAGTCATCAAGGTATTTCTTGGATTCTAGGGTGAGTTGGTGTTAAATAAGTATGGTTGGATAGAATCCATCTCTTTTCAAATCAATGAATAATATTGAAACTTAAAATTCATGGCATTCTTCTCAAACACCATATCTTTATACTTTGTTATTCCTATGAATAAATATGGAGAGGGGAGTCAGGGATTACTTGGTTTTAAATATGAGGATATTGCTATTTTTTATTCATTGAGGTTATTTTGGTGTCTCAATGGGTTTCTTTTGTGCTAACTAGCTGAATAAAATTAGGGATCACTTGGTATCAGGGAATATTAAAAATGCATTGGTTTGATTGAAAGAGTCATGATAAAGTTAATTATCATTGGCGTAGATTTTTCCTATATCATTCACATGACTTAGTATTAAATGTATTTATGCACCTTTAATTTAGATAAAAATACCTTTTTATTTAATGCATGTTTCAATTTGAATGTGCCAATCAACGCTAACGAGTTCCCTTATTTGTCAAATTGTAACCATTTGTTATATTTTTGTGTCTAGTCATTGATTTTGAGATAGTTGTCAATTATTCATTGATCATATCCTTTACCATGATATATATCTTTTACTTTCACATTTTGGTCATGCCTCAATTAGATGATTCCATTTGTCAAGTTTTCACTAACCTGGCCCATTAGATTTCTTCACTATGTTGTGCAGGTCATATGGTTGAAAGTTTAAAAGATCAATACAGGTGGCCACATATTAGATAATAAGAGAATATAACATTGGATTGGTATACCATTCACCCATAAATATCATTTTGGATATCAATTAATATGATCAAAAATGTGGAGTGATCTCGAGAGCCTAAAAAATACAAAAGCTTAGAACCATTATAATGTAGACTAAACATTTGTTTAAACATTTTGTAGGTATAATTTAATGATAATGTATTGAGTGTCAATCACTAATAACTCCATAGTCTTGGGATCGTTACCACATGGGAATGTATAACCTTAAATCTTTGTTGATAAATAGATAAATTCTATGTGTTTCCACTTTAGTAAGAATGTTCCACGTGACTAGTTAGCATAACTCAAGAGTACAAAAGACTTAAAATTTTAAATAGCACAGAATATTCCAAATAATTAGAAATATTTAAAACATCGAAAGATATAAATGATATGATATTTGCCTGTGTTGAAACCCCATGGAATCTAAAAGTATGGCTCCAATTACATAATATTAACTATCCTTGGTCAATAGTGTTATGAATTAAAATATACCAACTACGATGTAAAAAATGAGTATTGTTATCTCCTAGATTAGGACATTGGTAATGAAAAAAGTCATGAAAACCCATGGTTCAAAATGACTTAAGATACCAGTTTAATCTTAGATTTTCATACTTCGAACTTGTGTAATGTTGGATTCTATGGGAATATCCCTATATGGCAAATTAATGAGAACCAAGTACTAAATTTTTAAACTCATAGCTCGCCAAATAAATTTTTTAAAATAATGGGTCCATGTTTTAAATAATTTAAATGTAGTATGTGTGGTATGGCATAAAAAATGGTGACTCATAGAGGAAAATAATCCTGAGTATTTTATGAACCATAATTTCAAAAAATATTATGAGAAAACTTCAATTTCAACAAATAATGAATAAGGAAATATAACTTCTAGAATAAAATCTTACTTCCTGATGAAACATACCAACCTTCTCATTTATTGGATTAGTGTGTGATCTAGTGAAATCAATATCTCTTTGCTACAAATATTTTATCAAAGACCTAAATAAACATTGTAGGTTTCATTTTGGATTTTGACTTTAAATTATATGAAAAAGGAAAGATTGGGAATGCTCTGCTTCCAACTAGGCATCCATAACCCCAATAGAGATACCTCTAATTCCACCCAAAGCCTTACTCTACTAAAATCCAGGCATCTATAGTCTTGGTAGAGTTTAATTGAATAACTTATTATTATTATTATTATTATTATTATTATTATTATTATTATTATTATTATTATTATTATTATTATTATTATTATTATTATTATTATTATTATTATTATTATTATTATTTTTATTATTATTATTACACATATGCAAATGTTGGGAACCACCTTTGGCTAGGTGTATGAATAAGAAAACATATTAGTCATTATGTCCTTATTAGTGTATATTTGGTCTTATGTTTATCA
The DNA here is from genome assembly GCA_037957365.1 of Torreya grandis. Taxonomy (NCBI): domain Eukaryota; kingdom Viridiplantae; phylum Streptophyta; class Pinopsida; order Cupressales; family Taxaceae; genus Torreya; species Torreya grandis. The sequence goes on from JARHVA010001842.1 coordinate 1,066,297, forward strand.
TATCCTTCTGAAGTTTCAACATATGATATTATAGTACATCTTTTTAAATGGAAATATTTTCTAAAATTTTCATGATTATATTTGAGTAAGTACAAGCAATTAAGTAATCCTATTCAATATAAATAAAACAATGTTCATTGACCATATATACCTCAACTCCATAAACTCTAGTACTGTTAGAATAAATTTTTATGAGCACCAATAGTGTTCCCTTTAAGTAAAATCCCATTTATTTTGGTACATCCTTTTTTTTCATTTTCATAATTTTTTTTTGATAGTTCTATAACTTATAAAACTAATCTAGAAAGATGGAAACTAAGCCACTAACATCAACAAAACTAACATAAAGGAAACCAAGTGTATAAATTAGGGTAATTAATCTAAAAATAATGCAATCTAATCTATAAATTAGTAAATATAATATACTTCTACTCTTAATCTCCAATTACACTCAGATGCATCTCTAGTTGGAGCATCCATGATGTAATGCTTCAAAATTTATCCATTAACTAGGAAGGCGAAGTCCTAACCTTGGAGGTGTTTCATCTAAAATACATTATTTTTAATGATTTTAGATACTTGATATGGTCCAATACATAAAGGATTTAACTTGTCCTATTCTCCTTTTTTTTCATATTCTTTATCCCATAGGAGCACTAGGTCTAAAATGTTAAAATCCTTGATTTTGGATCTCTTGTCAAAAAAACATTTGACAATAACCAAATGTTTGTTGAAGTTATGTAGTGCTTATTCTCTTAGTTTTTTAACTTGACTCTCTCAAATAGTCTAGATACTATTATTTCATCTTATCTCATATAATCTTTCATGAATTAATACATTTTTAGCTTGAGAGTAATGGGAAAGACTAGTTGTCATCCATATATTAGAAGAAAGGGTGAAGCCTTGAGAGCTTGATAATGTCTGATTCTATCTACCCACAATGCATATTTAAGTAAGAGATGTCATTCTCTTTGTTTATTCTATTTAGACCTTTTTATGGAATCCATCAAGTTCTTATTCATCAACTCAGTTATTCCATTTCCCTATGGGTAATGGTTTGAAGAGAACTTGATGGTAGTCTTATTGTGGTAGGCCCCTTATATGAATTTAAAAGATCATAATGCTAGAACATTATTGTAGACCAATGAAATTAGCATTCGAAATCTAGTTACTAAGTTTCCTTCTAAAAGGTTAACAACATCTATGGCTTGAGAATTCTTAGTAGCTACAACATTTGTCAACCTAGTAAAATAATTAGTAGTTGTGAGGATGAACTTGTGTCTTCCTAAAGAGTTTGGATTTATTACCCTAAGGCCCCATTGGGTGAAATGGCATCCTTCTATGACTTTCTACAAAGGCATAACAACATTCATATTTGTTTTTAAAAATACCTAGCAATCGTGGTAGTTTCTAACATGTATATATGTCCTTGAATATTTTGGCCAATAATAAGCCATCCTTAAAATTTAATGATCTATAATATTGTTACAGTTATGCCCATTATTAATCTTCTGATGTAGGTTATCTAAGATGTCCTTAAATTCATCTTCTAAAACACACCTTAGGCATATTCCTTGATTGTTATTTATATAAAGGACCCATTTCTTGATCATGTAATGAGTTGATTTGAACCTGAGAGATCAATTTTTCACATTGTTCAATTTTAGAGGGCATTCCCTTATAAGTAGATAGTGGATGACAAGTGAGTACCATTTTCAACTTGTTAACTAGCTTCATTAATTTGTTTGATGTGGATGTGTGGGTCTAATTGAGTCATCTGATAGATGAGGTCCCAGCTTCTTACCATTATAGCTTGTCTAATTTCAATGATGAACTCTTGAATTTTGGGCATCTATTTTCCTCTTATTTATCCCAGCTCATTTTGGCTAAGTGTCAGTTTGAAAGTTGGGTCGTGAACAATGGCATATGTCTTATTTTGTAGAACATAATGTGTGAATATTTTATTGCCTTGATCAAGTCATCTATCTATGTACCAATTACAGAGTATCTTAATTTTGGATCTTTCAGAATGGTGCTCATGAAGGCAATGGAATTTTCATTATCTTTTACCATTTGCATCAACATTGTAACAACAATGTGTTCTAAGGTGAATGAATAAAGATAGAAATCTTTATTGAAATTTAGATTGATCAAGATTGGGGCTTGGGTAATTTCTATTTTAATGTCCTAAAAATATTTCTTGACCTTTGTTGTTAACTCAAGCTTTGTATCATGTTTAAACATGGAATTTAATGGTTTGGCATTATCGGCGAAACCAAAAATGAACTTTCCCATGAAGTTCATCTTTTTAAAGAAAGAGAATATCTCTTTATTGTTGTTGGGTGGAGTTATCTTCAAGATGACCTAGATGCAATCTGGGTCTATGGATAGCCCTTCTTTGGCGAGAATATGACCTATTAATTTCCATTTAGTTACTTTGTAAATGCATTTCTTAGCTTTAGTGAAACTCCATACCTCCTACATCTCTCCAGGACATTTTATAGATGGTCTATATAGTCATCTCTATTATTAGAAAATATTGTAAGATACTTCATATAGATAATGATGCACTTCCCCAATAGTACCTTAAAGGTGAAATCCATCACTCTCTATAAATTTTACCACGTATTGATTAGGATGAATGAAATCCTTTTATACATAAAGGTTCCCCATTTGGTGGTGAAGGTAGTCTTCATCATGTCTTCTACTTTAACCAATACCTAGTTATGCCTTAATAATCCATCCCAAAAAGACATCATCTCTAAATCACTATCCATAAGTATTACTTAATACAAATAAGGTAGGGGATAGTGTTGAGCACAGAATATACTGAGAGGGGTGGTGAATCAGTATATTATATATCTTATAAATCTTTCCTTTAACCAAATTCCACTTAATCAATCATTCAAGATATGCAATAAAACCTAAACAATAAACATCACACAAGACAGAGAGAGACACCATATATAATGTGGAAACCCAATGTGAGAAAAACCATGGAGAATCAATCTCAAATATATTCATGAGAACAACCCCACAGGAGCACCATACCCCTTTACCAAGTATAAACCTCAGCTTCAATTCGTGAGCACCACCCCATAGGAGCTTCAAACCCCTTTGCCGAGCACCAACCCAGCTTCTATTCATGAGCACCAACCCACAAGAGCACCAACCCCTTTGTGTATACCACACACCTATCTCTCAATGTTGCTATCTCAACAAATGATAGATCAATACAACATCTCCTTCCTCGCTCTCATTTTTGCTCTTCTAAGCTAGATATAGCAATACAAATCATCTCTCAAAATTGCTCTTCTAAGATAGATATTACAATATCAAATCAACCTCTCACTTCTACATTTGCAAATGTCTACTCAAGCCTTTATTTATAGCTTTCTAAATGACCTTTGGACTTCCCCCTTTGTGACCTTTCATTTCTCATGGAAAATGGTGCCAATCTTGGATGACCCTTCATATCCAAGCATTTGAAAAGTCATGTGGTGACCCTTCATGACCAAAAATGTCTTTCCCACTTTTGTCCTTATCTTTGGTGACTTTTTGTATTCCTTTAAAGTGTCCCTTCATGAGAAATTTGCCCTTTGCTCTTTTGTCTTCACTTGGTGACTCTTGGTATTCCCCAAGATGGCTCTTCATGGGAAAATGCATCCCATCCTTCTTTTGTCTTTATCCCGTGACTCTTCGTCTTCTTCATGGGCCCTTATTTTGTCTCATATGCAACCAAAAATATATTCATTAATATTAAATAAATATTAACTCATATTATCCAAGATAAACAATATTAAATGCAATGGGGCCTTTATCACCAATAATACTAAACCTTTGACATCAATGAAAATATTTCCAACAATCTCCCCCTTTGTCATTAATGGAAACCTCAATCCTAAAACTACCATATCATGTCACCTGCACATACCATCATCTAAAAACATACATTAACTCCCTCTTACTGCAGCAACCTGTACCTATTCCCTATACCTATTTTCTGCACCTGTACCTATTATTCTCCCCCTTTGACATCAATGGCAAAGGGCCTACCTAGAGCTAACACTTAGCTCCCCCTCACTTGAAGTTGAACATCAATGGCAGGAAGTAATAGAAATTACTCCCAACTCCTCTCACCAATCTTTGAATGTATCCTTTGATCATGCCTTTGAGAAGATATCTGACAAAACATATACATTGTTCCCTATCCTTTGAGCATCTGCAATCAATTCATTTGAATCATTTCTTCTAATATCACAACCTTCAGCATGAAACCTTAATGTGTATCGTTGATCACAAATTTGACTAACACTCAACAGATTATGCTTAAGACCTTTTACATACAAAACATTTTTAGTCTTAGTTCTACCATAATCCAAACTCAAAGTACCCTTTTTTGGCTATCCTGGCAGTGGTTTTATCTTCGAACCTCACTGTAACACCATTAATCTTCTTTAGAGAAATGAACTTACTTTTATCTCCTATCATATGCCTCAAACATCCTCTATCAATTAACCATGGCTGATCTTTACCTCCCACATGCAGAGCTATCTGCACCATCATAGAATCTTCATGTTGTTTCTTCTACCATGTACATGTCTGAACCTTCTTCCTGATGAATGGAGATTTTAAACTTTGATCCTTCTTAATTGAATCTGCATGAGTACCATTTTCTTTCTCTCTAAAAATGTTAGCTCTTTTTCAACATTCTAATTTCTTATGACCATAATCATTTGAAACACTTCATGTCATGCAACATATCCAAGACCCAATAGCACCCACCATGCTTCAATTTTCTTAAAAGTTTCTCCTTGAAGCTTTAGAAGAGACACCCCCACACAGAAGGGTTCTAGAAATAAATCTCAAGAGATTCCCACATCTCCTTTGTTTCTTCCTTGATCTTCTTGTGTTTTTCTTTTAGAATCCGTTTAAGCATATCTAACCTTTTTGCCCTACTAACCTTATCATTTATGATTTTTTTCATCTTGTCAACTTTTGCAACTTTCTTATTTTGACAAAGCTCATGCTCGAATGTAATAATAGATTCTTTACAATCCTTCTTATCTGATTCTTTATCTACTATAGCAAGTAACTCATTTTCATTCTTGAACTCAACCTGATCAACCTTTACTATTTTAGGTCTCCAAACCTTAATTTGTCTTTTCTCATATTTTCTAGGGTCTTTGTAACCTTTGACATACTTTGAATATCTCTTTACTTTATTTTGGCATAATCTAGCAATGTGGCCAACCTCATGACAACAAAAGCAAAAAATATTTCTCATACCTTTTTCTTGAATGTGACTGAGATCTCCCTTTGACTCATTGCTTCTCCTCATACAATCTCTTGCCCTATGACCAACATGATGACAAACAAAACAACATCCATGAAAAGAATTTGAAAACTTGAAAGCATTGGGCTACCTGATTGGCTTCTTTGATTTGCCTACAAAACCTGCATCCTTCTTTCCTTGGACCAATATTTCATGATCTTTCTCAACCTTGATTATAAGCTTCTCATGATTATCCTTTAAATAACCTAACTCATCCTTCAAATGATTACACTCTTCTTATTTTGATGTTAAAATTGAAGTTGCAACCTCTAACTGATTCTTAAGATCTTGAAAAAATATCTTATTTTCTTTTACTTCTATAGCCAACTTAGAATCCAAGATACACACCTTTTCTTTAAGAGCTTCAACCATAGATTTCAATTCTTGATTCTCCTTCTTTATCTGCTTGGCCATCTGTGCTTTTCCTTTGATCTACCTTCAAGCTGTTAAACCCTTTCTAAAGAAACCTGCTCTGATACCAATTGTTAAGCACGAAATATACTAAGAGGGGGGGGTGAATCAGTATATTATATATCTTATAAATCTTTCCTTTAACCAAATTCCACTTAATCAATCATTCAAGATATGCAATAAAACTTAAACAATAAATATCACACAAGACAGAGAGACACACCAGATATAATGTGGAAACCCAATGTGGGAAAAACCATGGAGAATCAATCTCAAATATATTTGTGAGAACAACCCCACAGGAGCACCATACCCCTTTGCCAAGTACAAACCTCAGCTTCAATTCGTAACCACCACCCCATAAGAGCTTCAAACCCCTTTGCCAAGCACCAACCTAGCTGTTATTCATGAGCACCAACCCACAGGAGCACCAACCCATAGGAGCACCAACCCCTTTATGTATACCACACACCTATCTCTCAATGTTTCTATCTCAACAAATGATAGATCAATACATCTCCTTCCTCTCTCTCATTTTTTCTCTTCTAAGCTAGATATAACAAATACAAATCATCTCTCAAAATTTCTCTTCTAAGCTAGATATTACAATATCAAATCAACCTCTCACTTCTACATTTACAAATGGCTACTCAAGCCTTTATTTATAGCTTTCTAAATGACCTTTGGCCTTCCCCCTTTTTGACATTTCATTCCTCATGGAAAATGGTGCCAAGCTTGGATGAACCTTCATATCCAAGCATTTAAAAAGTCATGTGGTGACCCTTCATGACCAAAAACGTCTTTCCCACTTTTGTCCTTATCTTTGGTGACTTTTCGTATTCCTTTAGGTGTCCCTTCATGAGAAATTCGCCCTTTACTCTTTTCTCTTCACTTGGTGACTCTTGGTATTCCCCAAGATGACTCTTCATGGGAAAATGCATCCCATCCTTCTTTTGTCTTTATCCTGTGACTCTATATCTTCTTCATGGGCCCTTAATTTTTCTCATATGCAACCAAAAATATATTCATTAATATTAAATAAATATTAACTCATATTAGCCAAGATAAACAATATTAAATGCAATGGGGCCTTTATCACCAATAATACTAAACCTTTGACATCAATGACAATATTTCCAATAGATAGTTGTCCTTTTCTTAGGCTCTATTTAAGTTCCTAAAATCAACAAACAACTTGATTTCTCCACTTTTTTTTTATTGGTACAAGGTTATCTACCCAAGTCAAGGTCCTAATTGGGAAAACAAATTGGAATCAAAGAGATTCTATACTCTAGTCTCTCTAAGAAGCTCCAGGATCAATTTAAATTGTCTTTTTCTTTTCTTGAATAGCTTGTATTATCACCTTAGTGGGGTGTTGTGAGTAATGACCCTCAGGTCATTATATGTCCATATAATAACATCCTTGCAATTTGTAAGTAACCTCTTCATAATGTGCTTCTCATCTTTAGTTTAGCATAGACCTATATTAATCAAATGGGGAGCCTAACTAGTGCATAAGTTTTCTTTGTTGAAGTGAGAATCAGTTTATTTCATCTATTTCTACTTTTGGGCCTTAGCATCAATGTCAAAATCTAGTTCAAAAGAAACCATGCCCAAGGGGATTCAATTTTGTTTTAGTTTTTAAAAAGCATATTCTCCCATATTTTTAGTCTATATATTTTGGAAATTCCCTTCATATATTATCCAAGATTCAAAACACCCTTATTTGATCAATAACTGTATAATTTTTTGATCAACATCGAACACATTTAAGTTGTCCACAAAATTTTATATAAAATGGCATTAGACCAGTTCCACTAAAAAGTTATGAATTTTTTATTCTTGGAGTGGTGTTATATTGAAAATGAAATCTACCAAAGAATATATTTTTTGATTATTTTCTCTTGGGATGACCTTAATACCAAATGGTATAAAATATTCAATCAAATCCCTAACTTAGTGTTTATACTTCTTTAGGTATAGAAGCTTACATTGGTAGTTAGTTTTTCTCTCATTTACAACTAGATAAAAGTCACTAACAACTATTGGTTATTTGTAATTATGTTTAAATGAAAATTATAGGCCTAATATAAGGGTTTCATACTCAGCCATGTTGTTGGTGTAGGGGAACTGCATCCTATAAGAAACAAGGTATTGTTTATCTTCTACATATTTCAGGGCCATACCCATCCAAGAACCTTATTTTGAATGAACCTGATCAAAGTTTAAAGTCCAAATTTGAGAAGCAACTTAAAATTATTTTTCATCCAATTATGTTTGGTGGTGAAATCACACATGCCTACATGTGCTGATACGATGTTAAATTCCTCATTTGTGGTATTGTACTTAGTAATTAAGTAATTCATTTTGGGCTTCTTATCTACCCTAGTTTGATTCGGTACTCTTTTTTAGGGAAACCACATATGGTAGAAATATATGTCCATGTACATGTTCAACATCTTTGAAAAGTTATAGTTCAGTAGCAAGCCATATGTTTCTAAAATGTTAATGACCAAAATCTCAATAGTTTGTTACACAAGTGGTTTTGATTCCAGTTACATGTATATGTTTTTCTAATTTTATGACATTTAGGACTAAATATTTATTGAACTACAATACCACTCTTTTTTAATTATTAGGAGTCACACCTAAATTTTAGTAAATAGTTGTAGGCATCACATTGGTTGATACCCTAGAGTCAACTAGGAAATTATAGACATTCTTTCCAAACATAAACTTTTAAGAATTCTGGCACCTTGGATTTATCTTTGTACATAATCACGTTTTCATGAACAATCTTGGATTTGTCAAAAGTCCTCCTTATTAGTTCCTTGAGTAGTAGTTCCCTTTAGGTAGTGATTTGGTCCAGCTCATGAAGGTTGATATTGGCTTTAATATTTTTCATATCTTCTAAAATATGATATCCTTCCCTACCCTAATGTTCAAATCTCTATGATTGATCTTTGTTCTTAGGAGGATTCAAATTATCCCTCTTAGGTAGAGGTGAATTATCTCCCTTTAGCGAGGGTATACCCTTATTGGCATTCAGATATAGGGGAGTAGTAGCACCATTATTAAGAGTCACTAAATAATTCATAGGTTTCTTACTTCTTAGGTTATAGTTATTCCTAACCTATTGGTACTACTCAAAAGTATGAACCTCATTGATGCTATCCTTAAGCTCATTATTATCATCTATTGGAAAGGTGAAGTCATAAGTATGAAAGACAATAGCAGTGTTGGGGTGGTTTGAATCATTGGATGAAGTTGACTCTTTTTGATGTGTAAGATTTTATTGCTTCTTTGTTTCTTGTAGGAAGATTTAAAAATTAGTGTACTACTTGATACAATCTAATTCTTTATGTTGATAAGTTTTATGAACTCAGTATTAGTTTATAATGGTTGTATCTATGATATTGATCTCAGACATCATGTTAGATGAAATTGATGCCCCTAATTATTTATATACATATTTAAAGGTATTGTTTTATCTTTGGAACCCTGAACCCTAAGTAATCTGATTAGAGCTTTGTCCACATGTATTTTCCATACATTTACACATGTTGAGGAACTCAATACACACCTTCTATACCATTCTCTAGATTACCTCCAACTTAGTTTCAATTGAGTTACGAGTATCACCCTGCATGGAAGTGGTATTCACTAGTACATGAGTTTAACTATGGATCTGATGGTTAAGAACATAATTGTTTAGGAAACTAGGATGTTGTTTCTAGGCAACATGTGTTGATGATAATTAATTATGCACTAGTTTATGGTTATATGCCACAACATTGTAGTTTATACTAGGAATTAGGTTAAAATTTGGATAGGTAGGTCCAAGAATGATGTGAGGAAATGATTTTAATTGAAGGTATAGTTTTTCATCAACATTAATTGATTCCATGTAATATAGGGGTAGAGTATTAATACCCATAACCCTATGAAAAAATATAGAATTCATGGGATATATGACACTTTTAAACATTTTGAGGGACAATTATTTATTAGGATGATAATAATATTCTAATATTTTATAAATATTTTAAAACCAAGAATTAAATGCTTGGATTGGCTCATTGGTATCTCACATCATGCTGATAAAGTGTTTATAGATAACACTACGACTAGTAACTTGGCCAAATAATGGTAATATGGTATCTTGACATTTATCCAGGTTGTAATTGATCCTTTTAAAATATTTAGAAACTAGTCATAGGCTAATTCTTGCAAAGTGAAGGGATATAGTCTATAATACATGTCTTCATGAGTCACAATTAGTATTCCCATAGTAGATTTGAAGTCCTTTATATGTTCTTTTATAGTCTTTCCTCCTGAGGTAGAAAGGGAAGGAAGATACTTCTCTACGTTTCTAGGGAAATCATGTACCACTCCTATGACATTGATGTCTAAATAGTCAAACAAGACATGGATAGTGGTGGAATATTAGCTAGAGGTAGAGGATTAGGGGGTTTATTGTATAGATGGGCCATCAAAACTATTGGAAGATGAGCTTACCTTCTTGGGGATGATGATTGAGCCCTAGATCTTCTATAAACATCTTTATTAAATCTAACATTTTTATGGATCTCCAAAGGTGGGTGTAATATGTTATTGTCTAAGGTTGACCTCATTAATCATTTGGACCCTTCCAATGTAACTCAAATGATATTTTGAAGGGATAGAAGCAGAGGTGCCAACCTTCATTCTAGTACAAATTTAAAACTTTTATTGATGTGTGTTTTACACACACCCCATAAATTTCAAAAAGGGACCCTATAATGTTTTAGTATCATTGAATAGACTCACTCCAAGGCATAAGTTGTACGGTATTTGGTTTTATAACAATTAATTAGTAGAATAATGGTGAGTGATATAGATTTTTTACCATAGGTGAGCTAGTTATGAATGAGCCTATATATACTTTGATTGGGTGGAGTTATGATTATTTTAATTGAGGTTGGTAGGATTTCAAAGGAAAATTCAAAAAGAGGCAAATGGAAGGAATAAAATAGGGCCTCTAGACAACCATAGATAAAATCTTTCAAGACTAGCACTTCAACTTAGATAGGACAATTAATCTAAATTGATACCTATTGTAAGTTGTTTTAGCACAACAATAACAAAATAAAATGAAGATTCAAAGGAAAAAACAACAATATACTCAAACACACAAATTCAAATGTTTTGTAATTGTCAGATTGCTATTACACATCTAAAAAAGGGATTATGATAAGCATGCAAAACATATTCAAATCATCTATAGCTTAAAATGAATGAATGTATTTAAATTATATAACTCATACACAATAAAATCAATATGATACAGTAATGAAGGAACATCTCAATTATTCCAAAAAAATAGATAATAATCATGATTTGCACATAAAGACAAAGTCAAGAAAAACTCTTTTGAATTAATTATTAATATGTATTGACAAAATTCTCCTCCATTTTAGAATGGGAGGTTACATATATTTATAAGCTTGATATGGGGAAGGCATAATATCTTCAATATTCACATAAAATTACAAGTGCAAAATATGACCTTTCATTCAAAATCATGTAAAGATGCATGTATAACAATAATGCCTATATAAACTCTCTAGCTAAAAATAAAATATTCATGTATAATAAATATATTTTCAACTAAATTTCCACCTAGGTAATAACATGTAAATACATAATCATTTTTTGATCAAAGTGTTAATGTGTCATCCTTATATAGATGAATCGATGGAGTAACTATAGTTAAAATTGATTAACTAAGGCTTTAAGATTTTGATATCAAAATCCATCAACCTTTCTTGTTCTACCTATGAGATATTGAATTTGAGTGCTAGAGCTTATACTTTTTTTACTCTATCCTTTTCAAAACTAACCAACTTGAATACTATATCAATGGTTTTATAAACAATCCCCTCAAATTCTTGATTGAAGTTATCTACTACTAAATGGAGAAGGTTCTAAAAATTGGGTCTATTAACAAGTTCCCCTATTGTCTAATTACCTTCATAACTCTCATGCCCCCCAAAATCTATAGTGCCTCACTCTTATGACTAATAAAAAGTCTAAACAACTTCTCCATATGTTTATGCAAATTTAATGAATCATCCTTTATGACATCACATAAATAAAACACCAAGAAGTATCAATGTTTGTCATGATATTCAACTTGTTGAAAGCACTAATCCTTGATCACTGAACTATAAAATTCCATATCCTTTATACATACTTCATATTATTCTAAATTTTGCCAATATTTGCTTTGTTTTCCTAGCTTACTAACTTATAAACACTGATGTTATACAAAATAATGTACAACTTGGTGTCTAAACCTTGAACATTAATAATAACTTCATGGAGGGGGCTATGCCATTTATATTTGCTTCCATAGTTTTAAGCTCTCCTTAGTAATTTTATGCATTTATTTCATTATTATCTTGTTTAATCCATAAAAGTATTGAAATAATTAATATATATATTAGGGTTATTAGGATATATCTTGGGCTTTTTTGCTAAAAATAACAAGTTCTCTTTTTATTCAAACACCATTTCACCCTTTGTTTTTACATTCAACATATTCCTTTTCCTCACTCTCTTAATATTCCCACTATCCTTATCAAACCAAGTGGAGACTATGTGGAACTCAGTTAAAACCAAATTCTATATTTCATAGCTAACATTTTGCATCTCTTTCACCCATCAAGGAATAATAAATTCTCCTATTTCAACATATTGTGTAGGATTTGATGATGTAGAGGGTGGAGTGGTCATTGAAAGGGATCTAATTAAACTATTTGGAAAGGATGCACGTATTCAAATAAGAAATTGAGGAATTTTATATTGAACATTCTCTTATGGAGATATTTATTTCATATGGTTAACTTCATCCAAGAATATAGTCATACATGGGATTGCTTCCATAGTCATTATTTTTGTTGGCATGGACAATGATTGAGACATGTAGATCTCTATTTGCGTTAACCTTTTCTTAGGAACTGGGGGCTTGCTATGATTAAAAATAGAAACTCTAACCAAGTTCTCAAAATGGAATGACTTTGAAGTTCTTGTTGGTTTATAAGAACAAAATATATCAAACTCAATAGTAGTGATATTAGGAAAAGATAATATAAACCTAGGAATAACTATGGGAAAACTCACAACTAGGACCTCAATGTTTGAAACTAAATAAAATATAGAAGAGACCAAATTATCAATTCTTTAAGTTTGATCTTGTGTGAGTTCAACTAAGGTTTATTCCATTTCATGCTCACCCAAACTCAAACCTTTATATTTTTCTTACTCAACCTCTTCATCACTTGGTTACATAATGCCCATTTTTTTGAATTGATCCTTGAAAGGAAAGTCAACCAAATATATTAACTGTTTAGCTTTATCTTCTTATTCAAGTTCCATTGTAACATTTATATCATTTTCCTCTTCTTCTTCCCTAACTTATTCTATAATGGGGAGACCAAGTGATGGCCTCTCTTTTGGTTTCTTATCTTAAGAGGGATGATGAGAGTCCTTATGCTTCCTTTTATAGGTGAATATGGGTGGAGTGGAAGGTGTATATGATGGTAGAGAAGTTTTAGGAACAATTTTTGTAGGAAGTGTGACTAAACATGATGGAGTGGATGAAGTGGAAGGCATAGGGATTGCCTAAGGAAACATGGGACATTGGGAAGAATTTAGAGAAGTTGGAATGGAGGAGAAAACTACTTATAAAAATTTAGGGATACTTACCTAAGTAACTATAGTAATGGGAGGTAAAGGATCTATCACAATGTTGTTTTTCCTTTATTTATCTAAATAAATTTCTGACCTATCCATTATAGTAATTTACTCCAAAACTTGAAATTGGGAAATTATTGTTATACAAGTGACTTGAGGACCAAGAAAACCTCTCAAATTTTTTATCTTAAGTTAAGTAATGGATTTTATTTAACTACTAGATTCATTTGGTTGTAAATTTGTAGGATTTGTTGAAGGTGAGGGAGGTTAATCATGTGGCTAAGAATCATATGGTAGAGATGGACGTCATTGCTAACTCTATACACTTTGTTCCTCTTCTTTTGTTACCTTAAGGTTGTACTACAAGACTTGGGTGTGTATCATAGAAATTTATTTATATTTCATATTTTTTCATACCTTTGATTCATATAAATAATTAAGGAATATATAATCATGATCATACACTTGGTGACCATATGAGACATTCACTTTCTTTTTCCTAAATAGATTTGATATACCCCCTTAGTTTCCTCTTTGGGCCCTATTATTTAAAAGGTGCAAGCTGTAACTTATTCTTATTTTTAGCTTTACCAACCTAAATAATATTTCACTTGATCATGTATTTATGTTCTCAAATGCCTAAAAGAGTCTTGAAATAGTAGGAAAAATGTTTTTGACTTAATTCCTTGGTAATTCTATTAAAGCCCTGATATGCAATTTCCTATTCTTGTATAGTGTCCATGACATCATATGGTAAAAGTAGGGGAGTCATCCTTATTATTTATACCTGGATGAAGGTTACATTTGGATATAAAAAATATTATCCCATATTTATCAAGTTCCTTATCAATATGGGTATTTGGGTTCCTTACATTTCTTGATATATATGAGGATAAAAGTCATTACAAATCCTCTTAATTTCATTTCTATATCTATGAATCAAAATGAAACAAAATTATTCTTTGGCCCTATTCTTTGAATGCTCCACTGAGGGTTTCCACTCCTGACCATAAGTATTATTAATTATGGCCATAATTACTTATAGTAGGAATGACATCATACAAAAGTCATTGTCAGAGGGACTCTGAATAGGGTGGAATGTGTTTGATATTTCACAAGCACTTACAATCTCCACATATTCCAGTAATTGGTTAGATGTTAGGAGTATATATAATAATGGAACCCTACAATTATCCAATACGTTTGAATATAGTTTCTCTTAATTTCAATAATTGTCACAATCACTTTTAAACATAATTATTATTACCCCATATTGAGACTAAGGGGATTCCATCATTATTATTTAATTTTTTTTTTTAATTTCAAATTATTAAATTATGATGAAATTACAATTTTACATGTAAACTCAAATACAAATAATTATCAATACAAAAACATGGGACAAATACAATTTATCCCTATAATTTCAAACCATATGAAATTATAGTGATAAAGATGGTTTGTCTGTCTATAAATTGAAATACATAGATGAATTATTTATCATTAAAGTAATAAGAATAAATAAGGAAATAACTAGGCATATGTTATTCCATTGTATTGATGTGATATTTAATTTTTTCACTATTTTCATGTGTGCCAATGACATATTTCATGAATGTGGTATTCAAGTGCTAGTATCTTGTGTAACTAGAGTTGTCTTTGAGAGGTATTATAAGTTTCACAAACCAAAAATAGTTTAAAATAAATAGGTATTGCTTGAATGGTTTTATAACCATGGTGTTAGAGATAATTCAAAAGATTGGGCATCTAAACCCCTTAACTTTGTTAAAAATATTAAAATTAACTCCATCTAAATCTCACAATTTAGACCAAAAGTTATAAATGTAATGGATTCACTAAAAAGAATAAATGGAGCTTCCTTCATATCTTATGTAAATGAGGTTTGGGTACCCCACCAATTCATAATCTTATAATACTACGATATCCCTACACTCGGGGAGATAATAAGTTTTAACTTGAGATAACATATGAATCCCTTGGATAGTCTAGATGGAAACTTGAATATGTTATCATATCTATTGGATTTAGTGTGTCCCACTATAATCCCTATAAGGTCATTTACATGAGATCCTAAATTAGATAATAGGATATGTGAATACTTTGACATGTTTCACATTCATAAGTCTAGAAATAATATATACAAAATTAGATATACATTCTACCTTGTAGTGCACAAAGTTGTTAATACACAACCAAGGCCAAGATTATATGATGAGATAAAGAGATCACCAAGGTCATGGGGATACTATTGTTATTACCTAGACTATATAATCATGAGCATATAAGGCACACTAATTGCACCTTTTTACCTACCTTTAATGGTTAAAAATAACTTGGTCAAGAAAGAGATATCATAAAAACTATCTTGGAGTATATATGAGAATTAAAAAAGGGCCAAATTAGGGATTATACACAAGATGCCACTCAACATAGGAAATACATAGTTTGAACAATAGGGATAGTTTTCCAAATCTTCTTACCATATATATTATTTTTATTTCATTTTATCTAATGTATATATTAAGACACTAGTAGTAGAGTGGCTAAGAACATAGAGATCTTCTATTGAAGATTTAGATCAACATATATCTGTAAAGTATCTAAACATGAACACATTTATCTTAATTTTGAGTTTACAATGGGATAAAAGCTACCTAGATGACAATGGATATTTTACATAAAGTCCAATGTGATCATTCTATAATAAGGATAGATAAGTATGAAATAAATAATATTGACAAATAAAAGTCCCTAATGGCAATTGATGAACAACTAAAAATGATAATAATACGAAATCTCCCCACAAAATTCTACATGTCAATAAACTTCTTCTATGAACAATGGTTGACATCCTCTAGTTTTTAAGGTTACACTTACTTTAACCAGTATTTATTCAAATAAGTTGAGCCCATCACAATTAAATAATCAACCACCTTTGACTCATTATATGTACGTTTCAACAAGGATTCATGGGGTTTCTCAAGTTTTTATAATTCTTGTTAGTAATCTACAAGCTTCAAAGGCTACATTGGAGGTGTGGCCAAAATATATAATATAGTACCAAGGAGTATCAGTGGACATAAATCATTCATCAAATATCAATGGTAAATCTTAAGAGGTGGACCTATAAGGGGATCCTTTATTTTATGTCTTTTAAAATATTTATACACTTGTAATTTTGTAGACCTCTAGCTCGAGTTGTCTTCCTATCTCTATTACAATTGATCCAAAAAACATTGGAGGAAAAAGGTCTTATTTTAAATATGTAAATAAATGAGGATATTCCTAATGTCTCTTTGGTCAACTTCAATGTTGTTCCCATTGATAACTCTATTGATTCAATTAAAACTTTAGTTTATTTAGTTTCTACTCTTGTTATCACTACTCCAATTATTTCAGTTGATATCTCTATTTTTTCCTCTATTGTTCCTTTATTTAATGTTTTTGTAACAATTTCATTCCATATATAACTCATATTATCTCATTCAAGCTTCCTAATTATTTTGTCGACAATTTAGTTACTTCAAATAATTATATCTATGCATGTATAACATTTATTATAATTAGACAACTGCTACAAACCTCAATAAAGGTTACCATTTCACAACCTATTATTTCTTCAAATATTATTGGCATTACACAAACACGTTTATCTAGTGCTTTATCTTTTATCTTCCAAACCTCAATGTTTTATGACTTCATTTCAAGGAACATTTTTAAAAACTACCCATTGTAGATTCATACCACATCTTAGTTTGGACTACCAATGCCAATAATCACTCTAACAACATCACGTATGGTCACCATCATTAAGGACTCTCTTTATGTAATAAATCATATAACCAAAAGACCAACTCAAGTTAATTTTCTGAGAGAGAGGATGATTGATATAACATTCCCTACATCTCTACTTCCCACATATCCAAACTCACCCACTTCAATTTACCCCATAGTACTCATTCCACCTCCATAATCCACCTCATCCCTTGCCCCTTCATCCCTTAAGTCAATGTCCTCTAATGGACCAATTTTACACCACCATGGATGTAGTAGATATAAATATATAAATTGGTTATTAATAATTTGTGGTTCATTAAAGAACATAAGATTTCCTTATAATTTAAATAAACAACAAAATAAGTGAAAAGGGTCACAAGGATAAAGATATAAAGAGATGGTAAAAATATTGAATTAAAAAAAGAGTAATAACTATTTAAGGTAAAAAAGAAAAGGAAAAAACATTGGATAACATGATGATTTTAATGAAGGTCAAATCTGTATAGTTGAGGTTATTGGTGGAGTTATTAATAAAATGTTTCATGATCTAAAACAAGAAATTAAGAGATAGGAATATCAAACTAGGATGGAGACCCCTGAGGACAAAACAAAAAAGGTATAAAATATATCATATTCACTCTTTAATATTATACTTTATATACACATATATTGGGATAAATCTTATCTATAATGGGGTAATGTGTTTAATTTTAATGAATCTTTGAGGCTCATATATACTAAACTATATAACATTGCAAAGGAAGTAATAGAAAATTTATACCCTAAGTTGAATCCATTTCCACTCAAAAACATGAATCAGGGTTAGAATTATGTAAACTATAAAATACATGATCTCATAGAGTGGAATAATCTAATTTAAATGATATTTTTTTAGCTAACATCCAAAGAGAAGAACGCAGTTAAACTATTGGGGGATATGCTGATATGTGCCTTATACAATTTTGATGGTCAAGTGCTATATAAAAAAAAATTATATGGCCATCTCTATTACTCTATGATAAATTTGAAAATGAATATATAAAACACTAATAATGGATAAAGTGATCAAGTTATTTACTTGACTACATTTTCAAATGAAAAAATAGGCCAGGGCCAATAACTCAATGAATCTTATTAAGTTTCATTGGGTCTACATGGTAAATTTCTAGGCAAAATCATAATATATTTCAAAGTGACTATTATTAATATTTTTAATTTATAAGTCATAGAAGAACGTAATAAATCATTCTCAAATATTTATAATGGAAATATATAGCAATAAAACATAAATAGAAAAAATTGGTTGGCTGCCCAGTGAGGATTCCAATCAATATTAGCTCAATCATTGATAGTTGTGTTTTATTTTTTTATATACATAAATGTATATAGTTTATTTTGTATTTATTTTTTAATTAATTTATCTATATTTAATTTCCCCTTCATGAATTCTAAGTCTCTACTTCATTTTTAACTTTAAATTGATCTTATTCTACAGCTATGTCAAGTTAGATAATAACTACCACTTAACAAATAGTAAGTGTTCTATTAGTTATGTGGTTTATAATACATCATAAAATCATATTTATCTTAGCCAGTATAAATAATTCAATTAGTGTTTCATCTACTTCATGTCTAGTCACAACTAAAAATTATTCTTAGTTGTCATAAGTGGCTTATTTGTCTAGTTTAGGTATTAGATATTCATAAGATATTTTAATGTATATCAAGAAACCTTTCTCTACATGCAAAATATTTTAAAATAAATTAAGATTTATATTATTTTATACTTGTTAACGTGCTACAAGATTTTAATATGATTTTTTCCCATCCAAATCATACATTAAAATAGATTTTATTCAATTTAAAGGGAGGAGATATTTTTTTAAATAGATAAGCGAGAAAGTTCTATAACTATTTATGAGTTTTTGGCAATTTGTTTTTATTCTCTAAATTTCCATGTTTTGGTTAATTAATTTCCACTAAGTTGAAATTACTATATGAATTGTGTGTGTGTTTTATTGGATTTAATAGAGTGAACCTTGTCTTAGTCTCATTAGTTTTACGATTATAAGTCATGCTTACATCTTGTTATTGACTTTAAAATACCTTAAAATTATCTACTATTAACATCTTTTGATTATGATCATAGGGTTATTATATAATTTATTATTTTCTTGAAGTGATAAATATGTTTATTTTTCTCTATAATGGTAGCTACCTTATAATAGACATTAGTTATTGACACACAGTTGAGTTTAGTCAGTTAGCTTGAGAGTGTTTATTCTTCAATCTAAGTCGTAAAGATTTTATTTTCTACCATAAATTTCCTTACTAATTTTAATTTGTTATTTAATCCATATTATTTTATATCATTAGATCCATTTTATGTTATCTCATTTAATATTTAGGTTATAATTTATAGTTTAGTCACATTCGAACCTTCTAAGGTAAATAAGCACTATACCCAATTGCTAATGCAGGAACATCATCAATTAATATAATTTTGGGATGATATGTGTGTTATAGGTATAATAATGGATGGTTTCATTTATTATAAGTAATAGGTGGGTATAGAATTCAAATTTGAGATCACATTGTGTTTTCTTGCCAAAAGTGGGATTTAAATGTTTGAATGATGTAATGAGATCTTAGGATTGATTTTGTTAAAATGTCTTGTTATGTAAGGTTTATTAATTATGTCAAAGTATATCATAAGGTCATAATAAGTGATGTAAGGTATATTTCCTAGTTCAAGACATGAAAATTAAATCAAATGGAAAAATGTTGTAACTACTACTCCTACATGGGAATGACAAGAAATGGAAGTTGCTTTCATGTTTGAGGATATACAGAGATTACGATTGCATGTCATTATTGTGTGTATTATAATAATAATAATAATAGAGTATGATATCTTAAAGAAATAAATGGGGATATTTCTAAGAAAAAATGAGATTTGATGAGGACAGTTTACCTTTGTAAATTATGTGTTGATTGTATATGAACAAAGTTAAAGATGAAATAAAGAGGTGTTTTTGAGTGAATGAATTTTAGTTAAATGAAATAATTGGTATTTTTTATATATTATGGTTTTTTTTCCCTACATAAATAATGGTTTATGGTTGATAGTGTATAGGTTGTGATCCAAGAACCAAGTCTAGATTAGATTATGAAAATTCTATTTCAAATATAGTATAGAAGGGAAGAGAACATGAGATCCTTGGGATACATTAAAATTTTTGATGAATTTTTATGGGTGAGTGACCTTTAATACTTTTTGTTTCTTATTTTAATTAATTGATTAATTTTTGTGTGGATCTATAGTTTAGTGATATAATACAAAAGACTAGATAATTCTAATTTTATCACAGTCAGGGAAGAGTAGGATAGAGGGATAAGTTATAGATACATGCAAATTTTTTGATGTTATAAATTTGGTGTAATATTAATTCTTGAAGGATAAATATGTTTTATACTTCATAAATTAATTTATTAGATGATTATTTATAGCATAGTACCCTAAGAAGATTTTGTCTTGTACACTGAGATGGTAATAAAGTGAGGTGTGGTTAATGGTTGTTTAAGGTCATTTACATTGTGAATAGAATAAACATTGGATAAAGTTTGTTATTTTTAATAATAATCAATGGAGGACTCAAAAAATAATTCACTTGGTAATGTAATATTAATCTCAGGCCACCATATGTCTTGTACACAGTCTAAAAACTAGAAATAGAAATAGATAAAGTTGAGTTTAAAGAGCTATTTTATGATTATTTAAGGTTAAATATTCATTTAAATGGGTTAATACATTTGTAAAAACCCCATGTATGTATTTTAAATTTTTAAACTGACTTAAAACTAAAAAATATCCTTTGTTTATGTTCATGGGTTGGTATAATTTTGCATAACCTTGAGCTAGGGTTTCAACCTTCATACTAGTATAAGTTGACTTATAACCATAAAAAAATATTTAAAAATGGTAATATAGGGTGTTTTGACATGATTAAGAGAATGTAGGAGGTTTTTAGTTGATTTTTATAACATAATGTATGGTATCTTAATTTTAGGTATGTAATTAGGTCTAGGAGACCTAATTGATAGAAAGGGGTATTTAAATAAGAGATTTACCTTGTGAGTAGAGTCTTAAAATTTGGTTTGAATGTGTGTGGAGGTAAAGGGTATTAAAAATAGTTTTTTTTTCATTGGAATATTTTTCAATTGATTAAACCATAAAGCTTTGTATGCTAGGAGGGCTACTAGATATAAACCTTCAATATAGATAGTGTTGTTTGTTGGAGAATTTTAACCTAAAGGTTAAGTATTATGTTGGATTAATGTGGGAGTTTTGTTATGTATGTTAAATCTCATATGAACCCTAGAAGATGAGTCAAAAATCCTAAGAACAAGTTTTAGGATTTTAGGTCTATGTTATTATCTCAAGAGAATAAGCAAGCTTAGAGATAGAAGTGAAGAGTGAGGCATTGAATATTATATATGGAGAATGGAGATGAACCTAAATTAAAAAATATAAAAATGAATTATGAGTGATGAAATGTCAATAAAAAGTAAAAGGAATTTATGCAAGTAAGGATAATTTAATCCTACATGAAGTCAAGAGTCTTAAAATATTATGCATGAGTATTTTACGTCTAGTGAAGAATTAAGAGAATGTGTGTTGGGTGATAATAATTCAATGTAAAAGGAAAGAGTTCATAGTGGAGAAGATAAATAATAATGTGTATGAAAAGAGTTTCATGAGTCTAGAAGAACCAAGAGAGTAAAATGGGATCATATTTATTGACTTGAGACAAGTAATCTTAGATAATATTAAAGATCAAATAGAAAAATAGAGACATGTAACAAGTAGAATCATATGTATGCTTATATATTTATTACTTTTCAATTTCATATGCATCAATTATTATTCCACCATATGCTTACTTAAAAAAAAAATACCTACAATTCATACCTTGGAGTGATTAGTGACATTTCCTAAAATAATAAGGTCTTACACTTTAAGTTATTTGGTGTGCATAAAACACACATATAAATTATCTCCATGAAAGAGTTGATAGTAAAATACATGGATCACATTGTAATAATGCATTAACTATGGCCTTTTCTCACTCTAGTTCTTATTTTCTATCACCCTATATGGTGACTTATTCATATTTTATCATGAGAATTAGAAATTGGATTTATTTAATACTTATGCTTGTTCATTGCCAATAATTTGGCATCTCTTTCCTTAATTTTATGAAAAAAAACTTTGAATAATGGAAACTTAATGAACATAATCAACACATGTAAATGTTGAAGTAAACTCTAATATAATATATCATGGAATTATTTATCTATCATAGGCTTTTTATTTTTAGATAACATGATCTTATACATTAAGATGTATTTTTTGATAGACTCATTAGAGTCCTACTTGAGTTTATCAATCTAAGTGTATGAAATATTCTCTTGAATGTTAATTTAGAAGTGTTGATAAATATATATGATAATACATTAAATGCATTAAATAACTAATTTAATAGATCATAAAATCATCTTAGTGAATATTATTTTAATCTTCTTGGAAATATATTTCTCAAAAACATATCGTTTGATGCATAGTCCAAACATATTGCATGAAATTCTATTAAATATTATTTGCAGACACCTTTTTCACCATATAATTTAATAGTAGGTGCCATAAATTTGGTTAATAAAGGATATAATATTCAATTTCTAGTGCCAAAAGAGTGTGAAATAAAGTGTGAGAATTAAGTGCATGATTATGTTTTGAATCTCCTTGTTCTAAATGTAACGTGTTAGTTTTTAGAGAGTGTATCTTGTGTATAAGGGATTATACATTTGGATGAGAGGAATACATTATACCTAAAATCAATGTTCCTAATGAATGATTATGAATTGCAAAGTTAATCTACTGAAACCCTTGGATTGTCTCCATAACAAATGGTGGTATAAAATATGGATAGCATGCTCTTGTACATTAAGACATATTTTGTGATAGGCTCACTGGAATCCTACTTAAGTTTAATAATCTATGTTTATGAAATATTCTCAATTATGATAATTTATAAGTGTGTGAGAAATAAATCTCCTAAACTATTAAATTCATTAAATATCTAGTGTGGTAGATCATAAAACCATCTTATTGCATATTATTTTAATATTTTTGGAAATAACTTGGTGAATAACCTATAATTGGATGCATAATCCAAACATGTTTCATGAAACACTCTCAAATTCCACTTGACGTCACCTTTTCCATTATATAATTTCATATTAGGTTCCACAAAGATAGTTGGTAAATTTTATGTTTCAATATTTAGTTCCAACAGAATGTGAAATAGAGTGTGAGAATCAAGTGCACAATTACCTTTTGAAGCTCCTTCTTCCAAATTTAACACTTTAGTTTGTTAAGAGTGAATCTTATTCATAAGGTATTATACATTAGGATAAGATGAATGTGTGCTAACTAAATTAAGTTTTCCTAATGAATGATTACGAATTCATTTTAATCTTATAAAACCCTTGGATTTTTGCCATACTAAATTGTGTTAAAAATTTGGATATAACGCTGTGGAAAATGGTAAATAACCCATATCATTATAATTATAAGTTTTATTATCCATGATTGCACTCTTTATGTCCAAAATACTTTGAAAAATTATTTGATGATCAAGAGCTTGTTCTCATATTCTCTCATAAAATACTCTTAATAACACCCACTTTGTTAAACACGTGTATTTCATCACCTATATGTGGAAGTACATCTTAGTTCTCATATTGAGAGGTAATATTATCTTAATTATGTTTTTCATACTTAGAACTGTTATTGGACACTTATACATATTCAGCCCATGTATCAGTATATGAAGGACCTAATACACCCTTGTTCTTATCTATGGTATGTGTGTTATAAAAATGAATGAGTATGATTGATTGAAATATCATTTAATATATAACTTCATATAGGATATGTAAAAATAAAATTATTAGATATCATATTATATGGAAAAAAAACTTGGAATATTACTTTTAGTACATATTTTACTAAATCTACAAACACAAGGAAAATAATTAGAAATAACACTAAGAAAAATAAAAATCCTAAAAATATTTATGGTTAGTGTTTTTAATAATTAAATATTTAGATAATTTCAACAATATGTTTTATCAATCTTTTGAAAACTAAGAGCTAATTAACTTAATGTGATAAATTATTACGTAAAATCAGAAAGCTATAAATATGCAATAAATGACACAAACTAATTTAAAACTTATTAAATTTATAAATATGTTAAAATTACATAGTAAAAAATAAATAAAACTTAGCTATAAAATTAGAATCTAGGACAATGAATGAGACTAAAATTAACTATGGATATGGAAAAGGTTTTGTTAGATCCTTGGGTAAGGCCATTAGATCTAGACGAGGGTGTAGTGTGTTCGTTTCCTTAGGGATTGAGTGCATCATGTATGTGAAAAAACTATAAAACTCCTATAAAAGGTTATAATTAACATATATGTTCTATTTTAATATGATATATCGTTTGATCTATAATGAAAACTAATGTGTATCTTTTCTTTTTATTGTAACCCTAGCTTAGTAGACCATGAGAGGAAATGCAAATAATGGGTAAAACATGGTTAGAGGTTGAGGTTGTGATTAACCTCAACACAACATGTGTTGAAGGTTTATTACTTATTAATACTCCAAATAGGTATCAAAATCTATGTAGTGGTGGTGGTCTGTGTGAAATATTGATGGAAAATGCTAAATGTTTGCAACTCTAGTCTGATTACATGCTTCCAAAATGACTTGTGACATTACAGGTGTATGTATAATTAGATCATATATACATGGACTATGTGGACACTAAATTGATTAAAATAGGTTATTTGATCTCAATTTATATTTATATGTTCTAGTTACTTTCTAAAGGTGACCATCTTATGTGAAAAATGGTTTAAAATGTGGATTTATAGTGATCTTTTGGGAATTCATTTAGATGCAGCTTAATCAAATTTTATAGTGACTTATGTTAAATGAATTTAAATTTGATAAAATATCCATTATTTTTTAGTAGGACACTACAATAGGAAATGGACACTATCAAGAAATGATATTATTAAAATAGGCTAGCTTTGTCTAATGGAAAAGAATAAAAAATTAAGATAGGAGATTAGTCCCAAAGTGAGTTTAGGATACTTTGAATGCTATATAGATCTATTTTGAAATCATTAGTTAATTATATAAATTGGTCATCAATAATAGGAGTAAAGGAAAGATCTACAAGGACCATGTGATGAGGCATGAGCTAAGTGCATATAAGGATTTATCCCAAGTGCATTATTTTAGAAATAAATGTTAAATTATATGTTTACATAAATATTTTGCTTTTAGATTGACATTAAAAACTTAGCTCATAACATCTATATTAAATATACAAACCTTTACAATATCATTAATTACAATATAATTGATCTATATCATTTGCATAAATTATCTCTACAAAAGATATATCTAATGAGCTATAGCAAATTGCAATGTACTACTTACCCACAACCACTACCTCAAGCTTATGTATTTGGTTTAAAATATATATACTCTTGGTTCACATTATAAAATGTAATATAACTAAGATATCATATTCTTTGAAACCATATCAATCATAACTTACCAACCCATGTTCCACTTGATGATAATACTTGGTCCACCTCATTCAAAGTTTGTATTAGGGTCAATAATGGCATGTAGTCTCAACCCTAAAACCACATTGATCCCCTTTATTTAATTTTTTTATTGACCTTTGAAACTTTATAATCATGTTTCATAATTGATCCAAATCAATCCTTTTTTAGGAATTAGGCTTGAGAGGAGGTCACAGGATTAAGCCCCACCAACAGACCCCAAGCTAGTTATGTTTATCACAATTTTATTTTATTTTAAGTGAAATATTTTGAAATTAAATTGAGTCAATCAGGGGGTGTTGTTCATTAAAAATGTGTCTTTTTAGAATATTATGTGTAAGGGGGCATTTTATTTTGTATGATAAATTTGTAAAAAAAAGGAATATTATTTTCCCACAGTAGAAAATGTTTTGTAAATTGAAAATGTATTTTTTTTTGTAGAATAAAAATTTCAATTTTATTAAAAAAATATAAATTGGATGAAGTATTAATGGAAATAGACCTCCATATTAATTTGCATTTTGAGGGGGGAAATGTAACATAATTGGAAACTTGTGCCTCAGAACCAAACCCATAGAGTGGATGAAACCTACAACCTAGAATTAAAAAAAAAACAAAATAGAAGGTTACACTATAGTTCTAGATTGTGTTTCCTATCACCACATTCACACTACCTAGGGGATTGTTAAGATTTAGTTCTAACATATGTGTTTGGTGAGAAAATACTAATGTGTTGATAACAATAATATTATGAGTGTTAGCATGTGGGTTGTTATTTATGTGTGTAATATTGTAAGAGAGGTGTTAATACAACTCACTTAGAGATATTGAGAGAAAAATAAGGGATAGAGATAATAGAGGTTGTTAGAACAACCCTCCTATGTCAATGATATGAGATATTTTTAGGGATGTTAGTTGTTAGGTTTATTGATGAGCCTTAATTATTAGTTCATTAAACCCATTTATATGTAAGGAGAATTGTTATTAAATTCTAAATTGTGATTGACTGTATGTGTGATTTTCACATTCGAGCTAAAGATATTCCACAATGGATAAATTATCCCATATAGGGTACTTTATACATAAATAATGAACTCCTATAATGCATGTAAATGATGTATTTTGAAGTAATCATTTAAGGGGGTAATTTTCTTAGAAAGCATGGCCAAAAATTAAGTTAAGCCATTGGATTATTAAAAGAACTCTCATTCTTATTCATGTTTTACTTCAAGTATTTATATATGGTATGATTATCAAGTATTTATTATATTATTTATAGGCCTTGAGTTGCATTTTCATAATGTAAATTTTCTTACCATTACACTTTGACTTGATTTTTGGTCAAATGTTTTTAAGGGGATGCAATGTTTTGAAGCTAAAAAACATGTTTGTATGTGCTTAGATAATATTAATTTAATTATGCTTTTTTTATGCCTATATTTATTGAAGGGTTAGACAATATGTTAATTAGGGTGTCTAATGGTTGCAAAAAAATGGGGAAAACATTAGTTAATGTATATTTTTAAAAATATAAAAATATTTTAAGATATATTATTCATTGTGTGCGAGATATATACAATTTTATTTATTTGTCTATTATGCATATCTAAACTCTAGATTCAAAGTGATAGAAAATGTACAAATATTGTATAAAATGCTCTTTATTTTGAGAAAAGCGTAAAATAGATTATTAAAGAAAATATGTTGTACTCTATAACAAGAAATGAGAAATAAATGTATACCGATTCTAAGCCTAGTACATTATATCCCAATTTAAGAGAACATAATATGAAGTAATTCTAATATCTAGACTGATGCATCTCACATAAAGAACTTATGGAATAATTTTAAAAAGAAATTAATGCAATTAGTAAATAAAAATTTATAAGAACATTGTTATGTACCATAACATGTGCAATAAAATCTAGGTAAAGTTGCATACTCACTATACTTACCAAAAAATTTAAGGTTGAATTAATTTTTTCATGTTTAATTACTGAAGAAGAAGGTAGGGCTGCATTCTTTCGATAAATATAATTATCAGTCATTGATGAAGAAGGAAAACATATGTAGATCTGGATTGCATTGTTCATGAGGAATATATGAAGTTTTAAAATAGATTTATGTGAATGTTTAATGTCAAGTGGTGAGGTATACCCATGGAAGATACAAATTCAGAAATATATGAGTTAGTGTAAATCATTCAAGATTAAAACATTTCCATAAACATTATGATAAATTAGGTGATTTATTTTTAATCAATGAAAATGATAAGAGTGCATTCACAATATG
The DNA here is from genome assembly GCA_037957365.1 of Torreya grandis. Classification (NCBI taxonomy): domain Eukaryota; kingdom Viridiplantae; phylum Streptophyta; class Pinopsida; order Cupressales; family Taxaceae; genus Torreya; species Torreya grandis. The sequence goes on from JARHVA010001842.1 coordinate 1,094,582, forward strand.
ATAATAAGGATAGGGTAAAAATAAATAATGAATTCCTTTCATGTTCATAAATGAAGGATTTGAAGGTAATAATGGAAGAGGTCTATTTTCTTGGAAAACATGCCAAAAAATAAACTAAATCATTGGGATTATTTAAAAATATATCACCATTCTCATGCATGTGTTGTTTCAAGTAGTAGTATATGTTATGATGCTCCAATATATATATATATATATATTTATATATATATATATATAATATCACCATTCTCAAGCATGTGTTGTGCATGAGAATGGTGATATATATATATATATATATATATATATATATATATATATATATAGGAGCATCATAACATATACTACTACTTGAAACAACACATGCATGAGAATGGTGATATTATATATATATATATATATATATATATATATATATATGCATTTATTTCAATTCTAGTAATGTAAAAATTTGTAATTTTAGAAATTGACTTGATTTTTGGTCATATATATTTAATAATACTGCTGAAATATTTTGTACTTGTAGAAGATAAAATTTTCAAAATAGTGAAGGAGATGAAAACTCTCTCCTCTATTAGGAGGGGAAGTTCCCTTTATTGAAGAGTCACACATGAATGAGTAAATACATAATTCATTCATCATTATGACAAGAAAGTTTAAAATGTAAATAACATTATTAATTGAGATATAACATGATTACTACCTATAAAAATGAATTATGCATTAACATAAGAATAAGACATATCCATAAAGGAATGGAAGACACAAAGTTCTGAATTTCCTTGGGTTGTTGGTTAAATATTCTACACAAAGAGAATGGTGATATATTTTTTAGATAATCCCAATGATTTAATTTATTTTTGAGCATGTTTTCCAAGAGAATATACCTCTTCCATTATTACCTTCAAATCCTTCATTTATGAACATGAAAGGAGTTCAATATTTATTATATTATATATATATGCATTTTTTTCAATTCTAGTAATGTAAAAATTTGTAATGTTAGAGATTGACTTGATTTTTGGTAAAATATATTTAATAATATTGGTGAAATATTTTTTTCTTGTGGAAAATAAAGTTTTCAAAATAGTGAAGGAGATGAAAACTCTCTCCTCTATTATGAAGCGATGTTCCCTTTATTGAAAATTCACATATGAATTAGTAAAGGCATAATTCATCCATCCTTGTGACAAGAAAGTTTACAATGTAAATAACATGATTACTTGAAATAGAACATGATTACTACCTATAACAATGAAGTATGGATTAACATAAGAATAATACATATCCATAAAGGAATGGAAGACACAAAATTCTGAATTTTCTTGGGTTGTTGTTTAAATATTCTACACGAAGTTAGTTTCTCCTTCATTCAAGATTCAATTCTCATGAACATAAAAAAATCCATTTTACAATTTCCATTCCTCCCATTTATATAAATAGGAGTGAATGCTTTGACCCTTCACCTTAAATATTACCTTTGATATTCACGTTTTTGTCTTATTCTATTTATTTATTTTTTAATACAAGAGGAAAATTATAACTTTTGTAAAACATAACACTAAATAAAATATAAGGAAACCTATAACATCATACCTCAAATTATTTATCAAATTCTTTTTTAGCTACATTTCATGCTGAGAAAAGATAATTTTTGGTAGCATTTGGAATGATAATATAATGGTCACTAAAATATTAAGAAGATTAAAACAAAAGAAACTTCTTTTCCTTCACTATCTTGGCCACAATAGGACTCTCCTCACATGTTTCACTAGATGATTTCATCTACTTAGGATCTTCATCATCCACATCCTTAGAGCTTGAAGAGAGAGTTGATTTAGTTATCAAACTAATATTAATATTTCTTAGAGTTATTAAATCTATTTTATTTGAAGGGGATGATGACCTTGATCTCTTGGATCCTCCTTCTCTAGTAAATTCTACCAATTTTTTTATCAAACCATTTATTAGTTTTAACTATCACAACCTCAATTTGTCCCTATATATCTATAAGCATTGTTATTGGCTAATAGTTTTCAAAGGATCATAAAATTTCCTAAAATACCCAAGGTCAATGGGATATGTCATTTCATTCACCACACCATCCGAGACCCATTCATCTAGGAATCCTTTGATCTAATCAATATCCATTCCGCTTCAATCACATTGGATCACTTCATACTCAATAGAAAAATATTTTTAGTAATATTCTAAGTGAGACACATGCTTGTATTAGGAACCTATTTTGATATTAATTTTCACAAATTATTTACTATAAATATAATCTTTGTATGGATATGTTATAAGGGTGAAATGAGAGATATTATACTCATTTCCCTAAGCAATGATTATAGTTTTACATGAAAAATGTTTGAAATAAATCATGAACAAAACCCTTTTAAATTGTTTATCTATGAAACATTTGTGAATTGATTATAATTAAATGTACAAGTCAATTTGTATGATATTATTATTGGCTAATATTGTTATTTGTATGGGATATATCTCAAATGCTCTAACCCTAGTATAGGTGAACTTTTGGAATTGTATCGATTAATTAACATAATGGTTAGTCAAGGTAACTACTTCATTAGAATTTATTATTCTATAGTGTTCATAAATGGATTTCACTATTATCATTGATAAATAATCATTCACCCTTTGGAAAATCTTGTTGATTTTCTCTAGATTTAATTGAGGGAAGCATTTGTATACCTATGTTACAAGGGTGATATCATCCTACTGAGAAAGGATAGGATATATTTTTTATGAAGATAATTACTACACTAGATACAATGTTATGAATAATTTCTTCATATAATATACATTTCAGATATGATGGCTTAGGAAATCAATAATCATTTTACCTCAGTCTATGAATTGTTTGTATTTATAGATGATACCCATTACCATAAACATCAAGGGGTACACCTTTTAATTTTTTTCATTACCAACCATTTGAGTCAAGAGAGTAATCATATTTGAAATCTCCTCATTTAAATTTAATATAAATAAGATATTTGGTATTTTAGATAACATGTTACTCTTATGATTGATCTAGGAGTTATTGATCATTGTCAAATATTTATTATTATTATTGCCCCATAATCTTTTCCCCAAGACAGTGTTCATTATGGCATAAGTATCAAGTATATAGATCCTCATTATCATTCCCATTGACATATCATATATCTAAACAATTAATGATCTATTACATTATTTTATCTCCCTAGTATTATGATCGTAGCATTTCACATAGTCAAATACTAGGTCTAAAAATTGAACAAATGTTAGAATGTAAATTATTTGTAGAATACTGCTTTCAACCAAATGGATAGTTAATATATTCATATTTTCCACATCCAATCTCTATATAAATTATTTTAGGTCAACATTACCTATTTTTGAATCTAAAATGTTGGGGATGATTTAGCATAATCTTAATAGTGTTTTAAATCCCATATACTCTTATTTCATCTTGTTAGGCTTCATAATCTTGAGATCAACTTCATCAAGCGTATCAATTTGGATAATTTTAGAGGGAGGAAATACTTATGAGGTTGAAATCAATAGGTTGGAGTAGTCATGAGATAGGATCTACATGCCATAAAACTACCCATAGAATTGTTATCTAATGGAATAAAAATATAATGAAGGGATCTCTATGAAGAGGTTAAAATCTCACTCATAAAAATGTTGAAGAGATAAAAACATTGAAATACTTAAAAAATAAGAAAATATAAGAGTATTACATTATTTTGGTATCATTAGGTAAGACAAATAACTCAAGTGAATTATCTCTATAATTGTTAATGATCCAAATTATTCCATTATGATATTATAAATATTTTTGCATTTGTACCTCAAGGTACAATGGCTAACACCCTAGCACTGCAACAAACATGTTTTTTGAGGACACATAAACATATGACCTATTTTACCATGCCAATACATGTATTCATGTCCACCATATCCATAGGGAAGTGTGAGACACATAAGTGTGTATCATGCATCCATTGTATTAATGAGGATGTGTGGGACATATGTTTGATAGGATGCATAGGCATAGATTATGCATCTAGTGCATTCATAGAGATGTAAGGGATGTGTGTGCATGGATTAATACATAACATTAGTGGCCTATTTTTGTGTCCTTCATGGTGCAAGGTTTGAGGAGGCCATACCATTAGGATTCATGGTGTATGAAGATGTATCATACACATTTGCACAAAATATCACCAAATTTATTCAATTTTTAATTTTTTGAATTATAAATTTCCATAAAAATATGTTATTCTAAAATTTAGAAAAATTTTAACTTTTACAATTTTGAGGAACACAAACTAGTTTTGTCTTAGGATGTGGGTTTACAATAACATAAAAGATGAACTTCGAAAATCTTAGGGTTTAACATACCAGTGCCTTATCCATTAGGTCATGGAATCTACCTATAAACAATATTTAAGAGGAAGGAAATGGGGAAATACAAAACCACAAAAGGGAAACATAAAAATGAATAGAAACAGACAACTAAAAGGAAAAATATAATTAAAAAGAAACACACAATTGAACTAAAATCACATATAGGGGATGATAGGTGACATCCTGTCTTCACTTTTTGTATCACTTTAGATATTATATTTTATATGGTAGTGGGATGTGAGTACCATATATGTATGCTAAATAATATGTATTCTTACCTTATAAATTTCAAATATTTAATGGACCCATCCATAAGGATTAAAACTTCCCATGACTTCCTCATGGTTCTCTTCTTTTATCCCAAAGTATGACCAAATATGGAACTTGAAAATTAGATTGTTGTTATTTTTTATCAAATAATTATTTGATCTTATATTGATGTGTTTTAATAATATCAATCACCATCATTATTTATTCTTGTATCTTTCCCAGATACATGATCCTTTTTTCCCATGCATATTTGAAGTGATCATCTTCAATATCCTACACCAACTTCAAGGATGAAAATTCTAAAGAGATAGGAATTATTGCATTTATACCATAAATTAGATGGAAATGTGATATCCTTGTTAGTATCCTTTGTGTTATTGTATCAATCACATGGAATCATACAACTTGTTGTGCTAGTTTATCTTACTCTCATCATATAACTTGTGGATGATGGTAGTGACTTTTGTATTTTTTGATTATTCCTATCCATTACCCTAAACATAATACTCTGACAAATGTGACACTAAAATTCCATATCGATAATATAAAGCAATTATCCATTATCCATAAGAGAAGTTTGAGTCATTATCCATGAAAATTTTTAGAGTAAATCCTAGTTTGACTAATATGTTCTCCTTTATGAAATTGCAAAAAAATTTTGAAGTGGTATAACTTACTGGTATATATTATACCCATACTGTGAAGTATTCAGTCATTGTCAAGATGTGAGTGTGCCCTATATTATAATGGGAATTCATAGATCCAATGAAGTCTAATCATCATTGTTGGAATTATCCTTAGATGACTATAGGTTTGGGATATAATGTTGTAAGCTTAGGTCAACCAACAAAATATTGATAATCTTCACATTTAAAAACTTGTTCTTATGCATCATTAAACAACATTAACTAATAATTGTAGGATTTAATAATTTTTAATGATTTTATTTAAAATGAGAAATGTCCTTCAAATACTTTGTCATGAAATGACTCCAAATTATTTTCTCTTGTTCTTTGTTTATACACCTCAATAATGTACCATCTAGAGATTTCTTAAAGAAAGTATTATTCTAAATTACATACCTAGTTAGTTATAACTTGAGGGTTTGATTTAGTTTAGGGTTTATAAGAGATATGCATTCTCCATATGAGAAAAAATATGAAATTTTATAATACCATTCTTTGAAGAGAGTCATTAAAAATTACAAATGGTAATTCTTCTCTTTGTAAATAAACAGCTCCATCAATCAATTGACAAAGGCCCTATCCTCTTACCAAATTTTTTGGGATTCATTTAAAAATCATATTCTTTAACTTTTGAAATCCAACAAAATCTTTTTTATCCAAGTTACTACAGGGTAATAATTGCTATGATTGTTGAATGTAAAACCATTATGATGGTGTGTGAGTTTAGGATGTATAACTTGAAGTGTTTCACCACTTTGAAAACTACATATGCATGATTTTAAACCAATGAGTATTTGAGATCGTAGTATTTAACCTTGTAAATCATGAAATAAATAACAAATTCAATCCATTTTTCATTTTTTGACACCAATATAGTAGATAGTGTGTAGATGGAAAAATAACAATATACAATGAAGTATTTTTGAAAATTTTAACATGTCAACACTTGTTATTTATCAATTTCTTCTTTGATATCATTGAAATAAATTTTAAATCATTATTCCACTTGAATGAGTTATTTTTACTCATCATTTGCACAATTTACCTAGTGAGTTCAATAAATTTAGGAATAAATATTCTAAGAATATTGGCTTTGTCAAAAAATGATGACTGTCAAGATTCCTAGTAGGTAGAGATATCTTTTGAATTTACTTTAATATTTCAAAATCAATCTTGGTACCTTACTTTGAAACTACATGAAACAAATTTTTCCTGCATTTACTACAAAGATAAACCTTTTTGGATTCAATTATATCCTATGGCTTTACAATATTTCAAAGACCATACTTAGGTGTTCAAAGTAATATTCTTTTTTCCTTGGAAAAATTATGAGATCATCTAGGTAGATAAATATGACCTTGGTATTCATGTTTCTAAATGCCATATCAATTTATCTTTAAAATGTTTCACATGCATTGGTGAGGCTAAAAGGCATCCCCTTGTAGGAAAAATTTCCACATAGTGTGGTGAAATCTATTTTCTACTAATATTTCATATCCATTTGAACCTGGTTGTATCCTAAAAGTCCATCCATCGTCAACATCATTTTAGATCCCATGATAGCTTGTAGGATTTGGTCAATAATTGGTAGAGAGTAATTATCCTTTAGTGAATCTTTGTTGAGATTTTATAAATCCACATAAATGTTGACTTCTTCATTCTTCTTTCTAGCCAAAAAAATGTTAGCTAACCAGGTTGAATAATTGATAAGGAATATCATTCTATAATTTAAAATATTATTTATCTCTTCATAAATAGTATCAAATATATTGGGATGGTAATATATAATTTTTTTCTTGAAAAAATCAACTTCAAGATTTAGTAAAATATTGTGATGCATACTCTTAAACATGAAAGGGTACATATTAGCATGTCATCAAGAAAATATATCCATGTACAATTTTAAAATAATGATGAACTTTATATCTTCTTACTTAGAACCAAATTTTCCAATGTTGATGTATCGTGGTTGTTTCTTAGTACCAATGTTTACTTTTTCCTACTTAGGGGTTTCTTAGGAATCTCATTGGATCTTTTGTTTTATGTACATGTCATGTTTTTAAAAATGTTTATTCTCGAGAGACCAGACCATTTGGGATCTTATTTCATTTTATTTTGATGACCTTGTCATATAATAGATTGCCCTCTTTCTCAGAGGATTCCAATATCTATGCATCTATCTACTTTTGGGTCAAAAACCACTTTATAGGTTAATATAATTCTTTTGAAATACATATGTATGAAGTTTACCTTTTGTTTCAAGAAAGATTTAATTTTATTATAATTATAAAGCACTTTCAAATGTTTATAAGTATCAATAATACTAGGAAGATATACAATTTCAATTATATATGAGTCTTTATAATTTTTTGGATGTGGGATTAGTAAGGAAGTAGATACAGCTAGGGTGTCAGCATTGGAATTTTATGCTTTTGGGACAACATTTATGGTGAAATCTTGAAAATTATTGATGCAATCATAAAAAATATTTATAGTGTTTGAGCCTATCATTCTTCACCTAATACTAGACTCCTATCTATTTAACAATAAATTTAGTCTTACCTTGAACTTTGGGATTCCTAATTCCCATATATTGTGTTACCTATAATCATAATAGTAATGCCTAATATTCATTGGTATTATTAGTACATTTAAATTAGAGATTATAATAAACATGAAATAATTCCTTATGAGGAGAAATTGGAATTAAACCAGATCTTGAACATATGTTTGAACAATTTATATCAAATTCTAAGGTCTAAATTTAGTTATAATCAACTTCAACAAGTTTGAGAATCTCTATATATTTTTATCCATCATCATATAAGTACTAGGATTGATTTATTCATATAAGATATTTGTCCAAGTTTAATTTGACTTATGTACCAAATACTAGGATTTTGATTGTAATAAAAAATTATCATTAACTCCTTTTATAGGGATCACACCCTATGTCTAATATAGTATAATTTCACATATGAGGTTTTTATAGAAGGATAAACTCAAAAGCCTTCCATTAATAGGAGGAATATATTCCAAGAGTATGGTCATTTTCACTCTCATTTAAGGAAAGGACACTAAAGTAACTTCCACATCCTTTATTTGTTTGATCAAAAGAACCTTTTTTGCTTCCATGTTAAACCAATGATTAAAGGTCTTATTGAAATTAAATCCTAATGCATGTGTGAGTTTAGTTGGCATGGCATTATCTAAGGCTCCTAAGTTAATTCTATAATTGTTTCATCTGAAACCACCAATAAATAGAGACACATAGAAAGTCTTAGCTATTTCTTTCCTTTGGGAAGAAATTAATCCATTATTATTCAAATCATAAATAACCACTTTGATATGTGATCTTTGAGGAGGTACATTGGAGCTTCCTCCCTTGATAAACTTGATCAATCTGTCAAATTGCTCAAGATTTTCCCTAAGGTATTAAATTATATAAATATGAACCTTTGTCTATTACATATGATCAATTATGTCAAAATAATAATTTTCAAGTTCTTAATTTATGGATACATTAAAAGTGTTAAATCTTCCAAACCTATTTGTATGTTTTAATTTTGATAAATTTGTCAAAGTGTGACTCTATTAAGAACAAACTTAGTAAAAACTATAAATTTATGAGCATGTTTATTTTTTTCTTGTTAGAGTCTATAATCTTTTTTGTAACTTTCATTTTTTCATTTTGAGTTCAGCTAAATACTACATAAAAATTATTATTCATTTAGTCCATACTTTCATCATATTCATCACCTTTGGGTTAATATTTTAAATAAATAACATTGGAGTCACCATTGGGTTATTAAATTTCAAGATCAGAGGTCCCCAAAACACCTTGCTTGAGTGGTACATCAGTGGAACAAAGTTGTATCCTTCTCCCCATTTTTTGTTAGTTAGAACCATCATGATCATTAGTGGCATGAAGGATGCATGCATGGTGAATTAAAATAGGAGGTGATTCAATAGTTAGTTTACGAGTTGGATAATGAAGTCTAGGATGAACATTTCCATGATATGGGACAAAGAGCCTCTTAGGTAAATCATTGTATGGATTATTTTTATATTGGGGAATATGCTTAATCAAATAAAATATTTCATTTTCCAATATTTCAATCAAAGGATTTACTAAATTCCATTATTTACTCTTGAAATACCTTTTTAAGTTCCCCATACATGATCATCTCATATTAAATTTTGATGGATTATGTTTGTGTTGTTAAAAAAACTCAGGTTATAATTTGTTTAAATGAATAAAATTGCCTCATGCATTTGTACATTTAAGAATAAGCATTTATGATTTTTTATTTTGGTAAGGGTAGTTGTTGAATTTTTTTGTACCATCTTACTGAATCAAGAAATGAACTCCCTCATGGGTTAATGGGATTTTTAGATCATTTGAGATAATTGTTTTATTAGTGAATGTTCATTTTCTATGAGTTTGAACCTTTATTAAAACTTAATTCTCATTATTTTCCAGTTCATGATGGAAGCAATGCAAAGATGGTGAAACCATTTTTCATCTCCATTAGCTAGCATTTCCATGAATAATATTGATGAAAAATATATTGTTCCACACTAAGAATACCACATGCAAAAAATAATTCCTTTAAATGTTTGTCAGGATGTTTTCTACCATCACTAGTAAACTTGGGGAAATTTTTCCATGAAACCTTTCGTAGTTCATGAATTTGAGCATCCAAAGCCAATGGTCCAATACGATTACCCCATATTATAAAAACAAACGTGTTCTATGAAATTTAATTCTTTTGGAACTAATATGTTTGGTAGTGACAGTTTTTCTTATGGGTTTTACCTTATTATTACATCTAGGAGAGAGTCCTAAACTAGATTGTTCTTTCAAATAAAATAATGGGTCAAATATACCTTTTTGTTTACTAGACCTTATATATTTTTTATCTACCAAGATGTTGAGATATTTTAATTAAATTTTGTATCATTTTTTACTAATAAGAGCATCAATTATATGAGAAAAATTAGAAAGTTGATCTTCTTCATCTAGCACATGTCTAACTCTTTTAATGTGTGATTAACTCACTCAATTATCCTAAGTGAACTATTAAATATCAAAAGAGATATATGCTTATGTATATTTTAAATAATTAATATTTATTTGCATATATAATTTTAATTTCTAAGGATGGGCATCTAATTGACTTCAATGATAATTTTGGGTTGCATACAAAGTAAAAAGCGTGCCCCTTGTTAGATGCCAAAAAACATTGGTGAAATATTTGGTACTCATAGAAAATATAATTTTCACAACTGTGGAGATAAAATTTATCTCCTACATTAGGAGGGGATGTTCCCTTTATTTAATACATCAAAAACTAAACTAAGAATGTTTACAATATTTACAAGTTGAATGGGTGGGTCTACAACATTCAACTAAAAATAAAAATAAAAAAATGGAAGGTGAAGAGTCCCACATGAATGAGCAAGTGCATAATTCATTAAACATAAAAACAATAAATTTTTTAATGTAAATAATTTTTTTACTTTAAATTGAACATGATTACTACATGGAACAATGGAATATGAATCAACATAATAAAAACACATATCCATAAATAAAAGTAATACACATACTTCTAAATTTCCTTGGGTTCTTGACTGAATATTGAACACATAATGTCTTTCTCCTTCCTTAAAGATTCATTTCTTGTAGACATAAACAAAACTCTTTTACAATTTACAGTTTTTCCATTTATAAAGATAGGAGGGAATGAATTGGCCCTTCACATTAAAAACACTTCATTGGTATTCATATTTTCATATTATTCTATTTTACTATTTTATGATTTATACAAGGGTAAAATTAAAAATTTCATGAAATAGAATGATAATGAAAATAAAAGGAAACTTGTATCATCTTTGGATGATTTATTTGAAGTGCCGCCTAGTGTTGAATAACTTAGAAAAACAACATAAATATTTACCTATTCTTTGCTCTAAGAAGATTTAAATTTTCTAAACTTACTTACTACCTCAGTGGCATCATTTCCCTTTTTTAAAAACACATTAATATAACACTTTAGAGGCCTTTTTGAAAATATAAACATAGAATTTGAACTTTCCATAGGTTTAATTAACTAAATTTTCATCTCCTGCAATGAAATGTGAATTTTAATAAGCATAGTCATGGAAGTTAAACTAAAGGTACTCTATTTGAATAAATCTTCATGAATCACTTTCTTTAAATGAACTTTTACTTCATCCATGGTGTATAGGGTGAATGTATCTTTGTTGATTAGATCATAATGTATTTCATCTATATTATAAGATATGAATTTTGTTTCTCTTCCAATGCTAACTTATTCCCTTGTTTATTCAATCACACTCATCAATATTTTGATCTTTTAAAGAATGAAATCAAACCACTTAAAGAAGGTGTCATCTTATACTTTGTTAAAAATTACATATTTGACAATCATGTCTAACTCAAAATCTATCATTGCATGAACATCATCATTCACATTCTCCCAAACCTTTAGTTCAATATCACAGGCTTTGAATTATTGATTGATATTGATAATTTCATTATCAATAGCCCTATATAATTTTAGTTCTTCCTTGATATAATTCATTCCATTAAAAATTATCTCTTCCACCTAAGCTTTTAGATTTTTTCCATTTTATTTGTATTTGTTTATGGTAAAAATGGATTATTTGAAAATACCAGGCACTTGGGAAGGGACATCTACTTGATCTATTACAGGCGTGCCAAATAGATGGAGAAGATAATTAGCATATCCTTCCAACTAAATGATTTCATCTCTAAGATTCTCCTAAGTGATTCCATCATACTCTAATCTCCTAATCATTCTCTCAGTGGTCTTATGTAGGTTTTAAATGCCACTTTATCTAGTTTCATCCAAAATTGATATCATCTTGAGACTATAATCACAAGAAAAAACATTTTCTACATTCTTATCCACATTGGCTTCAACAGATTATAAAAATTGTGATATGTAAGGGTTTGACAGCAATATGGACATGGTATTAGACTTATGAGGAGGGGGAGATTTGAGGAGATCAAACACTACAACAAAATCTATAAGGTCTGTTTCCACTACCCTCTTTATTTTATTTAACATAAGTTTCATCCATTGGAATGACATGTCATTGAAGGTAATTATTTGAGTTATAATAATAAGTGGCATAGGTTTATTTGGAGGAGAATATTATGTAAGTAGAGGAATAAATAGGGAAATTGACGGCGATTAATGAACTATTTCCTAAACTTATTTAGCATGTACTTTTAAAGATGTCTCTAGGATTGAGGCAAGGTATTATTGGGTAGTGTTTATAATTAGAAGAGAATGTTTACCAAGATATGAATAAGATTAAATCATAAAAAAATTATTTTCATTTATTTTCTTACTCAAAAAAATATATTATTAAAAAAATATTCTTTGTTATTGTGTCTACTCAAGATCTTTCTCATCAACATCCTTAGAGCCTAAAGAGGCATGCGATTGAATTGTCAATAAAGTATTTCTATTTTTTCAAGTTATATCAATTTTTTAATTTTAAGGATATGTTGTCCTTAACCTATTGGATCATCTTGATCCAATGAATTTATCCAAATTTTTATCAAACCATTTATTAGTTTTTACTAGCACAACCTTGGTTCATCCATATATATATTCAAGTTATCCTATTGACAAATTAATGGTTTGAAAAGGAGAAACATGTTGGAGATGCAATCACTAAGAGGGAGAGGGAAAATCAGTGTCCTTATAAAATTTTAATTTCACTTTAATTTATATTCTAATCATTCATCAAAAACATCATCATATGATTAATATCAACTAGTCTAGAAACATAGTGATGATAATATACACATATCAAGTATGAACACATCATATAAGTGGGAAAACCTCATGGGAAATAAAACCCACTGACTATATCATAGAAAAATAGTCCTATTAGAAAGTAAATCAAATTAAATTGATAACCTACTCAATTAGGAGCACCAACCCCACTCTATGAAGCAACAACTTGATAGAGTCTCTATCAAGCACCCACTTGCAAGGAAGCACTAACTCCCTTAGTGACTCAACACCAAATCAGCCACCTATTAACCAAGTACCCACTAATTCAAGTATAATTATGCCTTAAATATTTTTCCTTATTTTAATATTAAATATATTATGGTCCTCTTATTCATATTTTCACACACTTCTATTCCTCTCAAAAATGCCTCTAGGTTGCTTCACTCTACTAGGTCTCTTTAAGATTGATTCTATCATATGACATTGATCTCCATACTCAATCCTTATATTATATATTCATAATTATCTACCTATACAAATATGGTGGTATACATGACCTAATTCTACTGCTCTTTGTGTTATTTTATTCATGTTCACACACACTTTACTAACTCACTTAAATAGGCCTAATTAGTCTTTCTCTTATACAACTCACTTGCTCTCAAAAACCTTGGTTGGCCATGCATACTTTCATAATTTTATTACCATTTAAATATGTCTTAAAAAACATATAAAACATGTATGAAACAATAAAATAGGTAGGCCATAGCATATAGGACCAAAACCTCTTTTAGGCCTTAAGGAGACCTAATCCCATTAGCCCTTCATTAGAGCATGTTACCCTTTATCTTTATTTGAATGCTTCCAAACTCCATACGTAGTAGGATAAATTAATATATCATTCAAATATACCTTATAAAACTTTAATTTATTTATATAATAACTTTTAGGTCCAACCACCACTTGAAACCCTTCTCAAAAACAATGTTCACAATAAACTTGTGCATACATAGAAAATTTATCTTGAACAACTGAAGTATAAACACAATTTTGATGAAAAACCATGGAAAAAATCACATATAAATAAACCTCATGACCTCAGGGTCAAAAATAAATAAATTATATTCTTCAAATCAAGGTATACGTGTTTAAACTCTTATATGCAAGATGCTTACTTTGAACTACCAACTAGCTTCAAAACATAGTTATGGAAAATTGACATTCTACCATTTGAAATAACATTCTCAAGGTATTAAAATACATTAATATGATCTTGAAACATCCTTATAAAAATATCCAAAAAAAATATCATAAAATCTAATGTCAATTATTGGTCTTGCAGATTAATTTGTTGACCTTCTCTCTTACAGTCCTCACTCACCCAGACAAGTTATTTTTGCTTCAATGTTCTAACCTTTTACACTAACTTCCAAGATTAAAAAAATGATTCATAGATCACTAAAGTTAAAAAAAATAAAATAATTTTAATTATATGCATCAACTTTGGTCAAATATCCTCCAACTCATCATTGGAACTTACTTACCAAGATATGCCAATTTATCTTCAAACATAATCATCATGATAATGATCTTCACCACATGTGTAGACACTTTTCGAGAATTATGATGCATTTGTATGATCTTATGAGATAATTATACCAATATTAAATATAAGGATACCATTGTCAAATGAAAACATTGGTCTTGTAGGCCAATTTCATAACCTCATTATATGCATACCTCATTGAGTTAGACAAGTCAAATTGTAAGCAATTTTTCCATCATATTCATTGACATCCAAAACTTATATTCATAATTAAAATTCATTATATGTATTTATAAAATAATCTATGCACTTGGATTTATCCCTGATCTATGATATTACACCCTTATTTACCTTCTCACCTCTACTTGGGTTTCTCACTATTTGTACCATTAGGATAGTTAGCAATAAATTGTCTCAGATGACTGGTTTAGCAAACTTGAGGGATAGAACATATCCAAAAGAAAACCATGGAAACAAAATAAAAGTATCAAACTTTTTCCTCTAATGATTTTCATACTTTTACTTGGTCAACTCTATCTGCTACAAAAAATTTACAAAAAGTAAGGCTTTTCCTTTAAGTTTTGTTCACTCACCTAACAATCCAATCAAACCTAGAGATGCTTTGGAAAGTTTAATATAACCTCCAATCACTTAAATATACATACCAATCCATTATAATCACTTTAAAAGCAACTTATTACATATTTGGTCACTATTAGGGTTCTTTGAGGGTTTAAACCATCTTTCAATCTTAACAATCATTCATAAATATTAGGCCCTCATTCCAAAAACTAATTCTTGGAAATTTTAGATATTATTATTACCCATATACCATGAATATCTTAAGTCCTCATGCATATTTTCATGTTCCAAATAACACTTAAAAAACCTTCTCGGTTAGATAATTCTTCATTCTATGAACTCGAGAGACCTTGAAATACTTTTCCATGCCTTAACCTTAAAATTTCGACTTGAAACTTGGTAAACATAATTTAAAAACATGACAAAAAATTTTAAATTATCACATACTAATATTTCCTTTGAAATTAATCTTGATACCCCATTTGGCCACATCTCTCTCTTTGATATCTAGTCCTTGACTAGCAAATCACATTAAGTCTTGAAATTGACCATATAACCACCATCCAAGTTGTCAAAACTTAACTAAAATACTCACACACCATATCACATTATAAAACAATTTTATCATCCTTCATATGTATTTTTAATAACTCATAATTCCTTATTATGCTAGGTCGAGTCTAGAAATGATCTAGTTGCAGACTAGAGTTGTAGGTCCTACCATTCTAGGATTATCTTTAAATTATTATGAGTGACACAACACCTCATATGCATACTCAAGTAACCTCATAAAAAATATTATTCCTTCTTGCATATATTTCACCAAGACACCATGCTCAAAATTCCTCACTAGGACTTTACACTCCATGACTAGTCTTACATTACATAAGTGCTTCACCTTCATGACTCTCTTATTGTCCTCAATACCTTGTTATTATGATAAAAATCTTAATATAATGTTATAAAACATATTACCATGATAAACCAATGCCATACATCTTCTTACATGTTTGATACCATTCATTTCAACAAGCAACCAAGCCCATGCATTCACACAAGGTCTCTTCATGCCATGACTAGGCCTCGAACAATCATCAAATATGTGCCTTAAAACACTTATAAATGATTCTAAACCTAACTCTCAATCCCATAAAATTCTAAAAAACTTCTCATATACCTACTCGCAAGGTATAGATAAGGCATTACAAGACACCTTGATGCCTTGACCTATTCTTTCCATGTCATGACCTTAACACAACCTCAACCAAGAAGATATAAGACACGTAGACCTATACCTTTATTTTATGGAAATCACTACATAACTTAAATTCTCATTATATTATCACAACATACACTTTCATTCATAACAAGTACTTCTCACATTAACCATCAATGATAACAATGACAACACTATACAAGCATACTCTGACATTAATGACATCAAATTGAAATCAATGACAAAAATATGCCAACAAACTCCCCCTTTATCATTGATGGAAAAACACATTACAGTATGATCAATCTTTTCTCCTCTCAATTTGGTAAATATTCCTTCATGAACTTTTCTCCACCTTTGAAATTAATGATAAAGGATCATTCATTCTCCTTTTTTGCTAACTATTCTCAAAAACTAGAAAAGAACTTAGAGATACCAATTTCCCCCTTAGATAAAACATAGTCATTAAATGAAATCTAATCATAATACCATATATCTTATCCTTTACATGATTAATAATATCACTAGGTTATCTCATTTGTTCTTATCTAACAAATATGTTCTTCAAATGGACTGAGGTATATAAGACTACTTACCATCTTTTATGCATTTTGATGCCACAAAGATGAATGATATCCACAAGCATCTATTAGTCCCTCAATCATTAAATTTAATAAAACACATAATAAAAAGCTAATCAACTACTCACCTTAGGCTCAAATAAGATGTTGTAAACAACTTTTAAAACACTCAAGTTGTTCTTCAAGAAATCATGTCCCTTATGTCATCTACATATAAATTGCATTTAGAGCTCAATCTTAACATTTGATTGTTCTTTATATCCTTATGTATATGACATCAAACTCAAATATGCCTAAATTTTGACTTGAGAATTCACATATCTACTTTGATCCTTGAAATAACAGAGCTAACAAGCTCCCCCTATGTTTATAATTTCCTTTTGAGACACACAAAGGATAAAAATCTTTTTCTGACCTTTTTCATGAGTGATTGGACCTTCAAAATTTATTCAAACCATAAATACTCCTTTCATCATTTCTTACCTCCATAAGATATTTTTTTATTCTTCTACAACATGAAAACCTTTTTTGTATCAGTTCACTAATCAATAGGTATATAAAACACCTATTCATTATTTACCAAATTTTTATTTTATTTGATCACATTTACCTCACATAACTAGGGGATATTGAGCATATAGACCTATGATACATGACCCAAAAGTCATCTTCAACTGCCTAGAGAAATCACATTCAATAGCTATGAACATAAAATATCTCTATAATCAACGCTTATCCAACATGTGAGTTATGTCTATTCTAGATTCAAAGACATTATTCCAAGGGAACAATCTAGTCCTTCATGTTAAAGCAAATATAACTCATTCCATGTCTATATAGTATCTCAAATGTTATTATTTTATCATTATATATCCTTGATGATTCTCAAACCATAATGGCATAGACCTCATCATGACATCTTCCTTGTGTTATTATTTCAACTAGGCATGTGATTACATGCTTCATTATGATATGCCTCTATCATAACTTATCTTCTCCAAAATATGAAAACCAAGATTAGACAACATGTTCCTTTTTCCTCTATTATATTAAGTTAATATATAACACTTAACTCTTTCTCACAACAAACTCAACAAAATAAATTATGAAATAACTTAGAAATCATGTTCCCCCTATCACAACTTGCTCACCATATGAATCAACAATACACACAAACCATCTACAACACAGATCAAGCACTTTTGTACCAATACTAAATATCAACATAGATCATGATCAATTATAGCCAAATATAAAAAAAATACATCTCAACATGACAAAATACCACACTTTCAACTCAGACTCAATAATCTTCAACATGTCTTCATACCTTCTTGGCATACAACACATGTCAAAGATCAATAAGCATCCACCATGATTTCACTTATAGATGAGTGTCTCCATGAAACCTACTAGATTCACCCCTTCCATAGGGTACTATAAAATCACAAATTTAGGAGATTCTTATATCTCCATACTCTCACAAGACTAAGTATCATTCAACATTATTCTAGGTTTGACTTTTGACTTGGCCTCTTCAGCATCCTTCTTATCATCCTTCTTCTTGATCAACTCTTAATTCTTTGGTAGACTATTGAATTTTATGTTCTGACTTTACTTATATTTATATTTATTCTTATGGTCTTATTTGAATTCAATACCTTCATTGCTATCATCATCGTAACCCATGTTTATGCTTCTTAGGATCAACTTTAGGTTGTTAGGCCTATCTCTAGGGACTAGGATTTGATACTAATTATTGGAGATAAAATCATTTATTAGGGGGTGAATCAGTGTCCTTATAAACTTTTACTTTCACATAAATATATATTCTAGTCATTCATCAATCAACATCATCATATGAATAATATAAATTAGTCTAGCAACATAGTAATGTGAATATACACATAACAAGTATGAACACATCATAAAAGTGGGAAACCCTCATGAGGAATAAAACCCACTGGTCATATCCTAGACAAAGATTAATATAAATCAAATAATTAAATTTATTAGAGCACCAACTCAAGTTTGAGCACCAACCCCAATCTATCAAACACCAAATTGGCAGTCTTTAGCAAGCACCCACTTACAAGGAAGTACCAACTCCCTTAGTAACTCAACCCAACTCAACCACCTCTTGACTAAACAACAACTTAGTTAATTATATTTTTTCCTTCCATTTCTTTCCTTTTTAAAATCTTCAATATATGATGGTCCTCTTCATTATCTCTTCACACACTTCTATTCCTCTCAAAACTACTTCTAGGTTTCTTCGCATAACTAGGTCTCTTAAAGACTGATTAGGTCATATGGCCTTGATATCCATACATAGACCTTCCATTATATATTTATGAATATCTATATATAACCCTATTATTTTATAAATTACCTCCTTATTCTCCTTTTTGTGATCTTTTATTTACTTGCACACACACTTTACTAACTCACTCAAATAAGCCTAATTACTCTTGCTCTTATATAACTCACTTGCTCTCACACACCTTGGTTGTCCATGCTTACTAGAATACTTGGATTACCATTTAAAAAAAAATTACAACACATCATAAACATGGATAAAAAAATACAATAGGTCAGTCATAACATATGGGACATAAACTTCTTTTAGGCCTTAAGGAGACCTAATCCTAGTAGGCCTTCATTAGAGCACGTTACACTTTGTATTTATTTGAACACTTCCAAAATCCATAAAAAATATTATAAATTCATATATAATTCAAATACACCCTATAAGAACTCACTTTAGGTCTATAATACCTTTTAGGTCTAACCACCTCTTAAACCCCTTCTCAAAAACATTGTTCACAATAGGCCTATGCATACAAAAAAACATTGTCTTGAATAACTAAAGTATAAACAAAATTTTATTAATAAAAATTCCAAAAAAACTAACATATATATAAACCTTGTGACCTCAATATAATAAAAAACTTCATTATATTATTTAACTTAGGGTACACAGGCTCAAACTCTTCTCTGCAAGATGTTTACTCTGAACTGCTAACAAGCCTCAAAACACAATTATGAAAACTTGAAATTTTTTCATTTAAAATAACATTTTTAAGGTCTTAAAATGAATTAATATGGTATTAAAATATCCGTAAAATAATATCACAATATCTAATGGTAACTATTAGTCTTGTTGAGCAATTTGTTAACCTTCTCTCTCATAGTCCTTACTCAACTAGGCAAGCCATTTTAGCTTCAATGTTACAACATATTACAATAAATTAAAAGATTAAAAAAAATGGACAGGTCACTCAATTTAAAAAAATTAAAATTATGTGAATTATATGAATCAACTTAGGGCAAAGAGCATCTAACTCATCACTACAACTTACTTACCCATATCTGCTAGTTTACCTACAAACACAGTCATAGTGATAGTGACCTTCAACACCTATGTATACAATTTTAGAGACTAATTATGAATTTTTATGATGTTATGATATCATTATAAAAATATTAAATATATTTATACCATGTTCAAATGATAATATTTGTCTTGTAGACTAATTTCATAACCTAACTATATGCATACCTCACTAAGCTAGATAAGTCAGCTTATGAGGAACTTTTCCTTCATATTCACTAAATTTTAAAAATTATATTCATCATTAACATTTATTAAATTTAATTATAAATGTCTCCATTCACTTTTATTTATCCCTAATCCATGATATCACATCCCTAATCACCTTCTTAGTTATGCCTGCATTTCTCAGTATTTGCACCATTAGGCCTGTTAGTGATAGGTTATCTTGGATGATCAGTTTAACACACCTGAGGGATATAAACTATCTAAAAATCACCATGGAAACAAACTAAAATTATCAAACTTTGTCCCCCAATGATTTGCATACTTTGACTTGGTCAACTCTATCTACTATAACACATTTTCAAAACACAAGGCTTTTCTTATAGGTTCCACTCACCTGACAAACCATTCATACCTATAGATGGTTGGGAGAGTCTAATATAACCTTAAATCAATTAAATATCCATACCAATCCATTATAATCACTTTTGAGCAACTTATTTCATATCAAGTCACTATTAGGGTTCTTTGATGGTTTAAACAATCTTTCAGTCTTAATGATCATTCATAAATCTTAAGAACTCATTCTAAAAAAAATTCTTTAAAATTTGAGATAGGACCCTTACCAATATACCATAAATATCTTATGTCCTCATGCATATGTTTCACATTCCAATAAACACTTAAAAATCCTTCTTGGTAGATAACTCTTCATTATATGCACTCAAGAGACCTTAAAACAGATTTTCATGCCTTCACCTTCTAATTTTGACCTAAAAATTGGTAAGCATACTTGAAAAAACATTAATAATTTATGTCAATTCTCACATACTCATATTTTCTTAAAAAACTAATCTAGATACCACATTTGGCTATCACCTTTCTATTTTCTGTCTAGGCCTTGACTTGCAAGTCATATTAGGTCTTTAAACTAACCTTCTATTGATTGTCTAAGATGTCAAAACTTCACTCTCATGATAAAAAATCATTTCACATGATCAAAAAATGTGAATCATCATTCATATATCTTGATAATAGCTCTTGATGCCTTATTAGGCTAGACCAAGTCTATAAGTGATCTAGTTATAGACTAAATTTATAGGTCCTACCTCTGTAGGATCATCTTGAGATTATTATGAGTGATCTGACACATCTTATACCTACTAAATTAACCTCATATATCCTCTTATTAATCTATGCATCTATTTCATCAACACCCCAAGCTCAAACTTCCTCACTAGGACTTTGCCATGACTAGTCTTAAATTATTTAAGTACTTGACCTTCATGCCTCTTTTCATGCTCCCAACACGTCACTATTATGCTCAAATTCTCACTCTAATGACATAAAAAATATTACCATACACAAACACTACCATACATCTTCTCACATGTCTAATACCATTCATTTCACCAAACAACCAAGCCATGTCTCCACACAAGGTCTCTTCATACAATGACTAGGACTTAAACTATCATCAAGGATATACCTTAAAACACTTATGAAGGCTTATAAACCTAACTCTCAATCCCATACAATTCTAAATAAATTCTCATATACCTACTCACAAGGTGTAGACAAGGCTTTACAAGGCACCTTGATGCCTTGACTGATTCTTTCCATGTCATGACCTTAACACAACATCAACCAAGTAGATATGAGACATTTGGACATGTAACTTTATCTCATTACAATCAATATATAGCTTCAATTTTGATTATATTGTCATAACATACACTTTATTTCATAGCAACTACTTGTCACATCAGGTATCAATGATAACAATGAAAACAATATGCCAACATATTGTGATATTAATGACATTAGATTGACGCCAATGATAACACTATGCCAATAAAATAAATTTCCTAAAATAGTTATAGTCAATCACATATGTCATGTCATCCACCATGTTATCTTATATGCATTCATCTTTGAATGACTTGATCTGATCAATAATCATTCTTCTCCAATCTCTAATCACTTTATACTCATTAGAGCAATCTTTCTAGTGGTGTGTTATGTAAGGCACACACTTGTATGAATAACTAATGTCAATATTAATTTTAATTAGCCATTTACTATCAAAAAATATATATAGGGATTTTGGACACTATTTCTAAATAATATATCATTTTAGTCTTTTATACTTGATAAATACATATCATATATGTACCTTCAACTTCTAGACATTTCCCACTACTTAAAATATCGCATACACTATATCTATGTTAATATTAAATATATCTTAGTTCGATCAATGTGATTATGATGAGGTAGAACTTTTATCCTACTCATAACGTTATAAACATGTTTATTATACATATCTACAAGTCTTGGATCTATGCCTATTTTCTAGCTACTTGAACACTTGCATCCTAGTCATAAAGGATTATTTCATATAATTTAGACTTATCAACATTCCAAATTTTTGAAAACTATTAGAAAGAAATTAGATTGTATCAAGATTAAATTAGCCTATATCTAGATTAAGTTTGACGTGTTAAAAATAAATGGCATCTCTCTAATGTAATTGTGAGAAGTCTGAATTATTTAAAATGATAATAAATAATTAGTAGTTGAAAACTATCATAAATAAATTAGGCTTCATCAAGAATTACTTGGACTTATTACAAATAAATCACATCTATATTATATATTTACAATAATTCTAAATTATTCAGTCGTTCAAACTGGTTCATAGACCATGCATTTACACATAACAAGACTTGGTGGTTTAGTTCTTAATGAAAAATAATTCATACATCAATTGGGTGCTCCATAAATATGTGATTTAAAACACCTATACTAATTAGGATGCCATGTGTCATCATTTGATTAGATCATGAACTATCTATTTAATCTAATTTAGGTGACATTATCATGACCATCAAAGTTTATCTCATATTTTCATACCTATCACATGTTGATCACGGTGTATTATAATCTACCACATAGTCGAGTTGTCAAGATTGTGATGCATGTTGAAATCTCAGGTGCTCATATTTTTTGGGACTTTTGTTTGGTTTGTTAATCCTTCCACATAGTTGAGTTATCAAGATTGTGTCGTATGGCACAATCTCAGGTGCTTGTACAAAGTGTAATTTGACAAACTTAAAAGCCAAATAATATTTCTTGATACACAAATGTTGAAGAACAAATCTTGATGTACAAGTGGGACATTCTTAGGCAAAAGCCCCAAAGACATTTTTGCATACATTGGAATGCAGGAGTGTATTTTAAAAAACACAAAATCCAAAGTGTAAACTCTTAGATGTGCAAATTATGAAGACCATTTGTTCAAGACCATTTTGAATGATGAAAAAATGTGAATTGGATGTTCCAATAGTCAAATGCTATTAAATAGATGCATAATTACTAGAAAACCAAATTATCTTAGTATAAAATATAAAAATCAAATGCTATAGTGTATTTTCCAAGACCCAAAATTTGAAGTGCCACTAGAAATAAATATAAAAAAATAAAAAAATAAAAAAATAAAACATTATAATACATTATCAAAAAATGGGCTAAATATTGAAAAAAAAAATTGTATTTCTCATTCCAAAATTAAGGAAACATCATTTCAAATTTCCCAATCCTTTTATCACTATTTTTGGTAGTGCCTAGTGGGATGATGCATTTAAATAATTTGTTATAATGCCTTTCAAAAAATTAGTAAGAACAAGTGTATGACCTCTCCAATTTTTTTTTGGTTTCCATGCATAGATCATAATATCTATGACTATGGATAGTAACCATGAGTCAATTGGGTTTGAATTCGATTTCTTGTACAAGCAACATGAATAAATTTCTACTTCTTTCACATATTTTTTCCCTACATGAATTTGGATGAACCAAGCTACATTGAACCTTTGTTATATATCCCCATTTGCTTGTAATGTCTCAATATTGGTTTTAGCTCTAGTAACCCATACTATGTAGTTCACTCCTTTAGAATCATCAGGTCTAAAAAATAACATATCTTTGATTTATACATCTTGAGCTAGATCAAATGCAATTTTTTTTTCTTGTTTTTTGGACCAACATATGTATCTATATATGCCACTCCAAAATCAAGGGTCCTGTCATGAACCATTTTGTGTAGATCTATATACAAGGGTACATCATGGCAAGTTCTAGGCCAAAAATTTCCTATACACTCAACTTCAAAAAGGAACATGTATTTTGTCATTATGTGGTGGATGGTTTAGAATTAATATGATAGATCCTTCTATTTCTAGTCAAACCAAATTCTTTGAATTGTTGTATATACTTATTCAAGTCATATTTAATTTATTTTTCACTCCTTTTTCTAATTTTATCTAAGTCTTTTACAAGAATGGAATATTTAGACATTTATAAATTTTTCAAGTCTTTAAAATATATTTTTGTCTAATTACATTTTGGAACATTTGGCTCATCATTTTCTTTTGTTCCCCATAATGTAATTGAAGGAGGGACCAATTTATATCTCTTATAGATTTTTTACAATGCATAATGGGTTGACCTTGCTCCATGCATACAAGAAAGTATTGACCTTTTGTCAAGCCTAATATTATATTTCTTCCCTTTAGCTGGTAACTATTAAGATACTCTTTGAAATCCACTACTTCAATCAAATATGGTGTTAATTTTTTTTATTTTCACACATCCTATTAGTGTCCATAATCTATGCCACACTCCATACATCTTTCATTTTTGTGCATTCAAATAGGTTTCCAAATGTGTCATCGATGTCCTCATGGGTATGTCCTATAGGGAAAAATCTAACCTTGACATCAAGGAAAACACATTTGTATACAAGGAGAGATAAATATCACAACAGGTACATGCACAAAAAAACATGATTTTGTGAATTTGCAACATTAGTTGTATATAAGGTTCGACATTTGTTAAACATAATTTTGAATGGAAGTACATGTTCTTCTTATCCTAACAATAGTTGTCTAGTTGAAGGTATATCCTAGAAGAAAGTTTCTTCAAGGCACTATTTGGTTGTGATTTTTCTTTATATTTCTTACATTTAGGGTAGAAATTGTGAGACAAAAGTGCATCATACAATGGATATTTTGAAGTTATAGGTTTATATATTAAATATCCATAAGTATCTAGAATTTTTGTTTCCATATCCTTGAAGAATTTATTCAATGAGGTGATAGTAAATTTAGACCCTCCAAGAACGTATGGTTAAAAAAATGCCCATATCTACCTACACCATGACCATGTGCTATAATCCCTACCATTGACAACTCTAATATTCTATCGATAACTGATTTTCTTTTTTTTACTATCCTCAACACAAATGTTTTTTGGCATTCCACCTTGTCATGAATGACATTAAGGAATTCTTTAGGGTATTGCTCTAATAGTTGTTTATGTGTGTAATAAATTTGTTTTGTATAAAGTATTTGATTTGAGAGCATCATGAATTCTTGATTGATATGCTCTTCTTAATCTCTAGAGAGGACCCAAAGCATTTTAGTTGAGTCAACATGATGCATGTTTTACACCTAGTGAAGTCATCAGATGTGGAAATGGCCAAATCATGAAAATTATTTATCCACATGTTATTGAATTTTGGCTAAGATATTAACTCAAATTCCATATATACTAATTATTCATTGATGTGGTGCATCATAAATTATTGAGTGAAAGATGCTAGAAGATGTTGAACATTTTCTCATGAGCTATCTATATCTACCTAGCATGTTAGTCATGGAGAAACATCTACAAAATCATCTACCAATTGGTCCAATAAATCTTTAGATACCATTTTCTTCTTATTTGGCTTTTGTCAAAATATCACTACATAGAATGAATTTTGTTTCCAATTTTTGTGACAATTTTGAATTTCAAAAAATCTACTTATCTTAAATCCATATATTTTAATCCAAGTTTCCAAACAAATCTTTGTACCCTGAAATTTGATGTTAGTTTTTTTTTAATTTTTCTTAAACAAACTGACAGAAAGGCATCCAAGACATGTTTCCTCCTATCTATTATGGTGGAATCAAACAAATTTATCTTTGTAGATTTTAGAATATCAAATGACAATCATGATGGAAATATTTTTTGGTGCAACATTTATTTGCATACATTGCTGAAATATCACTATCTATGCTTTCATCAAACTCCACTTTGCTAAGTGAAGTATTTGGATGACTTCTTTTTCAGCTCAATTATTTATAGGCATGATCTAATATTTTTATATGTCTTTTTGATAGAAATGTCAGTCAAGGAGTGAATTCATTACCCACTATGTCATAAATGTTTCCAAATTCTTTCTCCTTTGGTGTCATGTATGGTAAATTGATTGCTCTACTAGTCTCAGTGTCCACTATTTTGTTGGAAGGCCATCTAATGATAGCTATTTTTAGTTACCTCTATACTTCAAGTCTCACATTTTTGTATAACATGCCTTATGTAAATTCCTAACTCATTTTATAAAATTGGTATAAGAATGCAATCAAAAATCTCCCCTGGTTGTGTAAATTCAACAAAACCGAAAACAATTTTTTAATCATTTGCAAGAGATATACATTTGTACAATAAATATACCCTTTTTCCAAGAAACATTTTTATTGGGCTATGAAATGTGGTAGGATCATTTATATATTAAGCAAATGAATTTGAGAAAGGGTTTTCCTATTGCAGTGGTTGTGTATGCATAATTGAACTCGCATTATTTTATCTTTGTTCCATGTAATTATTTATATAAAACTTGTCTATGGCATGTTACATCATTTTTGTGCTTCATATAGTAAAACTATCAAATATATCCCCAAATCATTCACAAAAGATGTATTAAATGGAAGCATTAGACTTAGATCAAAAGCTTTTATCACATTAACACTTACACATTCAATAGGCATTTCCTCATTATGGCATGTGGCATGTGGAAGGGAGATTTATGGGTTCTAGACATTCAACATCTGGACCTACCACTTAGTGTAATGTTCCTTCACCGATGACCTTACCATTATTTATGAGAGAAACATAGTTTCCACATTGGAAATCCATTGACCTATGATTTTTCATTTGGACATTTTAAAAAGACATGAGAAGAGTTGTTAATTAGGTATTTTTATAAAATAAGTCCAATTTATACCTATATGTAAGAGATAAAGATATATTTATACTAGAACATAAGCATGGAGATATGTTAAAACCTAAAAATGTTAAAAAGGTAATATAGAAAATTGTTTTTGATGACATGATTTATGTCAATCCAAAAAAATAATAGCTTTTAATATCATACACTTCATATTTCAATTCTTGCTTCATCCTACTTTTAAAGTATCTCCTAGGAGATACATTTTAAACATGTATTAGAGTGGAATAGCTGCATAGAGAAAAAGAACTAATTAAGTCAATATATAACCATGTATTTTATTACAACATAAAATGATATTAAGTAATGGGATTTTTAATCAAAATTATAGAAAATAATTAGATTATTATATTTTGGGATCTTGTATGTGATTTGAACCTCTGTTATGGGCCCAAATGTTTGAAGTTATCACTTAGGAGATACCTTTCAAACATGCATATGGGTACAATCTAAGGTTTAAAGGTACTATTGGATGGTACCTTAAATCACCTTATAATACCTTCAAGTGTTCTCATGAAATTAAGCTTAAGGATTCAATTTTAAATAGTCAAGGACATGTGGCATGCACCCATGAACCCGAGACATTCCAACACTTAAAAAAAATTCAAGTTCACTGCGTGAGTGATACTCTATGATTATGACAAGTGTATCCAATTGATTTACCTATATATTGATAGATTGAACTTAATATATGAAATCTTAAGGATGTGTAAGAAGTGTTGTGGTGATGTGTGTCTCCCTCTAAAATGCCTCTAGAATTCTTGTTAAAAATGGGGTCCACTTCCCCTAGCTAATGGCACACCTTTTATTTAAATAATAACTCTCTTCTTTCTTGAGGAGCACCATGATGGCATATGTATTTAGTGAAAGGGACCAAGATTTCAATTTTTTGGCCATACATGTGCACTTAGTTGTTGTGAGTTCATGATGAACCTAAGCATTGGCTTCAAGTTTGTGGTCATGTTCTTTATTCTCTCCCAATAGGATACATATAATTATTGGACCATGGAGACTCACATAGGTTAAATTTGATGGTAACCCCTACCCATCAAGACTTATTTTTCTCATATTTTTTAAATCAATGTTTGTGAAAGTGGTAGTGATAAGATAGGTATGACAAAATGACCACTAATGGTCATACAAGACCATTAATGACATGGTGTTTTGAAATATTTCATCTTGTTCAAGGTAGATCAAGTTTAGATTAATGACATAAATTCTAACACATTATATGGGGTAATTTAAATATTTATAAGACAAAAAAGGTCACCATCAAAGCCAAAATATTAAAGATAAGGAAGAGTGCTCATGCAAAGGCAGTCCGTACATTTCAAGAGGTTGGTAAGAGAAAATTAAATGCAAAAATCCATAAAATAAAGGGTAGGAACAATGAAAAAAATTATATATTTTGGTAAAAAAATATTATTCTACTATCTACTCTTGATAGAGTCCCATGCAGAAAAAACAAGACCTAAATTTTGGTAAAACAAAGCAATCAAACAATGTAGATTATAGGTTTAGTCATGGATATGAGCAAGTTATTGATCCTAATCATAGATGTAGAGAAGGTAAACATGGGGATTGGGCTAGGAATTTAACAAACCAAACTTAATAACCTGAATCCTTTTGACTTTATAGAAATGGATGAAGTTACTCTCTTCATCCTAACAACACAACCAAGTGCATAAGCAAGATATCTTGTACTTCAACATCCACTTCAAGATTTTGAAGAAGAGAGGCTAATCCAGTTACCTATATTTGGGTAATTAGATGAGGTCATACATAACTTGTTAAGTAGATACAACCAAGGGAATATTTATTTATCTAGAGGTATCACTATTTGGATTAATGCACAGACCATGGTGAGTGCCACATGGCTTCCAAATCATGGAAAATCCTTATTACCATACAAGTCCATCACACCACCAATACATCTAGATGTTTAGAAGAAGTTTCCCACTAGGGAAAGTATAATAACCCTAATTAAATACATTGAGGATGTTGCAATATGCATTCTGGTATAGTGCATTACAAAGAGGTTTTGGAAGATAATGAAGTAGGCTAAGTAATAAAAAGAGTAATTAACATTATGTATCACATGATACACATGAATGAGAACTTAAATTGGCTTGATTTTCTTGCATCTGAGCTTACCACTAATATTAAAAAATTACTTTCAGGTATCTGATAAAATTTCCAATATTAGTTTCTAGTTTTGTTATTTAGCTTCACCCAATGGAAGTCCCTACTAGGCCAAGTTAATGTTACTACAGACTTTTGGCCTACAACTACCCTTGTAGGAATCACTTACACTATAACAGGGAAATATTATGAGCAATTGGGGTGGTTTAACACATGGTATATTGAGTCTCTAGGTTTGATCAAGTCACACCCTCGAATTCCATAAGATATCATGCAATATTTAGGGTAGTATACATCAATAACCAAGTTGTACAATGGTATTCAAATCAAGGTGCATGATTTGGCCACACCAAATATGATTCTAATTCCCTTTTTCATCACAATGGTTGAAGCATAAGTTGAAGAAAGAATTCATATATCCCTAGTCACACAATAATACTTGTAAGAGTAAGAACAACTGTAGATAGATGCACTACCATAAGCCTCACCCCAGCAGTCCATAGCTCCTCCACAACAATAAAAATGCCAATAAAAGGGACTTGCATAAATATCCTCACCACCACCAGCCAAAAAGATATCAAGAAAAATCAATTCTTGGTTGGCCAACCTACGTGTGCTAAAGATAGCTTGTGAGTATGATCTCACAATGTTGTGGGGTGATGAATAAGAAGTTATTTAATGCATTATCGAAGACATCGATCAAAGGGTCTATGATAAGGAGGAGGATAAGGAGTTCTTTATCTAGAAAGTAGTGCACACTTGACAAGTGTGGAATAAGGTAATAAGTGACCATTTGGTTGATATTACATAAACCCCACCATCTATTATTGTGGATATTGTAGGTCATGAAGAAGCTCAATGCAAACTTATGGTATAAATTTTCTAAAAAGATCCAAAAGTTGGTTCATCATCTATATAGTTTGTAGATCTATCAGAGGAAGGGAGCATGATATAGCCACTAATGTGCAAAAATTGTATTCATCATTAGGTGATGCCTTCATCCATCATACTTGAACATTTTGGATATTTTAGAGGGCCAACCATAACAAGTAGTGCCCATAAGAATACACTTGTCATGGTTATCAAATTTGAATCTTTGGAGGATTCACAATCTGATATTGAAATAGATGATGTATATGTAATGGAGGGATCCCTATATACCATTATCTAAATGAGATTTACCATACTTGGTTCCACTTTTATGGAGATGTCTTTAGATGCTTATTAGTTATCATTATCCAAGGAAATTGAAAGAATAGATGCATTCCAAAAATCCATTATATAAAAGGCTTTGGACTTAGAATATATTATTTTATGACTATGCAAAGAGAAAGTAGAAGCATAAAATCAAATTATTGGGGCTATGCATCTCATCAATGCCTCTTATCTTATTTTTGTTGCATAAGTCATTGGTGATCAAGTAATGTCCAATGACAAACAAATCACTACATTACTAACTGAGTTAACAGAGGATTGGATGAGTGCACATAAACTACTCACCCAAGGGTAGGCTATCCATGCTAATATGGAAGGTATTTATGAATGTATAAAGGAATATGTATAGGTATTGGATCTTTTTTTGCATCAAGGTAATTAGATTACACAATGAATGCTTGATTAGAGGCAATAGCTTAACAAATCCTTAGATTTTGTTAAACCAAAGTTCATAATGGTGAATAAAGCTAAATTTTTATTAATGATTAAATGGCTACTGGAGAAACACTCAATGACACATTTCAATAGTTTTTAAAAGTTAGGGATACCATGATGAAGAAGCTCTAGGTTTGGTAGAATGAGATAATGTACAAAAAATTTATGATAATTCAATCCCAAAGGAGTATAAAAAGGTTGGATGATATTGTGTCAGATATCCAACTTAAGCTATCGAATGCTAGAGACTTTCTTATCATTGTAGAATAAGTATATGTGTAAAATTTGATAGTCATTCAAATTCCACTGCATGTTTTTCTTGCCATGATGTGAGAAGTACTTGATGATTATAAAATGATCAATCATGAACTCTCATAGGTTGAACCAGCTATTTCATATATCATAGATGAACCTAAGTTCATTCTACTATAGGATCTCCAAGCAATTTTACATAAGAGGAAGACGGATATAAAGGCACAGTCTAGGTAGTAACAACCTAGTGAGCCAAGAAAGTGTTGGATGTAGATTAGGGCCTCATATTTTATCTTGGGATAAAATAATAGTTTAAGTTTAAAAAAGTGTTGGATGTATAGCAGAGCCTCATAAATTGTAAGTGTATAATTGATGGATACATGTATGCAGGGTATCATTTTGTTGTCTATATGATCTTTTAAATGTCATATACCTTGTTAGCCAAGTGATAGATATAATAATTCCATGATATTTTATTTTTATATGATATAAAACTTATAATTTAATATTGTTTTGGTGTGTGATAGAGATTAATAGACTAGCTCTGTAATTATTTTCCTAAGATTCATAGACTACTTCACATTATTTACTCTATTTTATTTTAGCTTGTTCTATCTTGTATTATGTTGTTTATGATCTAGAATTCTTAATTACACGTTAGTTTATCTTTATTTTTATTGTGGTGTATAAAATTGAAAATTGTGTAAAATCACTCATGCTATTATACTTATTTTTTGCTTCCTATTTCACAAGCTATACCTGTAATTTCCATATTCTTGCAATTTTTTAGGAAAATCTGATAACATTCCTTCAACATGCACACAATTAGAATTTTATTTCAAGGTATCTCCAAGGAGATACCATGAAGGGCTTTGTATTACATTCAATTTTACCCTAATGCATGTTTTTATGGTATAAGGTATCTCATAGGAGAGACTTTTAAGCATGTGTACTTAGTAATTTCAATGGGTATCTTATTTGAGGGCCTTGTAATACCTTCAATGGTTCCTTTATGCATAAAGGTATCTCTTAGGAGATACCTTCAAGGTAGCCATGAAGTAATGGAATGCCATTTAATGTGTATTGTTGGTGATACATAGTTAGTTAGTTAGTTTCATTTTTATTTGCATGTTTCCCTTTCTTTGTTATTTATTTCCACTTTCATTGTTGTTGTTTCCCTTTAAGAAAGTGCCACTAACACAATTTGTTTCCATTATGTGTCAGGTGTCTACACCTTTTCCCTCCTTAACTTCAAACTATCTATTGATAGATTATTATCTACCCTAATCCCCTTACAATTAATATCTAGGTGATCCACATTGCATGATCCCCCATGAGAATCACCACAAATATTTTATGAGACACTCCTCAAGCATGTGTATAACCTTTACCATTTATTTGCACCTAATTTCAAAAAAAATATCATGATGATCACATTTATTGGGAATTTATCTTAGAAACTATTTTATCGAGATTTTATTTCAACCACTTTCCTTGAAAGAAATTTGTTTATCCTTAGGACTTTTGTCTGTGGGCTATTGTTTTGATAAAATTATTATTTCTTTCAAAAAAAACTTGCATCCAAATTTTCTTGAAATATTATTCATCAAATATCCCTAGCTATCATCTACAAAGAGAATTATGAGTAAAACATCGACCAAGCTAGAGCCAAATTGATTGTAGAGCATACATAGCACATAGAAAAACACTGCAAGCAACATAGGACATATACATTAAATGGCATATTCATATAGGAATTTTAGAGGGGAAATTCCACCATCCCCTTATTCAATTAAATATTCCATAGAGTTCATGGATATAATTTTTTATGCCACCATATTTAAGGACATGTGCAAGAACTATTTAGAATTATGCGACATCATCGATTCATTGGATGCACTTTTATTAGAGATGATATGACACTCATAGATAGATAATTCATTAAGGAACTATTGGTTTTCAAATTCCAAAGGTTTTATGTTCCTGCTACTAAACTAGAGTTGATATTATGTATCAACCTTCTATGGGATTTATTTTTCTTAGGAAGGATATCATAGGATGCTTTCCTTCATCACTCCAAAAATAACATAGTTGTTACATGTGTCTCAACACTTGAATTCCAAAGGTATTTATCTTTATGTATACTCGATTCTTATTTTTACAAACATACACTCGTATACTTTAGCACAAAAAGCACAATCGAGCTAGCACTCTCTTCATGGTTTCTCCCAAACCAAACTATTACATGGATGGGAAAGAAACCAAAAGAAGAGGTTATTATTAACAAATTTATAATGGACATATGTAATGGTATCAAAATCCTCAATCAAATCTATAGTATGCCAAGTATCCATTTCTTCAATTTAGACTGGGTACCATTATTGCATATGATGCTCACCTATAAAACTACATATTCTCTAAGTGAGATAATCAATGTCTACCTTAGAGAGTAGATAATAAACAAGGAGAATCATCCCATGCCTTTAGTAATTTTTTATATGATGTATTATTTACTTGATGCATTCATGGGAACCTCTTATAAAGACCTTGAAGAATTTTGGACTCCAGCCATAGATTGTGAGAAGAATAAAATATGTGACCATTATCAGTTTATGCATATATATGCCTATACCAAGTATATGGTTAGGATATTTGAAGATTTATATCCACAAGTTTGGCAAGACATTCATGGCTCACCCATGCCCAAGATCAAGATAAATATTTCCAATAACTTAGCAGGAAAATGGGATTAATTCCTCTACCCAAACTTTATAGTAATCATGATTTGGGGGAACAAAGTTAATCCTTTGTGTCTTCCAGATTTTATACCAAACAAGCTATCTAAATAATAAATCAGCTATCAACTATGGTAGAGTATTGAAGAGGACCTATCAAACAAGAAGAGAGCCTTATATTATGGATACTTTATAACAACTGGTAGAATGGTTTATACCATGAGAAAGAATTTTTTAGAGGTGGGAACAAAGTGCAATAGCTATGCTTTTCTCATTCTCCCACATAGAGATTAGGATCCACATGGGAAGATTAAAAAGCACATACAATGATTCAAAATCCCTTACAACTATGTTCCCTATCCATATGATTATTTGTTTCTTAATCCAAAGTATAATGAGGATGTTTTAGAGAGAGCTAGGGTCATGAGATTGAAGGAAGATCATTTTTGAATGATCCAAGATGACCCCATAGTCACTACCAGAGAATTAGATATGAAGAAGGATATATACAAGGAATGGGATAATTTTAAATTATAAAGAGGATAGTCTAAGGAGAAATCTAAAGATCAAAAAAATTCCTCCTCTCAATGACTCACTTTAAAATTGAAGCTAAAATCCATGAAGAGAGAGCCTGGGTTGCATGAACCAATAACAAGTGAGGGAACATAGGTATGGGATCCCATCAGTTTAGATTCTGATGAGGAAGAGAAAACACAATAATAGATTACTATGATCACCATTCAAGTAATACTACTAGGCACCATGTATAAATTGATTCATCTATTGGGATAACAAAATCATAAGTAGTAATGTCAATATCATAAGGTCCCTCTACACAACTAAAGACCCCACTAGTTTATACAAG